>SJXO01003911.1:71878-187343 GCA_006408615.1 Connochaetes taurinus
ATGGTATATTTCTCCATCTATTAGTGTCCTCTTTGATTTTTTTCATCAGTGTTTTATAGTTTTCTATATATAGGTCTTTAGGTTCTTTAGGTAGATATATTCCTAAGTATTTTATTCTTTTCGTTGCAATGGTGAATGGCATTGTTTCCTTAATTTCTTTTTCTACTTTCTCATTATTAGTGTATAGGAATGCAAGGGACTTCTGTGTGTTGATTTTATATCCTGCAACTTTACTATATTCATTGATTAGCTCTAGTAATTTTCTGGTGGAGTCTTTAGGGTTTTCTATGTAGAGGATCATGTGACTTATTTAAAAGTTTAAAAAGTAATAACTCATTGGTTATTAGATAAGATGACATATTGATTCTGAATAATTCATAACTATCTTCAAAGTTTCCTTAATGCCTATTAAGTAATTTGGGCAAATGCATATACTGTTGTTTTGGATCCATTTGACTTCAGAGAACTGTGTCCTTACATTAGAAGTACTATGATTGGAAGTCCCATTGGGTGTCTTTAGCACATCAATAGGGTCAGTTCAATCTGGGTGATCATCATGATCCTAATTACTCTATGTTCGGTGCTTCCTGTGTGCCTATCATTGCGCTAAGCACTTGAGCTCCAGACATTAGCACACACTGCCCTCCTCCTTCTGGAAGAAAATAGTCTCAAGTTTGAGACTTTTTTGAATGCAAAATTATAGTGCAACATGGCAAGCATACTAGACAAAACCTTGGGATGCTATGAATGTGTGGAAAGGAGCAGCTAGGAAAAGCTTCTTGGAAGAAGTGGTGCCACAGTTGAATCTCAAAAGGCTAGGTGGGTAGACCACGGATGAGGGAGGGCTCCAGAACAGTCATAAACAAAGGCAGTGAGGGAAAAAATTAATAAACTGCAGGGAAATATAATCAGTACTTTGCTGCTAAGGTAACTGAATCAGGAGAAACAAGCAGGAGATGATTCGGGACAGACAGCCTGGAGTCTGATCATGGATGGTCAGACATATCATGTTGTATGTGCGTGCTAAGTTGCTTCAGTCATGTCCAACTCTTTGTGATGCTATGGACTGTAGCCCCACCTTAGGGCTCCTCTGTCCACAAGATTCTCCAGGCAAGAATTGGAGTGGGTTGCCGTGCCCTTCTCCAAGGGATCAAAAAACAGTTCCCCGACACAAAGAGACATGAAAGAAATGGAAAATACATGGCTGGTGTGCCCATCAGTGGGGGATGGGAAAACATATGTTTAGCCCTCTTCTATGACTGGCTTCTCATTAGTCATTGCATCTGGCCCTCCAAACATTCAGGGAAGTTGAAATCATGATGTAAATATGCAAAAATGGAACAGTCCTAGAGATGTTAAGTAAATAGCCAGAGGTTCCATAATTACTAAAAGACAAGTCCAGGATTCCAAAGCAGCACAGCCTTGCTCTGTTCTTCCACTGGGTCCTATTCTAAATTCACCAGAAACAACATCTTCTCAACTGAGAATAAGACAGCAAGAACAGGGACAATAAAAATGGCAGAAGTAAGGTGAAATGGCCATCAGATACACTGGGTTAATTATATAGCATGTTAAGGGTCAAGCAATTAATACTTCCACCCCAAGGGACTAGTTTACAGATCAGAAACCCAGACATATCTGCAGAATAAGTGAGCAGTCAGTCTCAGTGCCTTGGGATATGGTAACCATAGTAAATGTTTCTACTTAGAATGCTGGAGGGGTTCACTACAGTCTCTTAAAGATGTAAAATTCTATGCCTTTGTGACTGTAATTATCAAAGGTATTAAATTCCTTTAGTTGGCACTAGAATTAAGTCAGTATAGAGTCAGCATCAATAATTACTCTCTTATTTTAGAGTCCTAAGTCTCCTATGTAAATTGGGTCCTTATCTTTCTCCCTAGTACTTCAGGTGGACTTTCTATTATACACAGCTCATTCTATGGGGAACCAGGAAAGAAGACCAGAATAGGGCAACATGGAAAGAAAGAATCTATGTTCTGATAGCAAACATATAAACACCACCCATGTGGCTCCTTATAAACCTTATCTGAGATACACAGCATTCAGAGTCATTTCTAAGGGGGGTGGGGGACGACTGGCTCAATGTCACATGAAGGGTACAGGTCACGGCTATGGCTGGAATGACATGTAACTAATCGCAGAGCCCACTTTCCTAACCACCACCAATTCCAGCCTCTCTGGAGCAAACACTGGTTCTCTCTTTGCCTCTGCAGAAAACAGATCATGCTGTTCTGAGAGATTATTAAGGCAAATGGGAGGCCACTGCAGCAATACTGTCATTTTAGAATGTTTACTTCTATAAGAAACCAGCTCAGAATACTTCTGGCTTTTATTGGAATGATTATAGCTATTGCAGAAACCAAAATAAGAGTGTTTGCATAAGAAGTCATAGTATAACTAGAGCTTTTAAATCAATCCTATGAAGGATGTGTCATTATTATCCTCATTTTATAGATAAAGAGACAAAGGGTCAGGTATTGAAGAAGAGCTTTCTATAAAATGCTATCAACATTTATAGACCAATAATAATCTTAACACATGTTAAGTAAAATCTGGATTGTGTCCACGGCCACGGTGCATTCAAATATTGCTGTGCAGTTTATGTAGCTGCATTTTCCTTAGCTGAACTTTTAAATGTAAGGCCACTAAAGTGACAGCATTAATATTGCAACACTTCTTAACTGAGGCTAGGGCAGTTGACTTATTTTTATGCTGGTCTATACTGATCACTGTTTTGTTGCTAACTCTTTGTGACCCCACAGACTGCAGCACACCAGGCCTCTGAGTCTCTTACTATCTCCTGGAATTTGCCCAATTTCATGTCCACTGAGGTGGTAATGCTATCCAACCACCTGTACTTATTGACTGCATATTATTTGCTATTACTCTGTTGAATATGGTGAGCACCTTCTGTATGACATATAGTCCAGTCTGAATGTGTGATTAATACCTCACCCACAAAACAAGAATAGTAAGAACAATTACCACCAAGAAATATAGTGAGGAATAACCGAGACAGGGAACGGAAGCTGAGTACTTAGAAGAACATCTGGCAAAGAATGAACATCTCACAAATAACAAGGGCTTGTATTACGGCAATACAGAAAAGGTGCACGTATATCACTTCGTAGATGTGGGAGGACAGATGACAGAGTCCCAGCTTGCACAGAGAGGACAGGCCAGAGAGCCCAGAAGCCAGCGTGATGCTGGTGGCCACTGTACTGGTAACCACACGATATAGACACTGTCTCCCTTTTCTCTGTGCCAAAGAGATCAAGGCATAGAAGTGGGGAGTGAGCCAGAATCCCACGTCCCTGCTCTCTTCCAAATACAAGTGATTTTTTTAAATTTTAATTTTAAAGTTTATTACAGACTTTGTTTGAGGGGATGAGTAATACTGGTTTTGTTTTTTTGTGTGTGTTTTTGGCTACATTGTGTGGCATGCAGGATACTAGTCTCCTGACCAGGGATTGAACCCATGCTCCTGGCACTGAAATTGTAGAGTCTTAACCATTGCACCACCAAGGAAGTCCCTAAATATGGGTGATTTTGATTTTCAGTATTATAGACAGAGCCTTCAAATGATATGAATAGGCCACTTGAAAACTGTGTGTACTAACGAGGATTCTGCGGACAGCAGATTCTTTAATTAAGGTAACTGGAGTCAATACACATCATCACAATGCAGAATATCCTGAAATATCCAACATTTGAAAATGCTGAATCTCTCCATTGAAACATTTATAGCTTTGACACTTTCATTTTCTAGCATTTTACTTCCATTTGTTCTTCATTAAAAGCAGTTCCCCAAACTGTGTGTAACGTTCAGCAATTTTGCCAGCAGCTGGCAAACTGGATGCTTAATATTTAATCTAATTGAGAGCAACATTACACAACTCAAACTGAACAAGCAATTTAGTTGTCAGATCATCATAAAAACCCCAAACACCTTTCTGATGGATGTCTTTATTTTTAAAGTCTAGTTTGAAGCAAGGCTCTGACTTAACTAAATAACTATCCATCAATGCAATTGGATGTATATTAAAGCTCTTTAAAAATTCCCAAACAGTTGCTATGTGTGATATTTTAAAAACACGAGAGACCACGTGTTGAGTGAAATGAGCATGCCCTCCATTGTCAGGGTCAATCTGAATTGACATGTTGGCGTAGCAGATTTTAACCTCATCAGGGCTCCACTCTGCATGTGAAATCGCTGAATCTATCTGTTAAAAAATTTTTGGAATGAGATGCCATCCATAACACAAGATTGATGACAGATTTTAGTTATGTAATAAATCAAGAGCCTGGTAGATATTAAGTATACCAGATGGCCACTCCATAAATAGTAGGTACAATGAATAAATAATAATGATGACTGTTATCACTATCACAGCTAATTCTATTATTTTTATTGATAATGTTTTAGTGTTAATATAATATCATCTCATTTCTCCTCATAATCAGATCACACTCAAGGGTTACAGGAAACAGGCAGTGGAAGCAATGGGAGAGGTCAGTTCCACTTTGGGCATTATTTTTGATTTCATATAATTCCTTTTTTGTTTCACTTGATGCCTTTGATTCTTAAAGACTTGACTCCCTGCTCTGGCATGAACATCTTTTGGGAATCAGATTTTAGCTTGTTCAGGATCAAATATTGAGGAGGTTTATCTCCCTTGAAAATTGCTGTTTGTGGATTTAAGCAAAAGAAGGGTAGAGCAAGAGGTGAAAGGAAATAGAGTGCAAAGGAGGGAAAGTTTGCTGAGCTCAATGAGCAGCAGAGAGAAAGCCACCAGCTCCACTGGGCTGGAACCCATGCAGAGGTTGGCACCAAGGAGGCACCATACAGAACAGGAGGGCTTGATGGGTATGAATCCCTCATCAGCCCTGGAGACCAGTGACTGGATGCCTGGCTTTCAAGCTCACTCACAGTAACTTGACAAGTGGGCCCCCTGGGTTTGTTATGAAAGCCACTCTAATCCAGAGACCAAAGCCTGGGCCCTCTGCCCATGGTTTCCCCTTGCCCTGACTTCAATTGTCCAGACACCAGCCTGTTCTGACCCTGAATCCAGTCTCCCATCCCCACCTGCCAGCATCTATATGCCTTCACCTCACCAAACCCAAGTCACAGATGCCCTAGGGCTGGCCACTTGCTGCTTCTCAACAGAAAGAAAGAAAGTGAAGTCGCTCAGTCATGTCCGACTCTTTGTGGCCCACAGGACTGTAGCTTACCAGGCTCCTCCATCCATGGGATTTTCCAGGCAAGAGTACTGGAGTGGGTTGCTATTTGATCCTAGTAAATGAGAGCTGTTCTCTTTTTACAAACTACTCCACCATTTCCCTTATAGAAATGTTACTTTTAGTAATACTTCTACACCCAGACAAGAGAAACTTTCGAGAAGAGTTTTGGGTGGTCTTAACCCTAATTATGGTTGATATTATTACAAAGCGCCATTATCTTAGAATGAAGAAGAATACGTCTGGTCTTTGTGGCTAAATCATGTCCAACTCATTGCGACCTCAGGGACTGTAGCCTGCCAAAGGCCCTCTGTCCACGGAGTTTTCCAGGCGAGAATACTGGAGTGGGTTGCCATTTCCTTCTCCAGGGGATCTTCCTGACACAGGGGTCAAACCCAGGTCTCCTGCATTTCAGGAGGTCTATTTACCAACTGGGCCACCAGGGAAACCCAAAGTAGAATATACATATGTAAAATATTCAGCGTGGTGCCCAAATCAATCATGTATATCGTTTCTTCAAGAATTATTTATTGGGTGTTATTTCTGGACTAAGCACTAAGCAGAATGTTGTTAGAAAATTTAAAAAGATTATTGGTACCTAATTTCTGGATTCAAGTCCCTCGTAGTTGAGTGTGTGAGGCAGCACACAGATGGATGGTTTTGGCGCAGCTTGGTAAATGCTGTGATAAATTTATATATAAATGCTACAGCAACACACATACACACACACACAGAGGGTATCTGTATCATTCTTGGGCAAGTCAAGAAAAAAAGCCATGTAAGAAGTGACCCTATAATTTAAAAGACATAGTCATATTTTTTTTTAAAGGAGGATGAAAATTCCAGGCGTGTATGTGAAAGCTCAAGTAAAGGAAAACCTTTGGCAGAAGTGAAAAAAGAAAACACAATTTTAGCACAGTGCACATGTGGGGAGAAAGCTGAAGATGAGTGCAGATTTAAAGACGTAAAATAAGTGAATATGACATCCTCTCTTGTTTGTCTTGATGATACACTTACGGTTCATCATCTCAAATCAGCCTGGGTGAGATGAGTAAAGGGAAGAGGATCAGAAAATGAGGGACAAATGGGGAAGTTGTGCATTTTCCAGGTAAAAGGGCATCTGCTCAGGCAGTAGAAGAGGGATAAGGGAGTGAGGGGTACAAACTAAGACTCCTGGAGTTTGAAGGAATCAGTCACTGATGAGGATGGAAGGGAGAAGGAATCATAGGTGACTTTGAGGTTTCCGGTGACTCACTCAGATAAGCAACACAGAAAATGTGTTCAGGTCCCCGGAAGATGACCCCAGCTGAACATATGTAATGGCTAAGAGCAAATCTCTAGAGTCCACCAGCGTGGGCTGAAATTCCAGCACCGTCACTCACAGTCTCCCTGGACTTGGGCCAGTTGCTTATTTCTGTATGCTTCAGTTGCCTTGTCTGTAAAATGAGGGAAATAACAGGCAGCTTCTTCATAGGGCGGAAGCAAAGAGTACATCAGAGAGGGTATGCAAAGGCTTAAGACAGTGCCTGGAAAAGATAGTTAATATTCTTAGTCTATTTTAGCTAATATTATTCTATTAATTCACAGAAAGTACAGAGTCTGACCTGAATCTTAGCCACGGAGCAAAGCTCCTTACAGCTCTATGAATTCCCTGCCATGATCACCAAGACAACTTGCGTAGCAGACAGAACACTGAATGCGGTCTTAAATTCAACATCTGAAGTTTACCAGATGGACAGTCCTGGGTGAATCACTTCCCCTCTCAGGGCTTCAGGGTCCCTGTCTATGAAAGGGGCTCAGGAATCAAAGGGGTGTGACTGGCCGTTCAGTAAAACAGGATGAAAGGGCTTTGGGACAGACAGCGCACTATGGTACTCAAGGATCACGGTGCCAAGACTCAAAGCATCAATGATAAGTCTCAAGAAGTGTAGCTAAGGCACCGTGGGAAGTTCTCAGGGGCTCTCCACCCTCCAACCCTCCCTCCCTCCCATGAATGTATCAGAGCCTACCGGCAGGGCTGAGCCAAGGCTGGAATGCTCCCTCAAGCTTCCAGCTGATATCCTGGCAGCCACAAGCAGGCATCATTTTCATTGAAAGTTCTCTTGGGAAAGACAATGAGATCAATATGGAACAGGACTCTCTGTGCTATGAGAGGCAGCAGCCAATGAGGCAGACAGGATGGCAGAAGTCAGCAAGGAATGAGATTCAGTTCCAACAGTTATTAGTGGAGCAGACTCTGTTAAAGTGAGAGGTATGGTCTCACTCCCCCATCTGGGCCAACCAAATACCATTCACTCAACAGTGGTCATGTGCCCATCATTTTAAATACATTAACCTGGAGAACAACCCACAGGGGCCAGCATTATGCTCAGAACCACAATTTAGTTTAGTGCAGAACACAAAGAAAAGCAATCACCTCAAAACTGCATACAGGTGTAGCTAAGGCACCTGTTTCAAATAAGTGCCCTTAGGAAAAATGTTTGGCCTCTCAGATCCTTAGTATCTTCATCTATAGAATGGGATTCATAATGTGAAATGTTCATGGATCTTACAAGTCTCAGAAGAGAACCTATTTGCAAAAATTGAACATTCTGTACACCATACAGTACTTGCTCAATAAAAATCCCTCTCCAGTTTTACTGGATTTCTTGCTTCCTATAGTGTACTATAGCTGTTGAGTCTACACTCCAGAAATCCTGTTCAGTGACATGCCTCCCCCAAAGAAACACATACAGACACACACACAAATAAAATGTTTCTCATAAGACTAAGCAACATCACCAAGAAATATCTTACCAAACACTGGCAACATGCCCTTCAAAAAAATTAAATGGAACCAAACTAGAAAATAAAACAATTCTGTACACCATACAGTACTTGCTCAATAAAAATCCCTCTCCAGTTTTACTGGATTTCTTGCTTCCTATAGTGTACTATAGCTGTTGAGTCTACACTCCAGAAATCCTGTTCAGTGACATGCCTCCCCCAAAGAAACACATACAGACACACACACAAATAAAATGTTTCTCATAAGACTAAGCAACATCACCAAGAAATATCTTACCAAACACTGGCAACATGCCCTTCAAAAAAATTAAATGGAACCAAACTACAAAATAAAACCATTTATAAAATCCCAATGACAAACATAAGTTGAAATGAGTTGAACACATTGCAGGTGATGATAAATATCATTTGCTTATTTACCAAGCTCACTCAGTGTGCCTTATATGAGCAGATGCCATTAATAATCACACAGCTGAACACTGGGGATTTGGTCTCCATGGGAACAGAAGGTAATATCACACCACTGTTCTTTGATGGATCTTTTATTATTTCAATATTTGAAAAGTGATTTTTCAAGATGATAGAAACTATCAAATATATTCAATTATGCATAACACTGGAGATAGAAAGTATGGAGTTTTAGAATATTCCATTGGTCCTGCTCATTTTTCAGTGAGAAAAAAGGGACACTGATTAGAACAGGCTGATATGTGGGTGGGTGGGGGGAACATCACAATATCCAGTTTTCCTGTAATTTCTAGAACTGCTGAGCCTGGAACCTGACCTAGGCAGCTTTCATCATGGGCTTGAACTCCTGCCTTCAGTCATGTTACAAAAACCCACCAGGTACCAGTGAAGGTTCAGAGCCTGTAAACTCAGAGAATACACTCAGCAATCATACGGTAAAAAGCATCAGATCTGGTTAAACATTGGAGGTGAAGATTGAGAAAATACCAAAAAAGAGTTTAAGGGAATAAATGGGAAAAGCTATATATACCATTCCCAATTAGCCAAAAACAAAACCAGAGTTGTCTTTGAATTTTTTTCTCCCTCACCCAGATCTATTTATTCTCCCTCCAAAATTCCTCTCACCCTTTACACTCCTCCTCCCATTTCCTGGGGTAACTACCTAGGGGCAGGTTCTTTCCTGGATTATTGCAAGGCCCCTCTGCTTGTTCACCTGTTTCACTCTTTCCCTCTAGGAGCCCTCAGGTGACAGGCACACAGGTATGCATGTGCATGTGATAAGTTGTTAGTAGGAACTAGTACATGTATAGCGACTTATGGAAGGTTCATCTTGTACCTTGTGCTATGTCACAGGCTTTAATATATTAACACACTGATTTCTCATTCCAAACCTATACATTTTCCATATTAATATTATTTATATTTTACAGATGAGTTTAACTCAGGTATAGAGAGAATAGGTGACCTGTCTAAAATTAAACACACGCACACACACACACACACACACACACACACACACTCACGCAGAGAGTCAAGAATGCAACATTTGCAACCTGGATCCAGAGTCCAGGGTTCATGGCAGATACTGTAGACACTTAAACAGGTATATATTTTGAAATGCTGCTGCTGCTGCTGCTAAGTCGCTTCAGTCGTGTCCGACTCTGTGCGACCCCACAGACGGCAGCCCACCAGGTTCCCCCGTCCCTGGGATTCTCCAGGCAAGAACACTGGAGTGGGTTGCCATTTCCTTCTCCAGTGCATGAGTGAAAAGTGAAAGTGAAGTCGCTCAGTCGTGTCCGACCCCTCAGCGACCCCATGGACTGCAGCCTTCCAGGCTCCGCCGTCCATGGGATTTTCCAGGCAAGAGTACTGGAGTGGGATGCCATTGAAATGCTAGGGTTTCTCAAAGATGATCATATATAACAAGAGTTCTCTGGCACATAGTTGAATCATCCTAAACAGGACATAAACATGACACAGAGAAAATAGAAGAGCAATCACTTGCTCTACTCATTTTTAACTCTCATCACAATTATAATGTATGATTTAGTAATATAAGGGGCTTCCCTGGTGGCTCAGATGATAAAGAAACTGCCTGTAATGCAGGAGACCTGGGTTAAATCCCTGGGTCAGGAAGATCCCCTGGAGAAGGAAATGACAAGCCACTCTAGTATTCTTGCCTGGAGAATTCCATGGACAGAGGAGCCTGGTGAGCTGCAGTCCACGGGGTTGCAAAGAGTCAGACATGACTGAGCAACTAACACACTTAACGGTTAATGATATAATTATTTATTTAAAATATATACTCCACTAGTGTCCTGCTTGTCTGTGACAGAAGGAGAACATGTGGTTAACTGCAGTCTCACTAAAAATGACCAGATACAGGAATATGGTGAGATGGCTGCGTTACTGATTATGTTAAAGAAAAAAGGAACAAGTATTACTGTTACTTTTCTGACCAGGGCTCTGAATCGCAGAAGGTTCACTGACTTACTCAAGAACAAAAGCTAATAAAGGTCAGCGTCCAATTTAATTATGGATTTCTTAACTCCAAGTCCAGGGCATGCCTAAGAGCCAGAACATAAAATGATTCTTTTCAGTAACTCTTGCCAAGTCTTTAACTCCTCAATGAGTAGTTATGTTCAAATTACAGTTTTTATTTTCTCAGATGGAGCAATTATGAATACAGAGAGGTTCAGGGAGCATTCCTGCTATATTTAAGAGGAAGGAACATTCTATAAAGCTGCAGGTGAGGGTGAAGCAATGGGATGGGCAAGGTGTGGCAAGGTGGCAGGCTGCTGCCATGAACATGAGGTTCTTATGCACTGTGGACCAGGTCCCTACATGGGCAGTTTCCAAGGCCAAACACATGGGTGTTAGACACTCTGCCACACTGGGTTCTCCTCTGAAGCTTTGCACTTGTGTGACCTAAGCCTCAGATTCCTCGTGTCCAAAGTACAAGTGATGATTTAGCTCAGAGGGTTATCATGGACATTAAATAGGATAAAGCATAGAAAGCATCAAGAGCCCTGTGACTGGGACCTCCTGGTGGTTCAGTGGTAAAGAATCTGCCTGTCAATGCAGGAGACACAGGTTCGATCCCTGGTCTGGGAATATTCCATGTGCCACGGAACAACGAAACTTGCTTGCCACAACTACTAAGCCTGTGCTCTAGAGCCAGGAGTTGCAACTGTTGAATGCTACAACCACCGCAGACTGTGAGCCCTAGAGCCTTTGCTCTACAACAGAGAAGCCGCCACAGTGAGAAGACTGCATACCACAGCTGGAGGGTAGCCCCTGCTTGCAGCAGCTACAGGAAAGCCTGCATGGCAACGAAGACCCGGCACAGCCAAAAATCAATTCATTAAAAGAGTCACTTGACAATGGCTGTTCACATAGGGTTCCTTCTGGGGGGAGTACCTGTTGGTTTGAAATGACACAGTGAATAGTAACTGCCCCCAATACTTTCAATCTTTTAGAAAGCTGAAATCTCATGAGAGACCGGCTAGACAATGAGCGATGACAATCGACTACAAAGTCTGTGATAATAAGAATGAGCAAGAAGATAGTTGGGGTCCAGGAAGGGCCTCCTAATACAATCTGGGGTCAGAGGAAAGAGTGGAAATTGGAGGGAAGAAATGCTACAATCAACAAAGCCTAATTCGAATATGCAGAATCACAGATGTTAAAGCTTGGATTGCCTTCTTCATGGACTAGACCAAATATCTCAATTGAAAAGGGAGGTCATTGAGCTTTGCCTCCAAATTGAGCACTTGTGTGTATACATTATCCCAAGCTCAGAGAGGTGATGAACTCAAGGACTAGCGTGACCTATCATGGGTTTGTACCCAAGTGAGCCCAACTCCAAAGTCTGTACTTTCTGGTTCATTCCAGGAGACCTCCACTCAAGGATACACCAGAATCAGGGGAGATTTTTTAAAATACTGCTCTCTAAGTTTCACTCTGAGCTGGATCACAATCTCTGGAAGTAAGACTCAGGAAACATCATCTTAAAAAGAAGTGCTTCCCAGGAGATTCTGATGTGCACTCCTGGTTAATATAATAACTATCCCCAACTATAGGCCCCAGGGAAAGGCACTCTCTGCCTGTGACCTGGTACCATATTCAAGGTCGTTTACTGCCAATAAGCTACTAAGAAGTGTGGATAGGACTTCCCTGGTGGTCCAGAGGTTAAGAATACATCTGTTAATGCAGAGGACATGGGTTTGCTCCCTGGTCTGGGAAGATTCCATACGTCAAGGAGCAATGAAGCCCTTTCTCCACAACTATTGAGCCCACACTCTGCAATAAGAGAGGCTGGAGAATTGCAACTAGAGAGTAGACCCCACTTACCACAATTAGAAAAAGCCGCACGCACAGCAACAAAGTCCCCGGCACAACCAAAAATACAAGTAAATAAATGCATTTTTTAACAGTGCAAATATCCTGAACTTGTGATGTCTATACTATGGTAACAAATATAACTGAGAGCTAAGAAGTCATGGAGCTTGACAGGCACAAGTTAGTGGTGGACAGACCTGCGTTTAACAAGGTGGGTTTGACAGGCTGAGCTGAACTGGACACTCTTGAGCCAGTTTACTGGGGGCAAGTGCCATGTATGTCAGCTCTCGGGTTGCCCATCCCAGTTTCACTTTCTTTCTTTTCAATGCAAGAGCACCTTCAGTCCAGGGCGAGCCTTGGGGAAAGGAGGAAGGAGCAAAGAGGCTAGCTGGGCTTGCAAGTTTTACCTGCATTGCAGCAAAAGGCCCTTGATCACCCTCCGGTTACCAGGACTCTCTCCAGCCATCTGCCTGCAGCACCTGCTCCTCCTGGGCCAGCACACATCTCAGACCAAAGACAGAAGCCGGGGCCTTGGGAAAATAAGTGTGCACTGCCCTGCTTGTTGGCTGATTGCGTTCAAATCAGAGCACAGTGACTTTGGAGGGACTGCTTCATCTTTCCTGCAAATATAACCACGCATGGCTGTGCAAGCACGTGTGTGTGTGTGTGTGTGTGTGTGTGTGTGTGTGTGAATATGGGGGAGATTTGGAGCATTAATCTGATTTCTGCCCCCAGTCCCTGTCACTTTATTTATATGTTTATTTCTGGGCTATGCTGGGTCTTCACGGTTGTGCAGGCTTTTCTCTAGCTGCTCTTCACTGGCGTGCAGGTTTCTCGTTGCGGTGGCTTCTCTTATTGTGGAGCACGTGGGTTTCAATCGTTCTGCCTCATGGCTCATGAGTTGCGGTTCCCAGGCTCTAGAGCACGGGCTTAGTTGCTTTGAGGCATGTAGGATCTTCCAGGACCGGGAATCAAACCCTGACTCTTGCATTGGCAGGCGAAGTCTTTACCACTGAGCCAATAGGAAAGCCCATTGTCACTTTACTTAAATGAGTTTTCCTGTCACACAGTTTTTGCTTGCTTTTTAAAATAATCTTAATGGTTGTGTTCAAAGAGAACGAGATTTTCTAGCTTTGCCATTCCCCAAACTTCTGCACAGACTCTCTCTTCCTTTCCATGTGTGTTTGGAAGACAGTTATTTCCCTCCTGAGCTCCCCAGTTCCCTGTAACACCTCCCCAAACAGAGCCACATGCAGTACAGACACGCTGCTGCTAACTTTCTGTTTTCCAACCTCTTTCCCCAGAGCAGAGGTTCTCAACCAGGGAAAATTTGGTGTCCTGGGGGACATCTGTCAATGTCTGGGGATATATTTAGTTGTCATAACTGAGTAGCAGGTACTAGGGCATCTAATGGGCAGAGACAAGGGCTATTGCCAAAAAGCCTGCAACACACAGAAAGGTGAAGAATTACCCACCTCCCAGTGTTCTCAAATGTCCCAAAATATCAAACATGCTGAGTCTGAGAAACCTCCCTTCAGAGATACGTTTCAGCAAGCTTGCGGTCTGCCTTCCAGTTCTCAGAGGTGACAGTTTACCAGATGTCCTGCCACCTGGAACATGGGTCCTCACGGGTCCATCTTCTGATATCAAAGTCTCCATTTCTAGATTATGGATTGCCAAGGTCAGTGCCCTGCATTTTTGGATTTCACTGTGCCTGACACAGAAAGGAACAAATTTCTTATAGTACTAACTATATAACAAGAAACTGCTACATCTCAGTTTCTTTTCTTTTTTTTTTTAATATCTCAGTTTCTTAACATTATCTTTTTTCTTTCTGTTTTCCCAAAGTCTGATAGAGGTCAGAGAATCTCCTGTGTGGCTCTCCTCCTAAGGGTGTCTCTAGATCCTGATTCTTCTGTTTGGTGCCACTGCCCTCTTAAACACATGGCCATTGAGGTCACCATGGAAAGGAAAGAAAGACCATCAAGCAAGATGTTTTAAGAGTGGGGAAAGAGGCCTGTATCACTTCTGTTCCCATTTAACCAGAATCTAGTCTTAAGGTTTAAATCTAATTCCAAGTGTGCCTGGGAAATCCAGTCCTCAGAGATGCTTAAAAGAATACAGTAAAAAGGAATGAAATTGTACCATTTGCAAAACACGGATGGACCTAGAAAGACTGCCACACAGAGTGAAGTAAGTTAGAAAGAGAAAAACAAATATTGCATATTAACACATACATGTGGAATCTAGAAAAGTGGTATAAATGATCTTACTTGTAGAACAGAAATAGAGACCCAGACGCAGAGAAGAAATGTAAGGGAAAGAGAGGGGTGAGATGAATTGGGAGACTGAGATTAACATATGCACACTATCAATACTATGTATAAAATAGATGACTAATGAGCGTCTGCTCTATTCAGGGGTCTGTAGTGGCCTGAATGGGAAGGAAATTCAGAAAAGAAGGGACGTATGTATAACATATGGCTAATGCATTTTGCTATACAGTAGAAACAAACCCAACATTGTAAAGCTACTATATTCCAATTAAAAATTAATTTACAAAAAGAATGAAGGGTATGTGGGAGCATCTCTGCAGTTTCTTCCAGACCTCCACCCCACTCAGCTCCTAGGTTCGGCATTTCCTGATTTAGCCCTTCTGCATGGGTGGGCTCTGCTGGGGTCTCACAGCATAGACACTCGGGAAATCAGTTCTAGAACCTCCAGCTTCTGGCCCCTGCATCAGCCTCCCTTTCACTAAAACCACAGTAAATAGAAACGGCCTTCTCTCTGACATCAAGACTTCCATTGGAAGATATCTGCCCAGCTAGATGTCAAGAAAGAACCAAATGAATAACGACTATGTTGGGCAACGTCAGTTACAGGCCCTTGTCACCTATAAAGAACCAGCTGAGAGAAGTGCGTCCCACAAATCCATTAGCAGTGAAATGCTTTATGTTCAGACCTTGTTTTCATATTCACACAATGCTAAATATATCCTGGCAGAATGAGAGCCAACACCCAGCCAATTGCCTCTGTGGCTGGAATTGTGTCCTCCTCTCTAATTTGGTCATTAATATTTGCAGTGGTCAAGTGTTTGGGCTCCATTTCTTTTGGCCCCCAATTTTCTTAATGTAGACCCCGCCCCCACCATGACCTGTCATTATATCCACAAAGAGGACAAAGGCAAAGAACTCTGGACACTGTCAGCTCACTCCTAGGGTCCTTAACTCCTTTTCTGCTTAAAATTCTGGTTATCGACCAAGTCTGTCATCTGTTTCCTCAAGGGGCGACCTGGTTTCACCCTGAGAAAGGAGGGTAAAATGTCCTTGGAGTGATTTAATTTTGAATATTGAGATGAATGACTATGCCCTCACGGAATGCTTTCAAATGATGGAACAAAAGAGACTCATTAAACAATTATTACTTTCTGGCAAAATGAGAGAAGTATGCTTAAAGTGCAAATGTAGGACAGACAAATCAGCAGCTTAGGGTTTTCTGGGGTAGTCAAAGAAAGCTTCGTATAAAAGGTAATGACTGAATTGGGTTTTGAAGGCTAACTAGGAGTTCTCTGGATGGAGAGAGTGAGGGGAGGGGTCAGAGAAGGATATTCTGGGCAGAGAGAATAGCATATATCCCCTTTTGTGAGATAAACATTCATCTTTTTAAATGAAACTCCTAAATTCAGGTGAGTAAATCTCCCCATTTCTCCTTTGCCTTTTGCTTCTCTTCTTTCCCCAGCTAGTTGTAAGGTCTCCTCAGACAACCACTTTGCATTCTTGCATTTCTTTTTCTTTGGGATGGTTTTGGTCACTGCCTTTTATACAATGTTATGAACCTCCTTCCACAGTTCTTCAGGCACTCTATCAGATCTAATCTCTTGAATCTATTCGTCACCTCTACTGTATAATCATAAGAGATTTGATTTAGGTCATACCTGAATGGGCTAGTGGTTTTCCCTACTTTCTTCAACTGAAGCCTGAATTTTGCAATGAGGAGCTCATGATCTGAACTATAGTCAACTCCCAGTCTTATGTTTTGCTGACTGTATAGAACGTCTCCATCTTCGGCTGCAAAGAATATATAACCAATCTGATTTCAGTATTGACCATCTAGGGATGTCCATGTGTAGAGTCATCTCTTGAATTGTCAGAAGAGGGTGCTTGCCATGACCAGTGTGTTGTCTCGGCAAAATTCTGGTAGCCTCTGTCCTGTTTCATTTATCCAAGGCCAAACTTGCCTGTTACTCTAGGTATCTCTTGGCTTCCTACTTTTGCACTCCAATCCCCTATGTTGGGGCTTTCCTGTTAGTTTAAATAGTAAAGAATCCACCTGCAATACAGGAGACCTGGGTTCAATCCCTGGGTTGGGAAGATTCTCTGGAGGAGGGCATGGCAACCCACTCCAGTATTCTTGCCTGGAGAATCCCCATGGACAGAGGAGGCTGGCGAGCTACAGTCCATGGGGTCATAAAGAGTCAGACATGACTGAACGACTAAGCACAGCTCCTACGATGCAAAGAACATCTTTTTTGGTGTTAACTCTATAAGGTCTTGTGGGTCTTCATAGCATCATTTGACTTCTTTTGGCATTAGTAGTTGTGGCATAGACTTGGATTACTGTGATGCTGAATAGTTTGCCTTGGAAACAATCCCAAGATCATCTGTCATTTTTGAGACTGCACCCGAGTACTACATTTCAGAATCTTTTGCTGACTATTAGTCTTCTGCTGACTACCATTTCTTCTAAAGGATTCTTGCCCACACTAGTAGATATAATGGTCATCTGAATTAAATTTGCCCATTCTCATCCATTTTAGTTCACTGATTCCTAAAATGTCAATAAGGGTCACCTAAAATGGATTATTCCAGCCATTCACACTTGAGTGTGAATCAAATTTACGAACTCTCTTTATTAGGAACCAAGCTCACAACCAAGTTGTAGTGATCCCTGACCAACAATTATTTTGCTGATTATTTGTAGTGATCCCTGACCATCCACTTATTTTGCAAGTCTCCCCATTCTACTTCAGTTGTGGTTCTGACATCCATTTATCTTTCTTCTCTGCTCAACTCACCTCTTCATTGCCCAGGTGATTATTCTGTTCTTTCCTGGACCACTGTGCTAGCCTCCAACCTTGCCTCTCTGGCCTCACCTCCAAACTCTCTTTCAATCAGTCCTCTACATAACAGTAAGGATGACAACCCATCCTGTCATTCCAGTCCCCAACTTGCCATATTTTTGTGGCTAAGCTAGCTTCCAGGGTTCCTAATGATCAGACCACTGTGACCGTCCCAGCCCCATGTCCATCCACATTGACCTCCCTGGAGTTCCCAGATGTACCCTGCCCTCTCACTCCCTGCCCATGGCCCTGCTATCACTCCCCACCCCTCCTCTCCCGGCTACAATCAACAATCCACTCATTTTGACTCAGATCAGAGACGCTTCACTCTGAGAAGTGTTTCGTGACTGTTTCTGAGTTCGGGAAGCCTGACCCTCCTTTGTGCCTTCCTAGCAGACCCCCAGCCAAAGACTGACCCCTTGTGATGTGGAGTCCTCATCTCTCCCTTGGCTGTGCTCGTCTAATCCATCAGGAGGGCAATGAAAATAGGTATTCTTTAGAAATATGCTAAATAAAGTAATACATAAAAGCTCCAGGCAAAGGATATTCTCTCAAAAAAAGAAAGATGGGCCACATGCTTTTGGAGGCCCCTAGTGAATGGCACCCCACTCCAGTACTCTTGCCTGGAAAATCCCATGGGTGGAGGAGCCTGATAGGCTGCAGTCCATGGGGTCACTAAGAGTCAGACATGACTAAGCATCTTCACTTTCACTTTTCACTTTCATGCATTTGAGAAGGAAATGGCAACCCACTCCAGTGTTCTTGCCTGGAGAATCCCAGGGACGGGGAGCCTGGTGGGCTGCCCGTCTATGGGGTCGCACAGAGTCCGACATGACTGAAGTGACTTAGCAGCAGCAGCAACAGTGATGCCTAGCTTTAGAAGATGGAGGATTTGGGAGGCCACTAGTCATGGCAAAAGATGGATCTAAATTCAGTCTTGCATCCTGAGTACCTTCTAGCTGAACAAGCAGATTCAATTTCCTCCTGCAGAGAAGCCTGCCCTCAATCAGTCTGATATTTTTTTTTTTAATGAAAGTGAAAGTGAAGTTGCTCAGTTGTGTCTGACTCTTTGCAACCCCATGGACTGTAGCCTCCCAGGCTCCTCCATCCATGGGATTTTCCAGGCAAGAATACTGGAGTGGGTTGCCATTTCCTTCTCCAGGAAAGCTTCCCAACCCAGGGACTGAACCCGGGTCTCCTCCATTGTAGGCAGACTCTTTACCATCTGAGCCACTTTAGTTTCAGCACGTAGGATCTAACTGCCTGACCAGGGATCAAAATCAGGCCTCCTACATTGGAAGCATGGAGTCTTAGCCAATGGACCATTGGGGAAGTCCCACCCCAGTATCCTTGGGACCAACCCTTCCTACCCCATTACATGTTTCAGCAGAGCTACAGCACCGTAGATGACCCTTTCTTAATGTTTATTTTGCATGAAATTATTTTTTCAGTATTTTTTCCTGGCCAGATTGTAAATTCCATGAGACTAGAGATGGGGCTAATTTGTTCATGGTGACATCACTCAACCTCACACTTGAGCATTAACTAAAAACATTGTCTGAAAAAGTACACACAGAATGACTTCAACTCGGGTTCTTCAAAAAATATTATTATTTTTTGAAGCAAACATTAATATAATTATTGATTCTTAAGAGATACCTGTGTTGAATGCTTGATGCCAAGAGTGGCAGATGTGGTCCTTCACTTGCTGGAAGATTAAAGGAGACAAGCAGGTGAATAATGGGACCTTCTGCCTGGTGCTGAGTTATTTGCTGAAGTTGTTAGAGCTTTAGTTTCCTCAACTATAGCATGTGAACCTATGCAGGGAGCTGAGAGACAGCATATTAAAAATATCCAACAAGAGCCTAACACGGGAAAGTGTTTGATATATTTAACCGGTACAATTATGTTAGAAGGCAAATGTGATTCATGGTGTTATGATTTCATCATCCCTGGAGAACAGGACGGGAGAGAAGATGGTAGAGAGAGAGGGGTATGCCGAGGGGGAGCCCCCTCTCCCATCTGAACCAAAAGCAGAATTTACAATGTGAGCAGGTTTCTTCTCTTGAGAGTCCCTTGGATTGCCAAGAGATCCAACCAGTCAATCCTAAAGGAAATCAACCCTGAATATTCATTGGTAGGACTGATGCTGAAGCCGAGGCTCCAATACTTGGCCTCCCGATGCGAAGAACCAACACATTGGAAAAGACCCTGATGCTGGGAAAGATGGAGGGCAAGAGGAGAAGGGGATGAGAGAGGATGAGATGGTTGGATGGCATCACCAGCTCAATGAGCATGAGTCTGAGCAAACCTCAGGAGCCAGTGAAAGACCCGGAAGCCTGATGTGCTGCAGTTCATGGGGTCACAAAGAGTCAAACATGACTTAGCGACTGAATAACAAAAAAAGACAAGAAGAAACAGCTCAGAGAGGTGAACTGACTGGCCCAAGCTCTCACAGTTCACCCATGGAAGAACCTGGCCTTAGCCCGGGTTTTCTTCCTCCAAATCCGGTGATGTTGCCTGTATGACCTGGTGCAGCCACACCCTGTATTCACTCGGTATGTGTTGTTTTTTTTTAAATATTTATTTATTTGGCTGCATTGGCTCTCAGTTGCGGCACCTGGACTCCAGCTGTGGCTGGTGGGCTCAGAAGTCACAGCACATGGGCTCAGGTGCTCTGTGGGTTGTGGGATCCTCAGTCACCGACCCAAGATCAAACCCGCATCCCCTGCACTACAAGGCAGATTCTTAACCACTGGACTGCCAGGGAAGTCCCTCAGTATGTGTTCACTGAGCGTCTGCTGCATTGGACCCTGATGACGCAGTGAGGAAATGCAGGGCGGTCTGGGAAGGAGGGTACCACCCTCTCCTTTCCTAGCTGACACCTCCCATCATGTCTTGACTCTCTGGAGAGGAGCAAGGCATCTGAAAGTAGGCAGTGTGGAATAAAGCAGCTTTTCATTAATGAAAACGGTGGTGCATAAATAATCAATACTGTAGACTTCTGCACAAAAAGCCCATTTCCACTGATTTATATCCTCTTTTAGAAATAACCTGTACAATTATATTGCATCCATAAGCAGACTGATGTAATGGAAAGCCCATCATAGCCTGGGCACCATTTACCAACCTACTATTTAGTCCCCAGGATTTTAAGGAAATTAGATAATCATTTAAATGAGACTGCTGAGACTGTTTGGCAGAGAGGGAGAGGGAGAACACAACAGTGTTTGCCAACTTAATACTCAAAATAGTAGAAGGTGGACTTCCCTGGTGGCACGGTGGATGAGAATCTGCCTGCCAATGCAGGGGACACGGGTTTGATCCCTGGTCCAGGAAGATCCCACATGCCCTGTGGGGTAGCTTGGCTCATGCACTACAACTGCTGAGCCCTCCAGAGCCCACGGGCCGTAACCACGGAGCCCATTCACCACAATTACTGAGGCCTACACACTCTAGGGCCCACGAGATAATCATTTAAATGAGACTGCTGAGACTGTTTGGCAGAGAGGGAGAGGGAGAACACAACAGTGTTTGCCAACTTAATTCTCAAAATAGTAGAAGGTGGACTTCCCTGGTGGCACGGTCGATGAGAATCTGCCTGCCAATGCAGGGGACACGGGTTTGATCCCTGGTCCAGGAAGATCCCACATGTCCTGTGGGGTAGCTTGGCTCATGCACTACAACTGCTAAGCCCTCCAGAGCCCACGGGCCGTAACCACGGAGCCCATTCACCACAATTACTGAGGCCTACACACTCTAGGGCCCACGAGCCACAACTAATGGGCCCCTGTGCTGCAGCTACGAAGCCCACGCATCCTAGAGCCTGCGCTCCACAGCAAGAGAGGCCGCTGCAGTGCGAAGCCTGCACACCACAGCTGGAAGAGTGGCCCCCACTTGCAGCAACTAGAGAGAGCCGAGGAGCCAATGGGGGGACTTCCCTGGTGGTCCAGTGGTTGAGACTCTGCCCTGCATTGTGGGGAAGGAGGCTTCAATCCCTGGTCGGGGAACTAAATCCCACCTGCCATGGAACAACTAAGTCCACATACGACAACTAGAAAGTCCAAGCACCTCAATGAAAGGTTCTGCATGAGACGACGAAGATACCAACTAAGACACAATGCAGCCAAATGAATACGTAAATAAACATTAACAAAAAATAATCCAGTGAGGTCTCATTTCAACTCAACCATGCCTCCAACATTAACTGAGCACCTGTGATATGCCAGCAACTCGGATGGACACCGACGGCAACAGAAATGATAGCATCCCACAAGGTGGGAGTTGAGGCTGCCATTTTTGTTCACCCTACATCACCATCCTTGTGCAGAGCCCGAGACATGGGAGGTGCCTGAGGATTATCTGATTAGTGAACAAATCAACAGCAGTGTCTCTCCTTATGGCATCCTAATGAGGTGTTAATAGTAATAACAAACGTCCATGTCTTACCCTCATAACTCTGGATACCCACAAGAGGGACCTGGAGATGCTGACAAGAAGAAGCAAGGGTGTATTTAGGGCAAAGGGTACAGAGAAAAGAACCCAACAGAAATGGAGCAAGAAGGAAAAAAATAAAGAAGACCACAGTGCATCTGGGAGAGGGGAGATTTCCATGTGGAAGTCAGGCCTGTGCCTCAGTTTCCCTCCACATGCCCGCCCCCGACAGGCACACGCCTCCCATCAGTGAGGGCGGGGCTGTCAGGCCACAAAGCTCAGTACAGAAGGACTTGCAAAACCACGCACATGTGTGCACGTGCTGGGTGAGCACCACGCCCTTCGAGGAAGATGCTGCTCTTCACTTCTCAGTGATCCAAACAAAAAGGAGCCGGCATTTCCTCTCAAGGACACATGTTCCTCCATCTGGGGAAGCACCTTCTAAGGGAAGCGGAGGAAGGAAGGCTTTCACATTGGTGGCCGGCGTGTTCCTCTGAGACACAGTCATCTGCTCAGGCAGCACGTCTTCTGTGATCTCTGCCGGTGAGCACAGGACCAGCGAGGCTCAGGGCACCAGCACGAAACAGATCTGGGGGAAAGTTAGAGGCCTAACCGTCTCCTGGCTGGGGCTTTTGATCTCTTTCATCCTGATATTCTCAGATTCCAGGATCTCAGCCACTCATTCACTCAACAAAGCCTTCCTGAGCATGTGCCCTGTGCAAGGCGCAACCACGGGAACCAATCAAACATTCACCTGCCTGGGCGGAGCAGACAAGCCCAAGCCCTTTCTCTGTTTAACATCAACCCAGTGGCTGATTAACTGAGGGGCTTCCCTGGTGGCTCAGTTGAAAAAGAATCTGCCTGCAATGCAGGAGGCCCAGGTTCAATCCCTGGATCAGGAAGATCCCCTGGAGAAGGGCATAGAAATCCACTGCAGTATTCTTGCCTGGAGAATTCCATGGACAGAGGGGCCTGGTGGGCTACAGTCCACAGGGTCACAAAGAGACATAACTGAGCAAATAATACTTTCACTTTTTCAGCAGCTAAAGACGGGTGGGGAGTTGGCATCAGGCTGAGTTAAAATGCCAGCTTGGCCCCTGCTCAGCTGTGTGACTTTACAGATATGGCTTAACCTCTCTCTAAGTTTCTTCAGCTGTCAAAGGAAATAAGAAACTGTTTTGTGGAAATGGATGGAATCCACATGCATCAGTGGTTTAATAGAGTATCTTGGTGTAAAGCAGGCATTCAGAAATGTGATTTCAGGGACTTTGCTGGTGGTCCAGTGGTTAAGACTATGCTTCCACTGCAGGGCATGTGGGTTCAATCCCTGGTCTGGGAAGTAAGATCCCACATGCTGCACAGTGAGGACAAAAAATAAAAATAAAATTTTAAAAAACATGATTTCAAATGATGAGTATCACACTTTTCACTTGGAAAAGTGAAAAAAAGTGCTCCTTGGAAGAAAGGTTATGACCAACATAGACAACATACCAAAAAGCAGAGATATTACTTTGCCAACAAAGGTCTGTCTAGTCAAAGCTATGGTTTTTCCAGTAGTCATGTATGAGAATTGTGGTGTTGGAGAAGACTCTTGAGAGTCCCCTGGACTGCAAGGAGATCCAACCAGTCAATCCTAAAGGAAATCAATGCTGAATACTAATTGGAAGGACTGATGCTGAAGCTGAAACTCCAATCCTTTGGCAACCTGATGCGAAGAACTGACTCATTCAAAAAGACCCTGGTGCTGGGAAAGATTGAAGGAGGGAGGAGAAGGGGACGACAAAGGATGAGATGGTTGGATGGCATCCCCGACACGATGGACATGAGCTTGAGTAAACTCTTTGGTGACGGACAGGGAGGCCTGGCATGCTGCAGTTCATGGGGTCTGAGTTGGACACGACTGAGCAACTGAACTGACTGATTGACACGTTTCATATAATCATGGATTTTAAACATTTTAATTACTCCTATACCTCACACACTAGATCCCATGACCCACTGAGGGTAAGGACTGAGCTTTGTTTGTTTTTGTCCCTGCGGCACACAGAGGCCAGCAGAGTGGAGGGCTGAATAAGGGACTAACAGATAAAATAACAGACATCCAGATTCCACTGCCCCAGGAGGCAGAGCTCTGAGAGCAAGGGGAGTCCTAACATCTGCGTCTCTCCACCATGTGGCTCTTCCTCCCCCGGGCAGTGGAGCGACCTCACTTCTTTNAGAGGCCAGCAGAGTGGAGGGCTGAATAAGGGACTAACAGATAAAATAACAGACATCCAGATTCCACTGCCCCAGGAGGCAGAGCTCTGAGAGCAAGGGGAGTCCTAACATCTGCGTCTCTCCACCATGTGGCTCTTCCTCCCCCGGGCAGTGGAGCGACCTCACTTCTTTCAGTGAAAAGAAAGGGAGTGTGCCCCCGCTTCTGAGGAAAAAAGGCTTTCTCCCGACTGTGAGTCACTGGATTCCCGACCTTCAAGTAGAGTCTGTCAGACTCTGTGAGCACTGATGGTCAATTTTATGTGTCCATAGGGCCCATCCATGGTACCCAGATAGACAGTCAAGCATTATTCTAAACATTTCTGTGAAAGTATGTTTCAGAGGAGATTCACATTTAAACCATGATTTGAATCATGGGTAAAGGTTATTCACCACACCATGGGTGCGCCTCGTCCAATCAGTTGAAGATGTTAAAAAAAAAAACTGACACACATATTACCCGTCCTCCCCACTCTAAAGAAGAAAGAAGTTGGTCGTTCGGTCAGCAGATGGCCTTTGGACTCAAATTGTAACTCTCCCCTGGGTCTCCAGCCTACTAGCCTGATTTGCAGATTTTGGACTTGCTGGCCTCCATATTCACATGAGACAATTCCTTAAAATAAGTCTGTCTATTTCTCTGTCTCTTTATACGTGTGTGTGTGTGTGTGTGTGCGCGCACATGTAATCTTATTATCCTATTGATTCTGTTTCTGTGGAGAATCTGAATACACCAAGCACACGTCAAGTGTCCCCAGTTGTACAAGGAAGTATCAGGATATCACAATATAAGAGAGCATAGCGAGGACTAAAGGAGGCCTCCAGAGTGATCTCATCCAATTCTCTTTCTAGACATTGAGAAACCAAGGCCCAGAGAGGGCAATTATCTGGCTCAGGGTCACACAGCAGGCTGGAATTGAAGCCAAGAACAGGGAATATCTAAGACCCTCCATGTCCCTCCCACATGACAACACAAGGCTCTTGGAGTAACATTCAATTTAATTATGTGGATAAACTCAAAGAAAAATAAGACCAGCAGAGGATTTTATTGAGCACTTTTGTGCCAAGCTCTCCGCTGCAGGATTTTATACGCTTATTTCATTTAATCTTCTCAGCAATCCTGTGAGGCAGGCATTAGTATCCTCTTTGACAGATAAGCAATGAGTGGGAGAGGGAAAACAGTTCCCCTGGGACAAAGCTGCTGGTGTTTCTGGAGGTGGGAGGGGAAGGGGATGCAAGCTCCAGTGTCATCCCTAAATTTGAAGCCCTCTTTGTTTAAGATGCTGCAGGAAAGAGCAAGGTTGCAGGACCAGAGACACCTGGGTTCCTGGGGAAGGGGGCGTGTCACGTCATGGCAACCCTCAGCCCCCGAGGATTTTTCATGCCAATGACCTTACTTTGCTGTGAATTTCTAGTTCCTGCACATGGTTCTGCACACAAAGGCTTATTTTGATGGGAACACCTGTTCCCTAATCGCTCCAGCTGATGCTGCAATCTCCACGGATTGTGATGTTATTTGCTAATGCACTGGGCTTCTCGGGGACTTGAAGGCACAGCCAGCGAGGGAGGCAGGGGAGTGGATTTTATTCCTTGCTTGGCAGCCCTTGCCTTGCAGGGGGTGGGAGGGAAGGCAAAGGATGGGCACGGGGCTCTGAGCCCACATAATGGGATGGGACCCAAATGGAACTGGTCCTGAAAATAGCCCACTGAGCTGTGAGCAAGTTCACCACTGAGCACCCACCAATAAGCTATTTTATCTGACTTGTGAAAGACAGAGATGTCTTCTTTGACACACATCCCCAAAAATAGCCAAGAAAAGAATGGAGGGGTAAAAAAAGATCTTGCGCCCGCTGTGAGCCTATTTCTGTACTAAAATCCTTTCTAAGATATAGGTATTGTCCCATTTTAGACTGGAGGAGCCTGAATTTTTACAGGGTGAATACAGTCCACCACACCACAAAGTATTGAGCAGAGCAGATATTTGAAAGCATAGCCTTCTCTCTGCCTCATCACTGCAGTGATGCTCGGCCTCTCCAGGTGTAACAGAATCAGACAGGCTGAGATGATCTACACTGTTCCTCACCCCACCTCACACCAGGTCCAGGGCTTCTGAAAGGTCCCCGCATGGCATCCAGGTGTCCATGGAGATGCCTCACTCTCCCCCTGCTCGCTGTCTGCCATCGTATAACGCAAGGAACCCCTCTGTGACTTAGCTCTCTCACTGCTCAGGGTTCTATTTGAACATGACCAGGTACTTGGATCAGTCATCCATCCAACACACATTTCCGGAGGGTTAACCGCATGTGCCAGGCATGGTGCCAGGCCCTAAGGATGTGGAGTTGAAGGCACTGGGCTCTGTCCCCAGCTGTCTGCAGCCCAGTGGAGGAAAGACAGAGATGCCTAGAGTTGACTGCAGAGAAAGCATTTGGGAGGGAGAATTTCTTGCTAGGAGATCAGAGAGCGCTTCTCAGAGGGGAGTGGCATCTGAATGGGGCCTTTGAGGATGTGCAGACAGGTACCCAGATCGGGCAGACATCCAATCACCATTATACCCTGTGCTCCTGTGGTCCCAGCAAAGGCCCCTGTCTGGGGATGGAAGTGTTGTCAAAGATGTATCGAATTGATCTACAACCCCTGATATGCCCTGATGTTCCAAACCATGTTCCCTGGAAAACAGAGTCTAAGCTGGGGATTTTCAGGTGGGTCTACTGGGGAGGTCTCAGAGGCAGAACATATGCAGGAGTGAGAAGCAGTATGGGACAGAGGGAGAGGCTGGGCTGTGATGTGGTCAAGCCTTGGGGGGTCTGGAGCAGAGATGGAACTTTTTACCTATTATAGCAATGAACATACATACTCACCTGTGAGGTTATTAAGTATCAGCAACCCCACTCTACAGGTGGGAAAACTGAGGCTCAGAGAAGGGAGCAAATGAAGGACGGACCCAGGTTTTGAAATGAGCTTATGGTCAAAGGGCTTTTGAGGTTCCACATGGTCCAGGGGAAGCCCCTTACAATGTGTCCCATGACCTCCATGGAACCATATTTTTCAAGGGGCCATATGACAGGGGTACCATGTGAAGACCCTCCTCTCTGCAACTACTCTGGGGCCTGGCATTAGGAATTTGTTTGATAAATGTAGCAGCCAACCAAAGAAGGAACGGATGGGTCAACAAGAGATAAGGATGGAGGGAGCAAAGAAACACTATATGCGGCATCTGAAATGAACAGAAGTCTCACAGAACAGACGCAGCCTGCCAAGTGAGGTCTGCAGTCTTGGGGCTGCTGTCCCTGTGCAGATGTTACCTCTGAGGAGGTTGGCTTGCAGTATCCAGCTCCGAAGACCAGGTTTTCCAGGGAAAGGCTAGACTGCTCTGGTCCTGTGTCTGGGCCGCCTTTCCCAAGCCAGGAGCCTCTTCCCGGGCGAGTAAAACTGTAAAGAAAGGAATTGAAAGAATTGAAAATGTGTCTAATTTTTGTCAAAGGGTGTAAAGGAAAAGATGATGCCATTAATTCAGCCTCCTTGACGCTGTTCCTGGGGAGCCTATGAGATAAGCCATTTAGAAGAGAGAGCAGGTGGTCCTAGAGGTAAAGAACCAGCCTATCAATGCAGGAGACACAAGAGATGTGGGTTCATTCCCTGGGTCAGGAAAATCCCCTGGAGGAGGGCATGGCAATCCAACTCCAATATTCTTGCCTGGAGAACCCCATGGACAGAGGAGCCTGGCGGGCTACAGTTCATGGAATGGCACGAAGTCGGACACAATTGAAGTGACGGAGCACGCAGCCACAGCTCACCCCTGAGGGATGCTTGGGTGGGACATTTATGGATGCCGCCAGGACGAGTGGGTTAACTGGCACATGAGCTTTGAGGCCAGGATGTCACACATCCCACTATATCTATAAATGCCCACAACCTGCCTGATGAGACGCATGGAGGCAGCGGTGGCTTAACCACAGGGGAAGGCAGCATGGGATCTTGATCAGAAAGACAAGGGGAGGCTCCATCTGATGCGGTATGAGTCCTACAACTACTCATGTCATTGGTACAACCCAGAGTGAAGTGCTTCAACCCCTAGGCCCCTCCCGAACCTCTGTTCTTCTGTGGGAGAAGGGAAAACAATATCCACCTCCATGACGTGACCACACAGAAGTTTCATAGGATCGTGGATGTCAAAGATTTTCACTGTGTTGACACTAGTTAGAAACTCTGTATCTGTTCCACAGACAAAAATACAGACCCTGCTCAGCTCTGCAAGTCATCACAAGATCAACAAGCACAGAGAGATGGCAACCATCCATCTTAGGATCAAGGGAGATGAGAAAAGCCCATGTGAGTTGGCTGTGGTGGTGGTTTAGTTGCTATGTCATGTCTGACTCTTGTGATCCCATGGACTGCAGCCCGCCAGGCTCTTCTGTTATGGGATTCTCCAGGCAAGAATACTGGAGTGGGTTGCTATGCCCTCCTCCAGGGGATCTTCCTGACCCAAGGACTGAACCCCTGTCTCCTGCATCTCTTGCAACTGCAGGTGGATTCTTTACTCACTGAGGCCTACTAGGGTTTAAATTCCAGCAGCAGCATTTGCCAGCTCCATGGGGAAAGTTTTAAGCCTCTCTGTATCCTCATAAGTCAAAAAGGTTGATACCAGCACCTTAACAGTGGGGTTGTCTGAGGATCCCATGTGTTTAGCCAAGTGCAAGCACAATGTCTGGCAAAGAGCAATGATTCAATAAATGCTAGAAGTTCTTATCAATAATATCACAAAATCATAAAATCTAACATAACCATTATTCTATTTATATAGCTATTGTTGACAATACCACAAATACAATCCACTCTAATAGAATCATCTCTTGGAACTGCTTAGAACTGAGATTTGAAGCAACTCTACAGTTTAGCTAGAATGTGGATAAATGGAGCACTGCAGTAGAAATGGGGAGTTTGTTATGAGCTGTGATGCTCATGGCACATTCAGAGGAACGACTGCAAATTAGTCACTAGAATAAATCATCATTGACTTCAGTGTGACCTTGAGCTGCTGAGTCTTCTCAGATGAACTCCAGTTGTACCCAGTTGAGGGTTAAACACTGAGGGTTAAACAGACCTGAGTCTGTTTCAGGGAAGGATCTTTTAAGGTTAAATTTTCATTCCACACCTGCTTCTTCCTGGCTGGATTTAACAACTGATGCTAAAACTGCTTTTTTGGAAAAACCGGAGCTTGTCCTACTTGACAGGTATTTCCCATAATCTTAAAGGGTTCCCAACCACTGTGAGTGAACTCATAGGAATCCTTCCTGCAGAACCCAGAGAACAGAAGGCAGCTCTATTTTTACCCCCATCTCTGGAGAAGCCTCAACTCTGCTGGTGAATTTCTATCTGCGCTGCTCTCTGGCATGGCGGCTGCAGACAAACTTGCAAAGAATTATTTCTGTTAGAAGGTTAAACTTTCTACGCAGAGGAGCTGAAATAGCCCCATTAGCAGGCAGAGTCCAGGACGGAGCTCGGCAAGCAACTGGGCATGGTGACCGGGGAAGAACAGCGTGGTCACATCACCCCACCAAAATCTTATTTCCTACATGCTGACCCCAGCAGGGGATCAGGGCACTGGCCCCTACCCAGCCATGAATGGAGACTGGAGTCTCCCCCACCTGCATTTCAACCCCCAGCACTGAGAAGTGTCCTGAAAAGGGACATCGGGAAAGTTCCCTTCCAGAAACTGCATAATACAGGATTTCATCCCTAAATATCTCTCTGCTCACATGTGTAACCCTCACACATGGGGGAGGTTTGAAGCAAGCTGATGCCACCTCTGGTCCTGCCAGGCATTTTGGATGTAGATGCCCGGGTATCATAGGACATGCTCGTTATTGTCAGTTTGGTCCCTCGGTTATGGCATTCATAGAACCTCAGTGCACTTTGAGGCCATGGAGATCCTGGGACAATTCCCTGAAGAGAAAGCATGGGACCACTCAGGTGGTCCTACAGATAAACAGCCACCGGAGGAGGAGGCAGAAAACTGCATGCCGGGCACTGTCCTCATGTGAGACTCTCTGAAACCTATGTGGACAACCCCCATGAGTGTCCTGGCTTAGAGACAGAGACCGTGTATCTCAGAGATGTTAGGTGACTTTTCAAATAAGGCACGGTTAGAAAGAAGCCAGGTCAGCTGAAGGCAGCAGGTTGAAACCAATCAGCTCTGAGGTTCCCCATCCATGTCCTCCCCAGGCCCCTGTCCACCTCTCCTCTGCCCCTCAGGGAGGCTCAGAGCTGAAATTTGCAGCCTAAGGGAGCTTCTCTGGTTTGGGCTGATGTCCTCTGGGCAGCTCTCAGCATCTCAGCCACATGGGAGACTCAAGCAACAAGGTAACAAGGAACCCGAAGCGGCCACCCTGCCCCCCAGAACCCCAAGACGTGTAACCTCATACCTGATCAGCGGCTGCTGCAGGGCCACCAGGGCCGCATGGATGGTCACCGAGATCACCGACAGGTGGAAATAGTCAAACATGACGGGCACCTGGTGATGCAGGCCTCTCCGGGGGTGGAAGTGCAGGCCCAGCACACGGCTGCTGATCACGGGGACCCTGGCCATGTCCCTCAGCCTGGAAGGCAGGCAAGTGATTTACGTGAGTGGTGGTAGCATGTCCCTGCCTCCAGGAGAGTCCACATGGCAACCTTGCCCACACACAAACACTGTGCGCCCATTGGCTTGTCCAATCCCTCCCTGCAAACAACTCTGCTAGGTAAAAACTTTTTTGCTATGATGGGAAAATGAAGCAGAGGCTCAGAGATGGAAAGCAACCCCCAGGACCCCACACAGCTGCCATGCGGCAGAGCTGGGCTCACATTCTGCTATCACGGATGCTAAGTTCACTTTGCAGTGATGAAAAGATGACCAGATACTTTTCCAGGCCCAACAGTGAAGCCCTCCTGGACTCCCATGTCCCAGCGTGCTCTTGTATTTCACCCATGGGCCCCCAGCACACCACTTCCTTGGTACCACTGTGTTTTCTACAAGAGTCCTATCTCTTAAAGGCAAGAACTGTGACTAAGTCACTGTTGAATCCCTAACACCAAACACAGAATTGGGCACACAGCAGAAATATGTCAGATATTTGTTTATCAAAAGGGATATGTGACTGAATGAATAAATGACCTCCAAAGAGCAATCGAGTCTGATCAGTTTCATCCAGGATTCCCCCTACCTTCTCTCTAGTGTTTTGTAACTGATGCAGACAGAATTCAGTTATTTGGGGGGTCTCAATATAGGAATGGCACCCCACTCCAGTACTCTTGCCTGGAAAATCCCATGGGCGGAGGAGCCTGGTAGGCTGCAGTCCATGGGGTCGCAAAGAGTTGGACATGACTGAGCGACTTCACTTTTCTCTTTTCACCTTCATGCATTGGAGAAGGAAATGGCAACCCACTCCAGTGTTCTTGCCTGGAGAATCCCAGGGACTGGGGAGCCTGGTGGGCTGCTGTCTATGGGGTCGCACAGAGTTGGACCCGACTGAAGTGACTTAGCAGCAGTAGCAGCAATATAGGAAAGGACTGAACTGCCTTCAATCTTTCCCACCCAGCCTTAGGGTGGGAAAGATTGAGGGCAAGAGGAGAAGGGAGGGGGACAGACGGTGAGATGGTCGGATGGCATCACTGACTCAATGGACAGGAGTCTGAGCAAACTTCAGGAGAGAGTGAAGGACAGGGAAGCTTGGTGTGCTGCAGCCCATGGGGCTGCAAAGAGTCAGACACGACTGAGCGAAAGAACAACAAAACAACAAGGTGGGAGAAAACAGAGATGAACTGGATGGCATTGAGAAGCAAATGCTTAGGTTCTTATAAAGGAACTAAAAGCCAACCCAAAAAATCCAACAAACACAAAACTCAGATAAAGAGCCCTGGTGTTTAACTGGAGGGGAAGAGATGGCGTAAAGAGTCTTGTGTGTCTGTGCAGCTCTAAGGACTGAACCTGAGAGCAACTGAGGGAAGGCACACAGGGGTGATCTGTACCTTGAAGTAAAGAGGGATGTCCTGATAGGCAGGACTGTCCAGGACAGGGTGGGATCTGTCGGGGAGAAGTGAGCTCCCCATCCCTGCGCAAGCACGTGCTCATGGGCCTTTGCAGAGCAGCAGTTTCAACTGCGAGGTCAGGCTAGAGCAGGTTTCCCAGCCTCAGTGATTACAGACACTTGGGAGCTGAACAATGCTCTGCTGGGGAGTGGGGTGCAATCCTATGCATCATGGGATGTTTAGGACTATCCCTGGACCCCACCCACTAGAAGCCAGGAGCACCCACCCCCTGCCCAGAGTGACAATCAGAAATGTCCCCAGAGGGACCTCCTGGCCATCTGGTGGTTAAGACTCTGAGCTCCCAAAGCAGGGGACATGGGTTTGGGTTCGATCCCTGCTCAGGGAACTAAGGTCCTGCATGCACGCTGTATGGCACAGCCAAAAAAATTAAAATGTGAAAAAATTTTTTTAAATAATGAGAAAATGTCTCCAGATTTGGCCAAATTCCCTTGGGGGACACAATCTTCCCCTGAGAACCACTGACAGGGTGGACATTCAGAGCCCTTGTGCCCCCGACATCACCTGGCATGCTCCTCTGTTTTGATCCTGCTCAGGCCTAAATGACTCCAAAAGAAGCTGACTGCCTGGGTCATGTTTCAAAGCCTGAAGTCTACCCCCAGGATATAATAGAGATGCTTTGTCATCCCTAAACCCAATTTATGAAAATTAAAAAATATGGCATTTTCAAGTCCTGCCCGGCCTCTGGCTTCCTGTTCCTCTTAGCTAATCTTATACTCCAAGAAAACACTCTGCTCTGATGGTTATTAAGGGCTTTGTGCTATAGGGAGGAAGTGACACACGGAAATGTGCCCCACACGCATCTAGGAAGCTACAGAGAGGAAGACGACAGTGATCCCTGGGCCCCGCGCTCGGCCAGGCTTAGATATTCCCTCTCTTAAGCCTCATAACAGACCCATGAAGTACAGAACCTGTAATGAAGCCTGTCTGAGATTTAGAAAAGTGCCGAAATGCACCCAGTGTCTCATAGTCAAGGAGCTCAGAGCCCATTGCTGAGTTACATTTGCTTTGGGCCAGTCCCCGGCACGCAGCCTCTCAATTAACTACTATTCTGATGGCAACAAGGTAGTACCTGATCATTTCCCACCCTGGAGGGCTGGGTAGGGGATGACTTCTAGGCTGAGTTTAGGATCAGTGACAAGGTTCTGTGATCCAATGGAAAGGTGTGCCAGGGAGCTATGGATGAACACCTCTGAAGGAAGAGTGTAAGAATATAGATCAGGGGGTCTTCATGAAATTAATAAAATGAGTGAATGATAGAAATCCCAGATAGTTGAGAGGGAACATGAGAACAACAGAGACAAGGACTTCACTTCTGAGTTTATAGCTTAGAAAGAAGGCCAGCTTCATATGGGGCTTCTGAGTTCCACATGGTACTAGAACAATAAGCCCTGGGGATGGGGTGAGGAAGAGAAGATTTCTCAAGCATCCACGATCCCTCCAAAAGGTAAGCAGAAGTGATGAGAGAAGCAGGTGGCCAGAGGGCTTGGGGTGCAGATAAAGACAAGTGTGAGGAATCTGTGATGCTGAGCACAGATCCAGTGGCAAGCCCATGGACAGATCCTCCTGCCAGCCAAGCCATGGCATTACCATCTACATACACATCAGCAGGTGTCTATTCTCAAAGCAGAGACACAGTCAGGTTTCTAACATTTTAGTCACAGTCCGTCTAATTCAACGCCCCATGTTATGAAAACTCCCTTAACAATCAGACACATCTCAGGGATGGGACAGTCCTTAAGAAGGGAAGCAAAGCTCTAACAGAGACTCTGAAATTTGAAGGGTTTGGGAATCGTTCCACCAGCATCAGCCCCTTGGCCACCTGGATCTCCTATTTCCCACTGGAGAAGGTGAAGCATTTGCTGAAGAGGTTGTGGAGTTCTGAAGTGAGGATTAATTTGCAGAAAGTGGTCAGACTGTGCTGAGATTGTGCTAATAAAACGAATGGAAAAGAAGCACCTCCATCTTCACCTTAAGCCTAATCAGGGGCATCTTCAAGGGGGCATGCCCTGTGTCCCCTAGAATCGAAGGAGCACAGGTCCTGGTGCCTGATGTATCCTGCAAAAGTCCTCAGGAGAGAAGCTGAGGGTAGCTGGGACGGCCAAAGAAGAGTGAACCACAATGGGGTGGGAGTCCCCACCAGCGTGAGATGAGGATGAAAGTGCTGTGATCATTATCCAAAAGCCAGATGTGAAGTTCCCAGAGAAGAATCTGTCAGAAGAGATTCTGGCAAGGAGTGAACTACCCAGCCATAAGAGGCATCATTATTTCAAAGAACTAAAGGGGTTGGAGGAGAGGGGAACCAGCTAAAGGGCATAGCTCCAAGGAGTCACAAGCACATCCCAAGAGTAGATTAAGCAGTGATCCAGCACCTACCCTGTGAAGTGTCCTGCCTGTAACTGAACCCATGAAACATGACCCCCGGCGCCATCTGCAATCTCCTCCCTCCTCTCTGTGCCTGACCCTGAGAGGCCCACACAACCCATGGGGAAGGAGGCAGGAAGCTGTAAAAGAGGCTCCGCAAACCCTTTTGCCACAGTGGGAGTTTCCCACCCTGAGACATCTCGGAGCTGGGGTGCAGTGGAGCCAAGAGGCAGTGCCGATGAAAAGAAATTACATGTTGAATGATCGAGTTTGGGGAATACATTCTACTGGACTTTTTCATAACTGAAAAAAGAACTATTTATGACATGAAAGAACAGATGTGACATGACTGTTTCACTTCTCGGGTAGAAGGAAGAGGCCACAGAACAAGCTTAAAGGAAGCAGTTATGAGTAAAAGGAGGGTTGCTTCCTTACTGAATCAGTAGGTTATATATCAGTGGATTTTCAGAGTTGAAACATAAAGCAAAAATTCAGTGTAAAGATGAGGATCCTGGCAGAATCTCCTCTGATTCAGAAGGGGCCTTGACGTTTGTAGGCTTATAGAGTCATTAATCTAAAAACCTAATTAATACTGCATTGCAAGTATATGGGGGTGAGTGCTGGAGATAAGAAGGTGCTAGTGAGTAAAGCTGGGAAGTCAGGAGTTGTCTGTGCCTGTAGCCGCTGAGCAAGCTGCCTAAAAGGCACGCAGCTTGAAATGACCATATACATATTCCCTGTTCACGTTTCTTCAGCTGATCAGGAACCAGGTTTCTAAGCAAGGTTCTGAGGTTCCTGGCTATCAAGATACCCTAGAGCTGGAGGGGGGCTGAGCAGAGGAAATTGTACCATCATGCTTGAAGGATTCCCAGGACACTCACTGTTGTTCATTGTCCGTAAAGTGCAAATCCACCTTGAGCTGGAAATCGACTTCACTTACCGCTTCTTCCACCTGGAAGAGAAACAGCATTTAAGGATTGCAGGAGTCAGATCTGGTCGAGAGGCAACACTGAGGTGGTCAATTTCCCAAAGTTAAAAAAAAAAAAAAAAGTTCATTGCAAAATAAATATCATTTATGTGTAAAGCGGAATTTCCATGTTCTATGGAATTCTGGTGGCACAGAGCATCTGTATTACATGGAAAACAGAAGGGATTTATGTAGTCAGATTTTGGGAAAAGTCAATTTACAGGAAAATAAATGTTGTCAGTTTTCTAGCTTGCAGGACGGTTGAGAAACTTATTTCCCAAAGAGATTTCATCTGGAATCTTCAGAAGCAGAGGTGAAGCGTTCTCTGGCATCTGCTTTGGAAAGGTGAAAGCAGGGAATTTCCACAGAGGAAACCCCACTTGGCTAGAATTGGAAAAATGATGGAGGTGGCATTGCTTGTGGCCCCTTCGAGGGGCTGGTGCTATCCTTCAGGTTCAGAGGAGGAAATAAAGTCACTTCCCAAGGCAACTCAGCTTCACAAGAAAGCGGATCCTGCATTTTTGTCTTGTGATCCATTATATTTAACCTTTTATGCTTTCAGACACTTCAGCATTTCACATCCTACCCATGGCTGTTTCCATTCTCAGCTTTTAAAAAACCGTATTCATTAACTAGCACGGGAACCTATTTGTTCTACTTGTCAACTTCTCACGTATATCTAAAAGATGGTGACCCCAGGAGTCACTTGCTAAAAACCAGATCTCATTGATGCCCCCATTCAGGAAACCCAGGTAAATACTACACACCCGGGACTGGGGTCGTCTCCTCCTCACCCTCAGGCTGGATGGGACCATTCTCCTCTGTGAACCGCAAAACCCCGTTATTGTTGTTTTCTATCTTAGCATTCAATGCTTCCTATAAAATGGTCTCAGCTTTATAACTTTGGGGTTACAAGCCCATGAGACAAATATCGGGTTGGCCAAGAAGTTCATAACATGGTACATAAAAACCCAAACAAACTTTTTAGCCAACCCAATATTAACTTCTCAATGGACATGAATTTGAGCAAACTCCAGGAGATAGGGGAGGACGGAGGAGCCTGGTGTGCTGCAGTCCATGGGTTTGCCAAGAGTCAGACATGACTTAGCGACTGAACAATAGCAAAAATATTAGCTGCAGACACCTGTTTAGTCCTCATTGCACTTCTTACTGTGTTTTGAACAAGCAGAAAACACTTGTTTGAACAAGCAGAAAACAGGCAGTTTTCATATTTCCATCGCAGGTTTCCAGCTTTTGAAAAAACAATCCTCGGATCTGGCCACGATGAGCTGGCATTCAGAAGCTCCACTTGGCTCTGGGGACTCACTGAGAAATTCCATCTGCCTGTGGCTAAACCCCTCTGGCCATTTTCTTGCCTAGTGTCCCCTGTAATCTGGTATCATTAAGGGACAGACTAGGCTTAATCCGTTCTGGATCCACAGCTCCAGGAACAATGTCCCCCCTGTAGAGAGCATTCATGAATAAATGCATCTCTTCTCCACCCCCACCTCTGGGTTCTGTTTCTTTACAAGAATGCCCTCATTCTGCAGGGATGGAAGTCTCCTACCCAAAAGCCTCTTCGGAAGCAAGTTCCTGGTTAAGCATAACTCAGGCAGAGACATATGGATGGAATTTATCTTTAGCTTCCCAGGGTTTTCAAATTTGTGAAAAAAAATTAAGTATTTCAAAGTTCACATTTTGCTGAATCCGAGAGCTATGAATAACTTCCTGTCTTAGCTTTGTTTTGCATAATCATGCACCCCGCTTTATATACACAACCCAAGCAACTCAGCCTCTTGTCACCAGCTCCTGGGGAGTGAGACTGGCAAAACCAGCCCTCCTAACCACCTCCGAGCATGCATTTGCCTACTGAACAAAAATTCACGGTAGGCTCCAGTTTTAAACTTGCTGCAAGGCTCTTTGGAGCAAAGAGAGAAATTCAGGAACAGGATCAGCTGTCGCTAGATGGAGCCTGGCTATGACTTCACTGAGATCCCAATACATCTTTAATTGCAAGATGCTCCAGAAGGCAGTCACTGGTTTCTTGAACCATTCACTTCTCTCATTTCTTCATTACCTGCCTCTCTCTCCAAACACACACAGTTACACGCGCATGCGTGCACACATACACCCACACACAAACTTGCCCTTCCATTGCCCTGCCTTATTCTGGTTAAAGAGATGGCTTCCTTTCAAGGGTGTTTTTTTGTTTAATTGAAGAAGAGCTGGCTTACAATGTTGTGTTAATTTCTGCTACTTAGCAAAGTGATTCAGTTATGTGTGTGTATGTGTGTATATATATATGTATATATATATAAAATATGTGTGTGTATACACATAAATATATAAAGAACATAAAAACATTTTAAAAGAATGCAAGAGTACATACATATATGTGTAAAGAATATGTAAGTACAATATAAGTAAAAAATATAAAAAAGAATGTGTATACATATACATTTTTTTTACATTTTTTTCATTACAGTTTACCATAGCTTATTAAAATAGTTCTCTTATTAAAATAGTATACAGCAGGACCTTGTTGTTTATCCATCCTATATATAGTAGTTTACATTTGTTAACCCCAACTTCCCAGGTGGGTGACTTTCTAGCACCAGGGGTCAGTTTTATACAGTAGTAGAAACAATAACCTAGCCAGGATTTACAGAAGAGTTACTATGTAGCAGCCACTACATAGGACATGTACCACTGCCATACACTATCTTATTTCAGGTGGAAATAACTGAAATAAGACATATTTTCCCCACTTACAAATGAAGAAATTGAGACTCAGTGCAGGAAAGTCACTTCCAAGGCTTAACCAGTTAGTGGGTCCAAAGCCCAGATTTAGCCAAGGGTTCCTCACTTCCTCAGTCTTCCCCCTCAGTCTAACCTGTGTCGTGGGTTGTACAGTCTAAGGTAACTGATTTCAACTCTACTTATAATAGTAAGTCTTGTATCTTCTCTTCCCTTATGAACCTCTTTTCTGAGCTGTACCACAGCTGAGGGGATAAGAAAGCAGCTTTGGAAGCCAAGCTACGTGGGTTGCTCTGTCTTTTAGCATCTATGTGACCTTTGGCCAACCAACCTAAGTTTGTTTTTCATCTGTAACTTGGGGGTAAAATGATTATGCTTACTCCTTGCCTACATGCTAAGTTGCTAAGTCGTGTCTGATTCTTTTGCAACCTCATGGACTGTAGCCCGCCAGGCTCCTCTGTCCATGGGATTCTGCAGGCAAGAACACTGGAGTGGGTTGCCATGCCCTCCTCCAGGGGGTCTTCCCCACCCAAAGGTTGAACCCGAGTCTCCAGTGGCTCCTGTACTGCAGGCAGATTCTTTACCACTGTGCCCACTCAGCAGGGAAGCCCACACTTACTCCATAGATCACTGCTTTTGTGTAACTATGCGAGAAAATGCACATAAAAGTGTGTGAAGAAAGGCCATTGTGCACTTACCGTAGCACGTGCAATCGTGTGCTGACTGTGTCAGCATTGTATACGCTGACTGCTCACACCCAGGACTGGGTGCATGTGTGACCACGAACTCTGGCCTCCTGGCCATACGCAATGCTTTGGCTACCATAAACAGACATTCCCTAGAGCTAATACATCCATTCCAGAGATATATAGCTTTTATGAACGTATCCAATTAACTCTAATTGTCACTCATCCAGATGCAATGATTAATGATAACACTGTTTGCTGCCATAAAGATTAACCCCAACACAATAATAAATTATTAGCTTGTAAAGATAAGTGATTTTCCATGCAGAAGAAAACACAATGTTCCATAGGAACAACATCTTGTACAAAATGAACATAGGACTAAGCGCTGGCAAACATGCCCTGTTCATGCTCAGAACATGGCTTGTGGCAACCTCATGTGATCTCAACTTGAGTGTTGAGTGCAAACCTTGAAAAGATTTGAACTCATAGGGGCAGGAAAGAGAGTCTGATGGAATTCAGATGGAATAATGACTGAGAGACCTGAGTCATGTCCAAAACCCAGCCTCCAATTATAACCATTCTGCCCAGGAAGTTCTCTGAGATCAATGTGCCAAAGGACAATGGCCCATGAGAAGTCAAGTGACCTTCTCTTAGTAGAATTTGGGGAAGCTGAGCTTGGGCAGGCAGCCTAACTGGGAGTCCCTGAACCCCCAAAACCACCTCCATATCTTTTCCTAAATGGCCTGTACCCACCAGAGTCCAGGAAAGAAGTAGATGATGGATTCAGTTCATTAAACAGAGTTGATTTACAAAGGTGTGGGAAGAACTTAGGGAAAGCAACCAGTGATGATGGCTGGGTACCTTGGGGTTTAGTAATCACAGGATTCCTCACCACCTCCCCATTCCTACCTCAGGGCCTCTGTTCTAGCTGCACCCTCCTCCAGGGATGCCTGGCTCCAAGGCCTCTGGGCTTTGACTCATACTGTTCCCCCTGTACAGGATGCCCTTCATCTTTCTCTTAGTCTGATGAAGTCTTAGCCCCGCCATCTCAAAGCCAGATTCTTTGTGAAGGCATTAATGGCTTCCTGCAGAGTTCATCTCCATCCTCAGTGCCCTGTTCTCATCTGCAGATGCAGCTAGCACAGCGCATTTCAGCTACTAGTTGTTGCTGTTCAGTTGCTAAGTCGTGTCTGACTCTGCAATCCCATGGACCGCAACATGCTAGGCTCCTCTGTCCTTCACTGTCACTTGGAGATTGCTCAAATTCATGTCCACTGAGTCAGTGATGCTATCTAACCATCTCATCCTCTGCCACCCCCTTCTCCTTTTGCCTTCAATCTTTCCCAACATCAGGGGTTTTTCCAGTAAGTCAGCTCTTCACATTAGGTGGCCAAAGTATTGGAGCTTCAGCTTCAGCATCAGTCCTTCCCATGAATATTCAAGGTTGATTCCCCTTAGGATTGACTGGTTTGATCTCCTTGTAGCCTAAGGGACTCCCAAGAGTCTTCTCCAGCTACCAGTGCCTGTCTGTATGTCTTTTTTCTGATGAAGCATCCATCTTTTCAGGGAGTACTCCTGGTGCCTTCTTCAGCCTTGCCCATCATCTGAGGGCCCACCCCACATCCCTTCACAAAGTAGGTACTCAGCAAACATTTGCTGATTGACCCACTGACAGAGGCCCAGCAAGTTAGTCCACAGGTTTCACTTGGTATGTGAAATAAGCAAGTAAATGAACAAAAGCATGAGTACAAGACTGACTAAATCAGGAAGTGCAGGAATGCTCTAAAATCCCGAGTCCTGATCTGTCAGATTTCAGAACAAGCCTAGAGCATCTTCTTTGTGCCCCATTCTCCTAGCAAAGGGGCTTCTCAGGTGGCACAGTGGTAAATAAATCACCTGCCAATAAAGGAAACATAAGAGACACGGGTTTGATCCCTGGGTCAGGAAGATTCCCCTGGAGGAGGGCATGGCAACCTGCTCCAGTCTTCTTGCCTGGAGAATCCCATGGACAGAGGAGCCTGGCGGGCTACAGTCCATACGGTTGCAAAGAGTCAGCGTAACTGAAGCAACTTGGCAGGCTCCTAGCAATGGGTACAAAAGGCACAAAAGGACTCAGCACTTGTGTCTGGCAGTAGGATCGGGACTTACCCTTTCACCATCTAAGAGCAGATGAGCTCGGAAGATCACAGCATCACTGATGGGCACCTCCTCATTCCTGTATAAAATCTGGAAGACCCGGCTGCGCATGGTGCTGTCGTGGACGCAGGCTGAGTGTGGGCTGCTGCTGTCTGCAAAACAAGAACCGGTAGAAGCCCATGAACTCCCGTCCTGCCCTGGATCCTCAGCCTCCTGGGCTGTCAGTCTAGCTCAAGTCTAGCAATGGCCCCAAACTGCATTTCAATTCCCAAAGACCAAGGTCTACAGATGAACATGACTCCATTGTGGAAGATTTATGGTCACCAAATCTCAGAAAGAACATTGTTCAATCCTTTATAAGTTGTAAGACCTTAGCGAAATCACTTGCCATCACATGGGCAGTGCTCCTGGGCTGGACAGTGAAAGCGAGAAAGTGTTAGTGACTCATTTGTGTCCAACTCTGTGCAGCCCTATGGATAGCAGCTCACCAGGCTCCTCTGCCCACAGAATTCTCCAGGCAAGAATACTGGAATGGGCTGACATTCCCTTCTCCAGGGGATCTTCTCAATGCTGGGATCGAACTTGGGTCTCTCACATTGCAGGCAAATTCTTTACCATCTGAGTCACCAAGGGAAGCCCCTGGCTATAAATTAGTACCTGCCAAATTCTTCTCCTGCTTACACACCCCTTCCTCCATAATGTCTTCCTTAATCCCCCTCTCTGAGAAATAATAACACAGAGATAAAGACAGAAATTGCCCTTCCTTCTCCAGAGACGCCCTAGTGCCTACAGAATCTCTCTCTCCTGAAAGTGTGGCTTTCATACCACACAGGATATGAAGGAAAATCTGTCTTTTACTTAGATAAATATGTTATTATATTAGACATCCAGTTTATTAAGGAACCTGTTCAACTCCATGTCCTCCGATACATTCTGTGCATGTGTGCTCAGACGTGTCCGACTCTTAGCGATCCTATACAAGCTCCTCTGTCCGTGACCCTATACAGGCTCCTCTGTCTATGACCTTACACAGGCTACTTTGTTCATGGGATTCCCCAGGCAAGAATACTAGAATGGGTTCTAAATGTACTCTAATCCCTAAACAGTGATTCAGAGTTAAGTTGAATTTCAGGATCTTCTCATGTCCACTGATCAGGATTACTATGGAGAGAAAAATGAGTGAATTCCTCCAAATCACTTAAACTGCACAGTTTGAGAAATATAGAAATCTTCTAAAATCAATAATATTAATATTTATATAAAGCACTCATTATGCATTCATAATAATGGCCAAACAAGTGGTATTTCACAGCTTCCAACATATTTTTCAAATGTGTTTCTTTCCTTAGCCCTTTCAGAAAATTGCTGGGGTAAGTCCTCATCAAAGATAAAGAGACCAAGGCACAAAGAGGAGGAGGCAGGTGTCCCGTCAGTTGCTATAAGAGGAGGTACTGTGTGGACCCATCCTCAGATCTCTCTGTATGACATCTGGGAAGAGAAGTCTCCAGTGAATGAGCGAAATGCACCCATTTCAGACTTCCCTGGTGGCACAGTGGATGGGAGTCTGCCTGCCAATGCAGGAGGCACAGGCTCGGCCCCTGGTCTAGGAGTATTCCACATGCTGTGGAGCAACAGGGCCTGCGTGCCACAGCTACTGAGCCCACGCTGCAGAGCCTGAGAGCCGCGATGACTGCGCCTGCTGCAACCACCGGAGCCGGCACACCCAGAGCCTGTGCTCTGCACGGAGAGAAGCCACCGCATCGAGAAGCCTGCGCACTGCACGGCAGAGTAGCCTCCGCTCACCGCAACTGAAGCCCGCACAGCAACAAAGACTCAGTGTAACCCAAAATGAATAAATACCTAATTTTTAAACGCACCCATTTCCTAGCAAAAGGTAAGTTTTCTGTAACGCTCTATTGAGAAACTGAACGACTGTGACTGCTAAAGGAAGCAAGAAAATGTTTTAAAAAATGAGCTCAACCAGCAAAGGGAAACAGCTTGAGTGCCTTGTGCAATGTCCCCAGCTGGCTCAAACTGTCCCTCAGAAACAGGGACAAACGGTCACTGCCACCACCCCATGCACAGTGATGCTCCACACCTGCCTTGTCACTTCAGAGGAGGGAGAAAAAAAAAGAAATGTAAAATCCCAGGTTGTTTCCACGGCTGCTCAGATTGGCACTTCATCCTGAAGGAAATAAAATTACTGGATCAATGCAGCCCTATTTAGACCTGTTGGATTCAAATTGATGTGGTTTTTAAACAGAAATGATCCTTGTGTGCAAGTGCCTTTCTGTTTTTATTTGCTGCACCAGCCCTTTCTCTATCACTGTCAAGGCCAGGTTGATCTATAAGTCAGACTGACATCATGGCCGAGGATGGATGGAGTAAATACTCTGAAGGTCAGAGCAACGCAGAGCCGTCTAGTACCTGAAGGGACAGCCAGCAAAACAGTTCAATCACTTGCCTTCTTGGGCGAGTGACATCATCCCTTATAAGAGCAGCTTTCCACGTGAAAAATGGGCATCTCCACACACTGACCTTCTGTGATCAGTGTAGACCAAAGAGAATAAAATAAATCAAGATCTGAAGACCAGGCATGTGGCTGACATGCAAAATACAGTAGGATGATTTTTCAACTGTGTTTCGAGAGAGGTCGTAGCAGTTTTCTGTTGAATGCATTTCCAATGGCTATATACATGAGACTGAGCTCCTCTGATTTTTCAGCAGATTGACAAACAGGACTTAGCAGTATTTACAGGAGACCCTCACATCCCAAGATGCCCCATTAAGCCCAGGACGAGGCATTTCTGATGCCCTGTGGGACCTGTGGCATTTTCTCATCACTAGGAAATAGGGAATAAACAAGTGCCTCCTTGCCAAGGAAGGTTCACTGATCACAAGGCACCCTCTGGGCTTGTGGGCATCACTGTGAGTGCCTGCCAGCTTTGTTCCCACCAGGATTTTCCCTTCTTCAACAATGACAACCCACACTTGGACACCTTGCTCATTATCCTAGCTGCCTCTTCCTGACTTTCTGCAAGGCCACTTCCTGAATTTTCTATGATTGGCTTTCTTGCTAGTTCACGGAACCTTCCTTGGCAGACAGAGGGTGCTCGTTCACGCCCGGTGCTCCGCACCCTCTTGTGTACCAGGTACTGGGCACCCAGAGGTGAAGGTGGTGCCTGCTCTCTCTGTGCTGAAAGACCTTGCTCAGACTTTGGGAGGCTGCCCTTTCCTAGCTGCTGGGTAGAAAGTCACTTTTCTCTTTCAACTGTTTTTTGTTGTTGTTGAAATGACACTCATTTCCTCTTTCTATGCTTTAATATTTTTACATTAGTGAAAAGAACATGTCTTGGCATATCCCAAGTGTTATTTCAAATATTCTGACTCACTTTTTTCTTAATTTTGTTGGAATATAGTTTATTTACAATGTTGTGTTAGTTTCATATGTACAGTAAAGTGATTCTGTCATACATATACATATATTCATCTTTTTCAGATTCTTTTCCCATATAGATTAGTATAGAATATTGAGTTCCTCATTCTATAACAGTAGGTCTCACTGGTTATTCATTCTATATATAGTAGTGAATATTAATCCCAGGCTCCTAATTTATCCCTCCCAGCCACGTTTCACCTTTGTTAACCATAAGTTTGTTTTCAAAATTTGTGTTTATGTTTTATAAATAAGTGCATTTGCCTCATTTAAATTAGATTCTATATATAAATGATATTATATGATATCTGTCTTTCTCTGCAGAGAAGGCAATGGCACCCCACTCCAGTACTCTTGCCTGGAAAATCCCGTGGATGGAGGAGCCTGGTAGGCTGCAGTCCATGGGCTCGCTAGAGTCGGACATGACTGAGCGACTTCACTTTCACTTTTCACTTTCATGCATTGGAGAAGGAAATGGCAACCCACTCCAGTGTTCTTGCCTGGAGAATCCCAGGGACGGGGGAGCCTGGTGGGCTGCCGTCTGTGGGGTCGCACAGAGTTGGACACGACTGAAGCGACTTAGCAGCGGTAGCAGCAGCAGCAGCAGCAGCAGCAGCAGCAGTCTTTCTCTGACTTATTTTACTATTGCCAAGTCACAGAAGCAACCTAAATGGCCATCAAGAGAGGAATGGATAAAGAAGATGTGGTACAAATATACAATGGAATATTTCATGCATGTTCAGTCATGTTCAACTCTTTGCAACTCCATGGACTGGGCCTACCAGGTTCCTCTGTCCATGGGATTTTCCCACCAACGGTATTAGATTAGGTTGCTGTTTCCTCCTCCAGGGAATCTCCCTGAGCCAGGGATCAAATCCTCATTTCCTGCATTGCAGGCAGATTCTCTACCTCTGAACCACCAGAGAAGCCACAAAGGAATATTACTCAGCCATGAAAAATAATGAAATGATGCCATTTGCAGCAACATGGACAGACCTAGAGATTGTCTTTAGACTGCTTTTTGCATATTTGGTGACCAGACCACTGGTCCAATGAGAAGATGTAGATTAGAGTCTTCCCAAGTATGTGTCTTATTTTTACATGTCAGGATCGATATCATGGATGAGGATATAAAAGGAGAGTTAGAACTTTGAGGGGAAACAAGATTGATGGAAAGAAGGTGGGTGGATCAAAAGAAGGGAACAGAAGGAAGGGGAGACAAGTAGAAACAAGAGAGCAGGTAGATGAAGGAGAGGAGCTTTCCAGTGACTCCCACTGTCCAAAGAATACATTTCAAATAGTTCAGTCTGGAACTTCAAACCAGAAAGCAAGAGTAAAACACTTTTGGGTTCTGCTATTTCTTTTCCCCAAAAGTGAGTGATATCAATACTTTGCGTATTTATGTGCCTCTAAATGCCTACAACTCAAACAACCACCTTCCCTCTGCAGAGATCTCCCTCCAGCCCCACATGGCTCTGAGAGCACAGATTACAAAGCACGGGTGCTGCTGATCTGGCATAGACCCTCTGTCCCAGAGTCCAAGCCAGGATGCTCTCAAGGGCATCCTCGTAGCCTGAACTCCCTCTCCCATTCCAAGCAGATGGCCATGACTCTGCCTGCACACAGGAGCCCCCCAGAGAATCAGGTCTGTGCTAAGCAGTCAAAACTTTGGGGGAAACCCTTCCAACCCTCCAGGCCTGACAGTGTCTGGGTGAGGTCTAGGCTATTTGAAAACAAAGATGCTAAGAAGTTATCATAATATTTCTTGTAACCCAGGACACATTCACATGGGAGAACTTTCCAGAACATTAGAGTTCAGGGAAGTTGTAAAAGCCAAGTCCGATTATGAACAACTCAAGGTCATGACCTTGAATTTTGTATGGTTTAGTACAGGCTCTCCTTTAGTAAAGCAAACAGAGATATTCTAGACTCACCCCTGCTACTTTCTCGCTGTGTGGCCTCGGGCAGGACAGTAAACAGGAGCTTAAACGAGGCAAAAGTCATGCCCTGCTTATTTGACACAATCAGTGTCAGGTCCAGATGAGATGAGGATTAAAGAAGTGTGTGTTTAACTGTGAAATTCTCAAAACCCAACAGATTTCCTGGTATTATGAAGATGCCAAGGATGATGACTCTTTACATTAGATTATTTGCTGGCCATTTCTAGGAACAGGAAGGACAGAAAGTCACCCTGAAGCCAAGCTTCATTATTGTTTCTAACCGTTTCAAAGAACAGGCAGAAGAGAAAAGCCACCTGAACCAGATGGTCACTGTTTCTCCAGAGAATAAGAAATATTCTCACTTGACCTTGAGGATGAGAGTTCTTCGCTTCCTTTGTGAGGGAACTCAGGGTCTTAGGGTTATGTTATACTGTGCTTGTTGTTGCTCAGTCACTAAGTGTGTCCAACTCTGCAGCTCGCCGGGCTTCCCTATCCTTCACTATTTCCCAGTTAAGGCTTCCCTCGTAGCTCAGAAGGTAAAGAATCTGCCTTCAGGTGACTTGGGTTTGATCCCTGGGTCGGGAAGATACCCTGGGGAAGGAAATGGCAACACAGTTCAGTAATTTCGCTTAGAAAATCCCATGGACAGAGGAGCCTGGTGGGCTACAGTCCATGGGTTCACAAAGAGTCAGACACGACTGAGCAACTAACACACACAGAGTTTGCTCAAACTCACGTCCACTGAGGAGATGATGCCATCCAACCGTCTCGTCCTCTGTCAACCCCTTCTCCTGCCCTCACATCCTCAGCAGCAAATGTCATGGTGATTCCAAATCATGTGCTTCTTTTCATTCTTTCATTTCCGAGCTTGTTTACTCAGTATCTAAACGACCCCACAGCCAATGCTGGACACAATGCCAGTCACTGGTCAAGGTACACCAACAGTAAGGAATGGTCTGCAATGTTTAATGCAATATTTTCCAACTTCTTTTTTCTCTCATCACACTTGTGTTATTCCTTCACAAAATTCCAACATGTTACTCACTTCTGTTTTGCAGAAAAAGAACTGAAGTCCTAGCATGATGGAACAGCAGGCCTTGAGTATTATATCCAAACAAATGTGCATTGAGTCCATCAATCAATTAGTTATTAATGAGGGGGGGCATGAAGAGGGATGGCTTTCAGAAGATTCCCTACATTGAGGCTAGCTCAGTTCCCAGGACACTTGACTCCTATCTTAGTCTGCAAGAAAACTCAAGTTGCAAAGCAGAGTTCGTGGCCTGGCAGAAATCCATTCCTGCAGAAGGAGAGCGACCAAACCAAAGAATGCAGGGGAAAAAAATACCCTTAAATTCCTGAAAATGAACAAGGGCTGCTGATGTAATTTAGCCATGAGCATCCTCCCATCAACACTGAGTGGGCTTAATGACTTAATTATAAACCTTTGTCACTTACCTATTAGAATGAGCCCAGAAAGGCCAGCACTTGATAACACTTTATTAGCCAATAACGTGTGTTGCTATGTAATTTCAGAAGTAAAAGACCAGTGGGTCACCTCTAACGCACTCCAATCACCCAGTGGTTTCCCTGCTGGGCTTCCTTCTGATCCGTCCTAACCCTCTGCAGTCCAGGTGTTTCCATTTGTATTCTAATTAGAGCCCAGTCCGGGGCCCTGTTCCTCTTGCTTTTGTAAAGACAAAATGGAAAGCGTTCCAAGATGCGGATTTTCTCGGGCCTCTGTCATGTGTACCTCACACACCTGTTAACAGGAATGTACCTGGTCTGCAACTGGGTGTCCTCCCCCTGTGATGGGGGATGGGCGCTCAAGGATAGGGAGCGTTGAATACCCGGATTACTGTGCATAGAGTCATGTTAACAGGTACTCGGAGAGAAGGCGGGGCTTCACTGGTAACTCACTCAGTAAAGATTCTGCAGTGCAGGAGACCTGGGTTTGATCCCTGGGTTGGGAAAATCCCCTGGAGAAGGAAATGGCAACCCCCTCCAGTATGCTTGCCTGGAGAATCCTAAGGACAGGGGAGCCTTGTGGGCCACAGTCCGTGGGGTCACAAGAGTCAGACTCGACTGAGCGACTAAGCCACCATGGGAGAGATGGCAGTGAATACACCACTGGATGGGGGAGGGGCGTATTGCTGATAGGACGATGAAACATTATCCAGAAGAGATTTCCAGCAGCTTCTAGCAGAACTCTTGGGGTAGTGAAAGGGAAACCCTTAATTGTTTATTTTTCGTTTGGATCTTTATTATGATCAGAGGGACAAATGTCTCATTGCATTTCATAATATCTGAACTGTTCTTGGGTTTTTTTTTTGGCTGTGAGGCTCATGAGATCTTAGCTCCCTGACCAGGGATCAAACCCATGTCCCCTGCATTGAAGACGTGGAGTCTTAACCACTGGACCATTAGGGAAGTCCCCTCAACTGTTTCTTGATGCTGGGAAGAGAGTGGGCTTGGACCAGGGCAGTGGGTGATGCCTGGAAAGACAGAGCATCAGGGATCTCCCTGTTGATTTGCTGGGAGTCCTCCGGTGAGATGTTAGCTCTCCCAGCCTTAGTTCCTTCACAGACAAAAGATGACAATAAAGATCTGACTCAACAGGGTGGACAGACGAAGACTACTTATTTCACCCCACTTGCCTGCTGACTGAAAGCAGCTAAGTTCATGCTTTCCCTCCCATCTCCCGACTCCCCCTAGGAGTCTCCTGCTTCTCCTGCCCCTCCTGTCTCTGGGTTGTAAACCTCCCTCCAGGTCTCACTGTTTTCAGGATTCTATATGCCACTCATTGGAAAAGACTATGATGCTGGGAAAGACTGAAGGCAAAAGAAGTGGATGGCAGAGGATGAGATGTAAGATAGCATCACCGACCCAATGGACTTAGTTTGAGACAACTCCAGGAGATGGTGGAAGACAGAGGAGCCGATGTGCTGCAGTCCATGGGTCTCCAAAGAGTCAGACACGACTTAGCGATTAAACAATACAAGACAAACCAATATGCCACCTACAAGCTCAGGGCCCTCAAATGTCTGACTCCAGTTCCATCACTCTCTCGAGCAGACCTGATCCCTTGCTCACTTGACATTATTCCTCTGATGTCAGATCCACACCATAAACTTACATAATCCAGTACAGAGCCTTCGGTTGGTTGTGTTTCCCACATGTGTCCCTTACCCAAAAACTTAACCACAAAGAGTAAAACACTTCCTACTCTTCATCGATTCCTCTTCCTCCCTCAGCCTCGTATTCAATCTTGCACAAATCCTCAGAGTTTGCATTCAAAATGTGGTTCTGATGAACCCTTTCTGGGTCACTTCATAATTTGCTCTCAATAGACAACATAGAAAAATTTATTTCTACTTCTACTATTACTGCTCTTTAGTTGATTAATATAAAATCTCAACCAGACTTCATCAACCCCCATCACACTTGAAATAAAATCTAAATTATTTACTACGGTAGAACCGGCCTTGAATGACCACTTTGGAGGCTGGCAGTCCAGGTAAGGGTTTATGTAGCACAGAGGCAACTCTTTTCCTGAGGTCCAGGTTGGGCAAATATTTATAAAATGCATGACTGACCAAGGCTGAGGGATCCGATTCCTGAGAACTTGGCAGCCGTGTTTCATAAACATTTGTGGACATGAACTGGATCTGGGCTCCAGCAGCTGGGTCCCGGAAGCTGGCTCTGTTTCCTGCTCTGTCCTCATGATGACCTGTCACCCACACCTCCCCTGCTCCCTTACAAACATTCGGCAGTAAGTCTGCTTGAAACATACAGCCTGGGGTTTTCTGAGAAGAGTAAAAGCAAAGCTCCCTCTTCTCACTCTGAATCCCATTCTGGTAAAAAGTCATCAGGAGACCCAGCACATGGGAGGCAAAGAGCCCTGTTTATGTGCTTCAGTCTTGACCAAGCCATCTGTCTCAGCCATATGCTTCACAAGGAGAACTAAGTATAGCACAATTGCAGCTAATCAAATATTTGTAAGAGCTGCAGTGTCCCCGCCCAGCCACGGTCCTGGCATGTTCCAAGGAGCGCAGAGCCCTTCTCCAGCCCAAGGTGACCTGGTCCTTGATGGGAGACCATGGATGGAGAGGCAGTTGAGAGTTACTAGGAAAATATCAGGGCGTCCCTGGAGGCACTGCTCAGTAGATAAGAATGGGTGGTCACTCTGCCTTTCTCTTCCATAGACATCAAAGTTCCCTCCAAAATACCAGCTCCAGGGCTACGGCTGAGCCAAGACTGACCAGTCCAGCAAGCTCTCTGAAGTCTCAGGCCTCAACTCTCTCCAAGGGTTGAACCCACCACTGTCCCCTGTCTAAGTTGTGAATGAGTGGAGCTACCCCCAAGTCATGTATGGATGTGAGAGCTGGACTATAAAGAAAGCTGAGCTCCGAAGAATTGATGCTTTTGAACTGTGGTGTTGGAGAAGACTCTTGAGAATCCCTTGGACTGAAAGGAGTTCCAACCAGTCCATCCTAAAGGAGATCAGTCCTGAATATTCATAGGAAGGACTGATGCTGAAACTGAAATTCCAATCCTTTGGCCACCTGATGCAAAGAACTGACTCATTGGAAAAGTCCCTGATGCTGGCAAAGATTGAAGGCAGGAGGAGAAGGGGGTGACAGAGGATGAGATGGTTAGATGGCATCACTGACTTGATGGACATGAGTCTGAGCAAGCTCCAGGAGCTGGTGATGGACAGGAAAGCTTGGGTGCTGCGGGCCATGGGGTTGCAAAGAGTTAGACATGACTGAGCGACTGAATTGAACTGAACCCCCCAGTGAAGGCCATTCTCACTTGGACTCTCCTCCGATGCCTCATCCTCCTTGCTTAGACCCCTGCCTCCTGTGCGTTAGGGCATGGACCCTGTCGGTTGGACAGGTACCGACTGATTGGAATGCACTCCAGGCACAGTGAGGAGCAGTGTCCTGCAGGCCATCTGCTCTGCCAGGCACACATTCATGGACCACAGACTACAGGGATGCGAGGGTCTGGGCGAGGGGCCAAGCTAACGGGCCAAGGAACGGGCAGCTTAGAAGCTGGAGGGCAGTGGCTGCTCTGACAACTGCTCCCACCAGATGCACTGGCTGAACACATCCCCTGGTTAACATGAGCATGGCATCTCCATACCGTGTGGGGGTCAGCCCAGCCTCCCTGTTGAGACCAGGCCCTGCAGCTAGAGGCATTTTCCTTCTCGATTTCTCAGGCTGTTGCCTCACTCCTTTTCCTTCTAAACTCAGTGTCAGCCCAGAGACACCTGAGAGCCTGTCCTCCAGGACATAGATGGCCTTGCAGCTTCTGTTCATCAGCATCTTTTCTTTCAGCTATGCATCGGCACCAAGAGCCCCCGTCTGTGTGAGGACACAGAAGCAGAGTCTATGTGTGACTGGGAATGACCCCAGGGCCAGCTTTCCTCTCTCCAGCTCAAAACATCTCCATCACTAGATACCCCAGGTGCCAGGCCTCTAGGAAGGAGCATGGCATAAAAAGCACAACATTACTCTCTTTTAAATGAATTGACAGCCTGGATCTCATCTCAAAACCCTATGTCTCTTCACAAATGTCACCTCTTCATGGAGATTTTCACTTTCAGTGTAGTTACAAGCAGCCCAGGCTCTGACATCAGATCTGCATTCAAGTTCACACTCTCCATTCACTTGCCTTTTTTAAAAAAAATTCTTTAAAAAAATGCATTGAATGATAGCATATAGCTGTTGTGTGTTCAGCTATGTTGTGTCCAACTCTTTGCGACCCCATGGACTATAGCTTGCCAGATTCCTCTGTCCATAGGATTTCCCAGGCAAGAATACTGGAGTGGGTTGCTACTTCCTCCTCCAGTAGTATATAGTATATACTCCATTATAGGCTATTACAAGATAGTGGGTATAATTCCTTGTGCTATATTATATGTTTATTTATTTTATACACAGTAGTTTACATATGTTAATTGCATACCCGTATTTTGTCCCTCCTCCCTTCCCTCTTCCCTCTGTCTTCTATACGTGAGTCTGTTTCTGTTTTGCTATATACATTTGTTTGTATCATTATTTTAGACTCCACATATAAGCGATATCATACAGTATTTGTTTTCTTCTGTCTGACAAATTTCACTAAGCATAATATTTCCTAGGTCTATCCACATTGCTGCTAATGGCAGAATTTCATTCTTTTTTATGGCTTAATAATATTCCATTATATATATATATATGATCAACTTCCCTGGTGGCTCAGACGGTAAAGCGTCTGCCTACAACGCAGGAGACCCAGGTTCAATCCCTGGGTTGGGAAGATCTCCTAGAGAAGGAAATGGCAACCCACTCCACTATTCTTGCCTGGAAAATCCCACGAATGGAGGAGCCTGTTAGGCTACAGTCCATGGGGTCGCAAAGAATCGGACACGACTGAGCAACTTCACTTCACTTCACTTCATATATATATATATTTTTTCTTCATCCATTCATTTGCTGAGGAACACTTGGGTTGCTTCCATCTCCTGGCTGTCGTAAATAGTACAGCTATGAACACAGGTGTGCATGCAGCTTTCCAAATTAGCATTTTTCAGTTTTTTGGATTATACACCCACCTGCAAATTATTTTTGTTTTTTAAGCCTAATGTTCTTCATATGTAAACTAACCATGAAAATCTCTTCTTCTGAAGAGTGAGGGTGAAAGTTAAATAAGACAGTGACTGGTGCCATTATTTGTATTAACAATACACTTTATCCTTCCACATTCACACCTTTGTTGTGCATATCCCACCTTCTTTTTCATTCAACTTGGCATCACCTCATCCTCACCCAGATGCAGGTAGAGCATTTGCCTGGCTACCCCCAAAGGTAGACTGAATCCTCATTGAGGAAGGCAAATTTTCCTTTTTTCATCTGAGCCACTATCCTAAGTCTGAGAATCCACAAATCAATGTGGGGACTAATAGCTAAAAGGAAAGCACATAGTTCTATAAACCCATTTCACAGACGAGAATCTACACATAAATATGGGGACTAAGAGCAAAGAGAAAATAACATAGTTCTGTAAATCTGTTTCAGAAAGGAACTGGGAGGCTCAAGAAGATGGCAGACCCAGCCCAAGGGCAGAACTGGTATCAGGACCCAGAATTCAACCTCCAAGTCCAGAGCCTTCCTTCTGTCCCACAATGCCCTCCCTCGATGCTCAGTGGGGCACCAAAGGACTATTTCCAAGGATGCTTTAGTGCCTTTGAGTCTGAGCAAATTCTATAAACAGCATCCAAAATTCCATAGACAGCATCCAGGTGACCTGCAGCACCTGGCTGGGTGTCAGCCAACGCTTAGCCAGTTGGCTCCAAAATCAATGCACGCCTAGTCCTAGAGCCTCGGAATTAATAATTGAAGCTTTAGATTCAATTACCAGATGGCCTCTTCTCTCAGGCTCATTTTTCTCAACATCTCCACCCTGGTGCAGAGGAGATAAGACCTGCTGACGTGTGCCACGACCACAATCACCTAGCTGGCATGAGCTGGGATCAGGATGTGGGGGTGGAGGCAGCTCACTGCTGGACGTCCTCCCCCAAGGCTGGGCCACCATAGCAGCACATGTCCAGTGATCACACATGCTCAGTTACATCAGTCCTGTCCGACTCTTTGGGACTCTATGGACTGTAGTCCACCAGGCTCCTCTGTCCATGGGTTTTCTCCAGGCAAGAATACTGGAGCATGTTGCCACTCCCTCCTCCAGGGGAACTTCCCAACCCAGGGATCAAACCTGCATTTCTTGTCTCCTGCACTGGCAGATGGGTTCTTTACCACTAGTGCCACCTGAGAAGCCCCATGATCACGCAGCAGCTCCTGTTCATTTACACGTCTGCATGCATTTCTTGGGATTCAGTCATCCTGCAGTTCATCTCAGCAGCCATTGGACTGGGACTGAGAAAAGTAAATCTTTAGTGACTAGAGAGTTTCAATGACTTTCCCTATGTTATTTTACGGATTTAACTTCTCCCAGGCTAGATCCTTCCCAATGGCTTTGAAGTGAAGTCAACTTTCTCTTGTTAGAAATAAAATACAAACAATAGCCCACACTCACAGCCCTTCTGGCAACCTCTCTGTCTGCCTCCATGCCGTGGCAGTGACACTTACCCAAAGAATGCCCCTACTGGCTGTCTCCATTTCTTCATCATTTTACTCACACTTCAGTGCCTTCCCCAAATATAGTTTCTGGACCCTTCTCACCACCCAAAGAACTCCTATCAAGGTGATGAATGCTCTACCTGCCTGCAAGATTTTCAGGAAAGTTCTAGTGCACATCGTACTTCAATCCTCAGAAGCATTCTGCAAAGTCAGTCAACTCTTTCTCCTTAAAATACTCTCTTCCCATTGTCTCAGTTAGATCAAGTCCCACCAGTTTCCTCTTGATGCTTGGGTAACTTTCCTCTGCCTCCACAGCCACCTCTCTGCCATCCTCAGCATCACTTCCTACCTCCCTTACGGTAGTTGGTGTTACCCCAAAGCTTACGGTACCATTGGAGGCATATTGACTGTCTTCTCTTCCAACAGAAGGTAACCCCTGTGACTGAACTACATTTGCCTGTTTCATGCATTCTCTAAGTCCTGTACATAAAATGTAGCACATAGCCAGCCAGTGAAATCTATGCATCTATTAATCACCCAGACTTCTCAATGTTCAAGACCTCTAAGGCAGGTTGCCTAGTTGTGATCTTCTGTTTGGATTTTCAAAGGTACCACATACTTAACATGTTCCAAAGTAAATTCGTATCCTACTCTTTGCGACCCCATGGACTGCAGCCTAGCAGGATTCTCTGTCCATGGGATTTTCCAGGCAAGAGTACTAGAGTGGGTTGCCATTTCCTTCTCCAAAAGTAAATTCTGCAAACCTCAACTAGAGGGGGGAAAAAAAAAAAAGTAAACTACCTGTTTCTCATCCAGCATTCCTTATTTTAGTAAATGGCTCTATGAGCCAGCCTGTCGTGTGAATGAGAAATCTGAGAGTCACCGTCTCCCTGGCCTTCCAAGTGTGGTCCTCATTGAATGCTCACTTCTCTCTATCCTAACCACCAACCAACCTGCCCACTCTTAGCTGGCCTCTCACCTGGACAGTTCAATTGCCTTCAGTCTGCTCAACCTGTCTCTGGTTCCAAAGCTTCACAAGGTTTCCAAAGAAGTGTATTTTCGATATGCAAATAGAACCAAGCTGCTCCTCTGCTTCAAACCCTTCAGTATCTTTCCATTTCTTTTAGGATATAGGGAAAGCTTTTTCCCCCTAATATAGTCCTCAAAGCCCACCTGCCTCTGTTTAGCTTCATCACCTTCCAGGCTCCCTAGTTCATTTTCCTGCAGCTACAGTTGAATGCCACCCTCCTTGTCACCACATCACCTTTGCCCCTGCCATTCCTTCTCCTCCACTTCCCTGTAGACCACACCCACTTCCCTGGAGACCACACCCACTTCCCTGGAGACCACGCCCACTTCTGCTCACCATCTCCTTCCCCAGAAAATGTTCCCTCAGTTCAGTTCAGTTCAGTCACTCAGTCGTGTCTGACTCTTTGCGACCCCATGAATTGCAGCATGCCAGGCCTCCCTGTTCATCACCATCTCCTGGAGTTCACTCAGACTCAAATCCATCGAGTCCATGATGCCATCCAGCCATCTCATCCTCAGTCGTCCCCTTCTCCTCCCAATCACCCTAAACATTGTCAAACCTGTGATTACAAGCTCACATAACACAAGGCATTTCTCTGAATATTGTGATATTAGCTGACGTAGAAATGACTAATTGAATAATCTCCTACATTAAATCTTCTGCAAAAGATAGGTTCTTTTTGCTCAAATAGACCTAGGAAATCTATCTTCTTTTGTTGACTTTTATTGAATGTGAAATTTTAAAAATATACATTTTGGGCTTGAAAAAATGTTTAAACCTGTTGGCTTAAAAAAATTTTTTTTTAAATTTCTTCTCATTTTACCATTACTAAAAATAATAAAAATAGAGAGAAGTCAAGTTATCCACTTCAAAAAAAATTAACACTCCAACTGTGGCAATGATTCAGAAATGCCCGACTCCTTGATTCTACTGATTTATAAAACCTTTGAGGTGGTTTCCTCCTTTGAAAATGGAAACAGAGATAACTTCTCTCCAAAGATTGTTATGAGGATTGGTAAAATAGTATTTATGAAATACCTAGCACAGTGCCTGGTATATTCAGTTACAAAATCAATAGAAATTCATTATTGTCATTGCTACCAATCCATGAAAATATGGGTCATCCATTGGCACATATTTCAGAAGGCTGAGGCAAAGTACATTTATTTCAATGAAGATAAACAAGAACATTCATTTCCAGGAGTCATGACTTTTATCGTGTTTTAAACTTTAATAATATCGACCTGAACTGCTCTAAACCAAGGCAATCAATACTGGAGAACGTGCTCAGGTGAAGCTTTCAAAGAGGACTTAGATGAAAGGGAAAGCATCTTTCAATGAAGTCTGGAAGTGATGTGAATTCTTGGCATTCATCTACATCCTTTCATCCATCCGTCAGTTCACTGATTCATCATATCTGTACTGAGTCACAGAGGTGTGATAGCAGGTGCGTGAGTGGTGTCAATAAGCAAGTCTCTGTCCTCCTAAGACTTATACTAGGGTAAAGGGGAAAAAGAAATGCTCAAGTGACCATTCAGCTATAATGTTATAAATACTGCAAAAACAGAAGCCGAAAGGAATATGGCACACTTAATTTGGAGTGGGGGAAGTGTACCACCTAAAGGTAAAAAGAGGCATCTTATGGGTTATTAAAATTAAATTTTGACAGCAACCACAACATACCTTGCAAACCAATGTCAAAGGCTAGACTCAAAAACACTGCTCACAAATGGAGTGGGTGAGAACCACCGATCTAAATTCTTCAGTTAGACTAGAGGAATAATATGGCATCAGGTGGAGAGGGAAGAAAGGGTTTTGGAGAGAGCATCCATACAGTTGTTTGGAGAAAGCTATGTCTGCAAAGTCAGTCTCTATTTACACCACTTTCAGTGGAGGAGAGAAAAGAAAAGTAACTTCCTCTCAGCCAAAAATAGAGCACCTACTCAAACAGCATGATGTAGATCCCCCTCTGGGGACCAGAGGACCAGGGCACGTCTGCCTCCTCAGGAAGTTAAGGCCACCCCACTTCCCTGATAGCTCAGTTGGTAAAGAATTGGCCTGCAATGCAGGAGACCCCAGTTTGATTCCTGGGTCAGGAAGATCTGCTGGAGAAGGGATAAGCTACCCACTCCAGCATTCTTGGACTTCCCCTGTGGCTCAGCTAGTAAAGAATCCACCTCCAATGTGGGAGGCCTGGGTTTGATCCCTGGGTTGGGAAGATCCCCTGGAGAAGGGAAAAGCTACCCATTCCAGTATTCTGGCCTGGAGAATTCCACGGACTGTTTAGTCCATGGGGTCACAAAGAGTTGGACACGACCGAGCGACTTTCACTCTCACGCAGATACACGGAGTCACTTTGCCCCTCGCAATGATGCTACAAGGAGGAGCCTGTAGGCACAGTGTCACGTCAGATCTGTGCATACCAGGCCAAATGAAAGATGGATGCCCCTGCCAAGTCAGCTCTGCAGGGACGCACAGCTGAAATATGGGAGAGAGAACAGGAGGAGGAAAGGAGCTGACACTTGAACACTGCTGCTGCTTGTCGGGGATAAGCATCACGTAACCGAATCTTCAAGTGGGCCCTGTGAGCGACTTTCTGATCTTGCTGTTGTTTTCATATGTGGAAATGAGGCACCAAGTACTTGTTTCACTGTTTCAAAGTTGAGGAACCAGGATTTGAACCCAAATAGACTGTAACCACTATTTTGTGCTCTTCAATAGGTCTTCCAGGCATAAATATTCATTAAAATAATGGCAAACATTTGGCTCATTGCCTCTTTTTAAAAAACACTGAAAACATTTAAAGAGTAAAATTGAGATGACATGTACAATATTCTGGGTGGCACTTCTCAGGTGGTGCTAGTGGTAAAGAACCCGCCTGTCTAATTCAAGTGACATAAGAGAAGCGAATTCAATCCCTGGGTCAGGAAGATCCCCTGGAGGAGGGCATGGCTACCCACTCCAGTATTCTTGCCTGGAGAATCCCATGGACAGAGGAGCCTGGTGGGCTACAGTCCTTAGCACCACAAAGAGTCAGACAGGACTGAAGCGACGTAGCACGCATGCACATACAGCATCCTAAAAGCACATCCATGGGGCACTGGCAGGGCAGCCCATGAAGGTCTGACTTTGCTACTGCAGTATCTATGGAGTAATGAGGGCTGAAGTGTGAAGGGAGCAAGGCTGGGAAAAGGTTGAGGTGGGGAAAGAAAACAGCATGGCCAGAATGGAGTCTGTGAGCTTGGAAGAGACCCAAGAGACACAAGGAAGAGGAGAAAATCTCAAGGGACAGGACTTGAGGTAGGCATGGAAAAGTGGTCCAAGGAGTAGTCCGGCTTCATCCTGCTGGACCAGCTGGGTAGCAAGACCACGCATCAGCATAGCTGACATCTTCCTCCAGCAGATGCTCAGCACAAGTCTTGCCATCAGCACTGCAGGCAGAGCAGGCAACACGCAGGACCCGCCAGACTCTGGAGTCCGACTCACTGGGATTGAATTCTGGCTGCACGAACCACTACCTGGGGGACCTTGAACCAGTCCTTAGGCGCTCCACATCCAAATTTCCTCTTCTATAAAACAGGGCCTATTCATGTAACGTATCACTTAGGAAAAGTGTGATAATAAAGTACATCCATACCCATAAATACTAAACACATTTGAAGCATTCTATTTCCTGGCACCTAGAAAACACTCCATGATGATTTACTGAAAAGTAGCATTATTATTAAATTGTAGAGGAGACACAGACAATAAATATGTAATAAAACTAGTTGAAGTAGTCTGAAGAAAAATAAAGCAGAATCAGAAATTAAATTACAACAGGAAATCTATTTTTTTTTTTTAAATGAGCAAGGAGCCTCTCTGAGGAGGTGACATTTGAGCAGAGACCTGAGCTGAATTCATTGAGAAAGCAAACCAGGCTAAAACTGGGAGAGGAAAGACCATCTTCTAGGGGAAAGGACCCCCAAAGTTCAGAGCTCTGAGTTGGGAATGAGCTTGATATTTAAGGAAGAGTAAGAATGATGGAAAGAGGGCAAAAGATGAGTTTAAGGGCAAAGTCAAGGATCAGACCATATGGGGCCACCAGGACCTGCTAGGGACCTTGTATTTTATTCCCAGGTCCGCAAGAAGCAATGTGATGCAATAGTTAAGTTCTAGACTTCTTGGCTGGGATCCTGAACCCACCTCTTCCCAGGTGTTCCCATCAGTATCTTCGTCTGTAAAGTGGCGATAAGAATAACACGTACCCTGTAGACTTGTGAGAAGTGAGAAAATGTAATATGTGCAAAGAACTGAACAGTGCCCAGCACACAGTAAGCATTCTGGGTCATTATCATCATCATCACCATCATTAGCAGACTTTGAGGAGGGGCCTGATGTAATCTGAATTGTCTGTAAAATACATTACCCTGGCTTCTATGTGAAGGTGATGCAGGCCGGCCTTTGGCAATGGTTGTAAGTGAGGTGAGTCTGAGAGGGATGGAGAGAAGTCGTTGCAACGGACTTGGATGGAAAAATTTTCGGGCCGATTTGCAGCAACATGGATGGACCTAGAGATTATCATTATTTCACTTATTAAGTGAAAAAAGTCAGAAGGAGAAAGACACACACCATGCGATATCACTTACACGTGGGATCTAAAATGTGATACAAACGAACTTACCTACTAAACAGAAACAGACTCCCAGACCCAGAGAACAGACCTGTGGGCACCCAGGGGGAGGGATGGATGGGGAGTCTGAGGTGAGCAGATGAAAACTACAATATACAGGATACATAAATAGCAAGGTCCCGGCGCACAGCACTGGCAACCCACTCCAGTACTCTTGCCTGGAAAATGTCATGGACAGAGGAGCCTTGTAGGCTACAGTCCGTGGGGTCACAGAGAGTCGGACACGACTGAGCGACTTCACTCACTCACTCACTCACTCACTCAGCGCACAGCACAGGGAACGATATTCTGAATCCTGTGATAGGCCATAGTGGAAGAGAGCGTGAAAAAGAATGCATATACTGCATGTGTATTACTGAATCATTTGACTGAACAGCAGAAATTAACAATTGCAAGTTAGCTATACATCAGTAAAATAATTTAAAAAAATTCTAGGCTGGACGGCTTTGTGCATTTAGATTTCCAAGTTTCCCTGAGACTGTGTGTGTCTGGGGTCAAGCCAAGCAGTCTTTTAGAAAATCACCATCTACTTAAAGTGGATGTGTTATTACAGGAAAAAAAAAATTATGGAGTAAAGAAAAACAAGCTTTTCCTTCAGGAACATTCTGAGTAAAAAGGCCATGCCCTTCAGAGGTCATGCGTTCCTCACAGTCTTTCCTATGATCGTCGCAAGTAGCTACCAAGACAAAACAGGAAATCCTGTTTCTGTAACCGTCCGAATACCATACAGATATGAAAAGGTAAGGCATTTTCTGTTCATTTTCCTGCCTGAGCAGTTCTAATATCAATCCATCCTCTTATTTTGGGCTGTCATGGAAAGAAAGGCTTATTAGACAGAAGTATGGAGAGCCCATGTGTGGGAAAGCCTGATCCAGTAACCCCTCTCCAGGACAACCTCACTCTGCTTTCAAATGGATCTTATTCAAATTGCTGGGCACCTGTCGAGGAATTTTGCTCTGAGTGGAGGCTCAAGTAACATTTTCCTGATATATTTTTTTTTTTTACTGGGTGCACAGAAATAGCACCATGAATCAAAGGCATGCTATAAAAGGCTAGAGTGAGCCTGGATGGGGATTTCGAAATGGCTCTGGGGCTCCGCGTGGAGAGTACAGAAGATCCAGCAGCATGAGCTGTACCCTTAAGCATGTTTCTCCTCCCTCTATTCCAGAGGTTCTGATGCATCTGACCCTTCCTCTGTGTGCTCCCTTGAATTAAAAAGAAATCCATATGTAAACGGGGCTGCAGACGCCCTCATTCTACACGTGAGAATATTGACAAGACGTGTGTGTGTGCTCAGGGGTGTCCTTCTCTTTGCAATTCCGTGGACTGTAGCCTAACAGGCTCCTCTGTCCATGGGATTCTCCAGGCAAGAATACTGGAGTGGGTTGCCACGTCCCCCCTTCAGGGAATCTTCCCGACTCAGGGATTGAAACCTCATCTCTTGCATCTCTTTCATTGGCAGGCATATTCTTTACCACTGTGCCATCTAGGAAGCCCATTTATAGGACAGACTTAATCATTTGTCATGGTTAAAGGAGAGCTTATGCCTGAGTCAGGGTAGACATTTAGGAGAGTTTAGACCAAAGAGAAGCAGGCTTCCTGCAGTTTATGGCAGTTATTATTCCACTTGTCTATCAGCCTCAGCCACCTCAGCAGAAAATATTCCTTTTCATTTCATGATTGCATTGTTCTCCAGAGGAAATGGATAAAAGCACACCTGTCAGCAGATGGGAAATAAAGACCCTCTGCTGCTTGGGCCCATCCTCAGGGACCTGCCTTTCACATTAAGGTGTTAAGACTTTAGCATCTCTTCTTGTAACTGTAAGTCACCGAAGGGAGAAGACTAAATCATCCAATTATCCATCATTAGCGTCAACTCCTTAGCTGCAATTACGGAATTCTAAGGTTCTGCTCTTGTGTGTCCCCCTGTGAATTTCCTCTTCAGCATTTTATCCACATATTATTTCATCTTACTCTGAGAATCTGACTTAGGAGGCAGGGCAGGATGGATCAAGGAACTGACTGCTTGCGAGTCCCTAGGGATCTTGTGAGAGGAGGTCCCTAGGCCACACTGGGAGAAACTGCAGCAGTTCAAGAGGTCCTGAACAACCCCAGTCCCCGCCACCTACTCCTGGAGACCCCTCTCATCGTTACTCAAGTTCCACACCCCGTGGTCCATTCTCAGACCTTCAGTGACCACTTGGCCGAATCAGAAAGAAGTTATCCAGCCTCTGTTGCATACTTCAGGGCTTTTTCTAAATAATCATCAGCTTTTTTTTTTTAAACAACTGCTTGATTATCAAGAACTCAAAACAGTATCCTTTCCCATTGAAATGCTTCCTTTCAAAACAACCTGTTCACTGTGGCTTCAAAAGCTTATTATGATAATTTTTTTAATTGCGTGGAATTCAGCCTCCTCGTTCCTTTCATTAAAGCCCAAGCTAAGCCCTCTGGTCTTTATTACTAACACAATAAGCGTACCTGTTATGCCAACTGTGTCCCAGGCATTCCAGCAGGCACCAGGGAGCCAGAACTGAATAAGGAAGCAACGTGGTTCTTGGACTTTGGTGTGTAAACGTAAGCATCAACTTCCACACTGAGGATTAATTTATTCCTATAAGTATATAATGATAACAATAATAATTCCCCTTTATTTTAGAAAAGATAAAACTGGGGACCTCCCTGGTGGCCCAGTGGCTAACACTCCGAGCTCCCGATGCAGGGGAATGGGGTTTGATCCCTTGTCAGGGAACTAGACCCCACATGCTGCAACTAAGACTGGCACAGCCAAATAAATAAATATTTTTAAAATAAATAAATAAAAATAAAAAAGACTGGAATGACTGCATATAATATATGTACACTATCATGCAATATTCTTTTCATTAGCCACTGTCTTCTGCCCTGTGAAAACTTCTGCATGAAGCCTCTAGAGATGAGATGTTCACTGCTTCTGAAGATAATAACATCAGGAGCTGGGCATCTGGAGGCTCAAGAGCTCCAGAAACAGTGCCTGACACATAGGAGGCGGGGGAGAAACAGGTACTGAATAAATTGCAAAACCCATCAAGACTAACATTTCAGTCCGTGTAAATTTCACCCAAGCCTGCTGATTCCGGCTTTTGTAATAAAACTAAAAATAGCCAGCATTTACTGAGGGTTTAGGATGGCAGGCTCCCCTCTAAGTACTTATATGTATTCCTAGTAAAATGCTCACAACCCCATGAAGAAGTTACTGTTATTAATAATATTATTACCGTTGCCATTTTACAGAGAAGGAAAATGAGGCACAGGGAGGTTAGAACCGAGTCCAAGGTCACGCAGGGTGCGTGGGATGCAGCAGCCTGCCTCTCTAGCCTGTCGTGGGCGGGGGGTGCTTCTAGAGATAAAGACTGTTCTCTCTTCCATCAGCAACAGGCATGTGTATCTGATGTATATGTGTCTTTTCTGGCTTGTGCTTCAGGGGCCCTGCCCTCTCCCTCACCTTTCTCTCCAGGTGAGTTTCCCTGAAACACGGATCCCTAGGTGCAGGGTGTGCAGATGCGGGTGCACCCCGGTGGTGCTGCTGCCTGAGCAGGGGGCGGGGGAACAGCAGGGGGCCCAGGAGCCTTGTTCAGCGGGGAGGGAGGCACCCAGGCAGCTGAGGCTGTGCAGACCTGGTGGCGGGGCTCTGCCCACTTTCTGAAAACACAGAGAGATTTGCACTGGTGACCTGGACGGAAGGCAGGACACCTGGAATCAGGCGTGCTCACAGAAGGCTGGCTCAGGAAGATGGCAGACAAGCCTTCCCGGGGAGGCTGCCTTGAGGCCAAAGCCCCCCCACCTCCTTGTCACTCTGGTGATTGTCACTCACCCCTCAGTTCCCCACCCTAGTCCTGGAGCTCCAGGAAAGCAGCCTCAGCCATCCAGCTCTGTGTTAACTGTGCCTCACACACAGCCAGCTCTAGGAACCAGGGTCTGATACTGTGTAAGTATCTCCGCTGGAAGCTCATTAAATGTGGGGTAGATAGATTAGGGGACTCCTCCTGACAAATGTGGTACAAAGGTGACCGAGGACATTATGTTCTGATGTGTGGGTATACAGGAGGCTCCCAGGCGACAGGAAGTCCATTAAATACCCACACACAGTACTTTCATTGATGCCCCAAATGGTCCTTCAGGGTCATTTTTATAGAGGTTGCTGGCACAGAGTCACCAGGAACGCAGGGAAACACGGGTTTGGCTGACTCCACACCCTGCCTCCCATATGATAAGGAGTGGCTGTACCGCTTCTAGTGGTTTTAGGGGACAGATGATAAAGAGCAGATTGCAGAGATGAGGACCTGTGTGCAGGTGGTTTAGCACACGAGTGTCCCATGAGATTGGGGAAGCAGGGACCCAGGGCAGGGAAAGCGGGGAAGGCAGGCAGAGGCACATCTCAACAAAGGTCCCCAAGAAGGGAGCGCCAGCCTGCTCCTGCAGGGGACTCTGAAGAGGGGACTACATCTCAGCCTGTCCCATCTCCCGACAGGAGCTCACCTCCACATGCGTGCACTGATAATCACAGGCTCGTGGCAAAGGCTGGGGTTGGGAATGGGGGTACGTTGGGCTTCAAACTCCCAGGCAAGTTCAGATCTCGGATAGAGTGCTCCCGGGAGCCTGGGGCTGGGTCCTCCAATGCAGAGTCCCACATGCAGGTCCCGAGAGCAAAGGGGCAGGGGAATTGCACGAGACGGGGAGGGACACACGCCACGTGTGTATAGGCAGTGAGAACGCTCAGACAGGGAATGAGTGATCCTCACAGGGACAGGGATCACCGCAGAGAACCAACACAAATCCTTTCTGCCAGCTGAGTGGGCTAGAGGGGTGGAAGGTGAGCAAGAAAGGGACAGGCATTAAGAGCAGTGTGTGTGTGTCTGTGTGTGTGTTTAGTCGCTCAATTGTGTCCAACTTTGCAACCCCTGTAGACTGCAGCCCAAGCTCCTCAGTGCATTAAATTTTCCAAGCAAGAATAATGGTGGGGTTGCCATTTCCTCCTCCAGGGCATCTCCCTGACCCAGGGATCAAACCTGCACCTCCTGCACTGACAGGCAGATTCCTTATCACTGAGCCACCTGGGAAGCCCGTTAAGTCGAAGCAGAGAGGGATGAACCAGGGTATAGGAGACTTCCCAAAGAGGGACTTTGGAGGTCGAGCAGACTTTAAGATTTGATCTCAAAGGACAAAGAAGGACAACAGTTCTGGCTTGGACCCCCAGGGAGCTGATCACTGAACCAGCTGGCAAAGCAGATTCACAGTCTACACTGGGAGTCCAAGGTGAGGGGCTCTGGCCTCAGAGTTTCCGAGATGACTTTTGTGAGGAGCAGAGGTGCCAACATCCTTCAGGTCTGGACTCCTCCAGACACGTCCTTCTTGACAGCCTTCTTGAGCGGCGCTCTCCTCCAACCCCAGGAGGGCACTCAGAGCCTAGGAGAAGGGGCGTTTTTACCTGATTAATACTCTCCATGAAAACAGGCATATTTGATATTTTAGCTGCACTTTAATGGGCCCTGAAAAGAAATTAGTTTGATTCATTTGAAGAACAAATGTCTCTCCCCACCCCTTACACGGTGAAACTCTTAAAAGCTTTCACTTAATGAAAATGCAAATTACCTCTCAAAACATTACTAAAACTAATCATGGCAATTTTTTTCACGCTTCCACAATTTACTGCTCATCCTTTCTCTTGCTCTGATGAGCAGTGACTAGCAGATGTCTGTTTGTGCCAACCACTTAACACAGCCTCGGTGAGTTTAAGCAGTGTCCCTCCCCCGTATATGACTTAATTGATCATCCCCCTAAGAGAAAATAATATTTTTTGACCTCTCCAGGTAGGAAGGGTTGCAAAACCTATTAAATAGCATCACTTGGGTGAAAGGAAACAGCCAAGGGTAAGTATACATAACATTCACTCACAGACGCAATTACCTGTAACCCTGAACTCAGAAAACAAATCTGTGAAACTCACAAAATGCAAGCCTTCAAATCAAGCAGAAAGAATCACATTAAAAAAAAAAAAAAATTCTTACTTCTGGTTTCTCTTCCTAGAATACTGTAACCCTCATGTTTTTATTCACCATCATTCATCTCTGTATCTCTCAACGCTTAGGATTTTGGCTTATAGGAGGCATCTGAAAAATTTTGGAAGAACCAGAGCTATCTTAGCTTCAGTGAAGCATTAGAACATCACCTACAACTCATAGTTTTATATTTTTGGTGATGACCAAGGTCCAGTGGCCTTTAGAATCGTACTGACCACTAAGCCCAAACCATCCACACGTCCACATCCACAGAAAACAAGCTCCCTTGATGCCCTGCACCCAGTGCCGTGAACAGAGGAATGCACTGTCGCCGCTGGGGTGCATCCACCTCTTCACACACATGTCCCTACTGTAATGTGGGGGTCTTTCCTGAAGGCCTGGGGAGGATAACTCTTACCTGGTACAAGCTCAGAGACTGTCCTAGTCTGTTCCACAAGATATGTTGCTAACTCAGACAAGAAGGAGCCATCCATTTACCTGAGCAACTTTTCCCAAGTCACCTTTTTAAAAAGTATTGAGAAAAGAAACATTGTAGTATGTCAATTATGACTACATTTCCCAGGGGAAGTTACTATTTTTTCTTACTCACAAAATGAAATCATAAACACCGACCTTGGAAAACCCATGGAGAAAGTAAGTCCCATCCAGAGAAGCAGAATCTAAATCACCTGCATAATTAAAGCACATTTCATATCATATGGCTACCAGAGAAGGAACATATTTTCAGAGAGAACAAGAATGGATAATCCTGCCCCTTAATTTATGCAGCAGCATCCTCTGTGTGAACAGCACTGGGTCTATGGCTTCCTAGTGCTTCTGTGTCATCTGGCTGTGCCTTGGGAGACAAAAATCTCATTTCAGCCTCCACCTCTACTGTATTAATTACTGTGACACTTCTGTCTCCCCGTGAAGACTGGGTGCCTCCAGAGCAGGAAAGCATCTTCTCATCCCCGGGGATGCGTTCCACAGCACCAACTTGCAGCAGATGCTACGAAGTAAACTACTGAGCGTGTAATCGCGTCACTGACTCTTGCTGGTGGTTATTGTGAGCTTACTATGGGTCAGGACCATTCTAGTCATTTCCTTGCATAATTCATTCAAACCTTAACACAAACCTTTGAGGTAGGGACCTCCTACCAGCTCAGCTTTATAGGTGAAGAATCCAAGAAACCAAATAGGTGAAATAACTTTTCTAAATCCAGAAGGCTGAGAAGTGTCAGAAGCAGGAATTGAACCTGGAAATTTTGGAATGTGCAGCCTGTACCACTCCTGAATTCTGCCTCGCTAGACACAATGAGTTTTTCCTATTTCTATTTTAAAGCAATTATCTTACAATTTATAATAATTTTCCAAAAAAATTAAAAAATAATTTAAAAAATTTTTGAAAAAGGTTCTGTTTCTGATCTGGGACATTTCCTTTAATAACATGTAAAGTGCCCTTTACATTTATAATCGCTAAGATACAATCACACAAAATTGATGGGATGCAGCAAAAGCACTTCTTAGAGGGACATTCATAGGAATATAGGCCTTACTTAAGAAAGAAGAAAGATCTCAAACAACCTAACCCACCACCTAAAAGAATTAGAGAAAGAAGAACAAAGAAAACCAAAAAGTTAGCAGAAAAAAGCAGATAATAAAGATCAGAGAGGAAATAAATAGAGATTTTTAAAAAATCAGTAAGACCAAGATCTGGTTCTTTGAAAGGGTAAACAAAATGCACAACCTCTGGCCAGGTTCACCAAGAAGAAAAGACAGGGCTCAAACAAACAAAAAAAGACATGTAATGTGTAAGACAAAGCCCTACAGAGGACAGATATTTATCCTCATGTTTCAGGTGGGGAAATGAAGCTCAAATTGTCAAGGCCTGGGATCACATGACTAGTTCATGCAACATCAGGGTTCAAACATCCTACTTCCTCAGTCAACTCCACGAACCTTCTTCTGGCAGAAGCTGGGGTGGGAGGAGGCACGATGCAGATGGTAGCACAGTGGGAGCCTGCAGGCACCGGAATGAGCACGGGACATAGGAGAGGGGGTGGCCTCCAGTCTCAGGGGCCTGACACTCCCTGGAGAAAGGAGGAGTGAAGAGTGGAGGAGAAGGACCTCCTTGGAAATGTGGGGGCTTGACTACTGCGTACTGCTTAACTCTGTGCAGAGTCAGGGGAGAAGCCAGTGGTCTCCAGGGTCTTTCTCTTTCTGGATCACAGGCCCCAGCCAGCCTGTAGCCTGTTGCCCATAAACCATCAGCCTCCCTGGCTTGTCTCTCGCATGGCCCATGTAAGCTCCCTCTACCCTGCATCTCCCACACCTCCCCCCAAGGAGGAGCTAAACAGAGCACCACATCTGCACTAACTTTGCAGTCATTCAACTGCAAACAATTCTACTCGCCATAATATCACTGTCAACAACAGGGTAATATAATTGCCAAGGCAACCCAAAATGACTTTTTGGAAATGTAGCTATGAATGACCAGAACCCTTGACCTTACTGAATTTGAAAGTGAAAGTGAAGTCGCTCAGTCGCGTCTGACTCTTTGCGACCCCATGAACTGTAACCTATCAGGCTCCTCTGTCCATGGGATTTTCCAGGCAACAGTACTGGAGTGGATTGCCATTTCCTATTTCTGCAATATTCCTGGCTACCTTGTAGAGTGAAAGTTAAGCAGCTTTTTCACGGTTCTTTTTGTCTCCTTACCTTCTCTCTTTTCCATTCCAAAGTATGTCTCATTCTTCTTAAAGTCTGGTTGATCCATACATTCTCCCAAACTTACTAATGCAAATACTTCTGCCAGAATATAATCTTGATGTCTAGCTTTACTTTTTATGTAATAAGCTCTGTATTTCTGACTCAATGCTATCACATTGAACCTGCTGATAGCCTGGGATACCTTACTAACACTCCAAGGTTAGAACCTGGATTGTCCTTGGCAAGCCTTCTTCCCAAGGAGGATTGCCTTTGACTCCTTATTGTGCACAGAAAGTGCTACCACACCTGGCTACTGACTCAGTCCCATACACCGAACTGATTATTAACTCCTCTTTGACAACAGGCTTCTTACCTACCAGCTAGATGCCATTTCCCATCCTCTTCCTCCCTGATTTGATTTTAGCCAACCTCTACAGCCAGGTTTGGGGCTTCCCAGGTGTCTCAGTGGTAAAGAGTCGACCTGCCGATGCAGGAGACCCAAGAGACTCGGGTTCGATCCCTGGGTCAGGAAGATCCCCTGGAGGAGGGCATGGCAACCCACTCCAGTATTCTTGCTCGGAACATTCCATGGACAGAGGAGCCTGGTGGGCTGTGGTCCATGGAGTCACAAAGAGTCAGACACACCTGAGCAACTGAGCATGCACTCACAGCCAGGATTATCCTCAGATACCAGCTGCTCCTAGGAGAGTTTTTTTTTTTCCTTTTAGCCAGGTCCACTTTGCAATAACACAGGGCCAAAGCAACCGTGGGTCTACGTTTCCAAAATCCACTTTTTCAACAGTCAACGATGGTTCACTGAGTGCCTCTATGTACCCTGCTAAGCCCTGGTTTACAGTGATAAATGAAGGTTTACCAGTGGGCAGCAAGTGCCCCACTGTTATCCTCCTGCTCACCTGTCTGCCCAACGATGGAAGCGCTCAGTCTGTGGGGGATCCTTGAGGACACCTTCAAGGTCACTCGGATCTGATAATACCTAAGAAAAGAACAGAGGACAGGCTGCTGAATATCGGACTTCTTATTATTGCCTGCTTCTAAAAACACCTAGACTTAATCCTAAAGACTGTAGGCAACAGGCTAGTTTCTGGAGGGCATGCATGATCGTCTAGCATCAGAGAGAGATTTATTTTGCCAGCACTGTCAGGGAGGGATGAGATGGGCCAAGATGGAGACAGGAAGTTGGGTACATCTGAGGATCCTATGAGACACAGAAAAGGTTGGTGGTACTAGACCTAGGAACAAGGGAGCGATCAGTCATATGCCACAGGCACGTTATGAGAGATGGCTTTTCTTTAGGTGGAAAAAGTCCATTTTACAGAAAATAGGATTTGAGTGCATGATGGATAATCCACACATGAACTGAACTGCTATCACATTGCAACACAGATATTTCCTTTAGAAACACAGCAGCTGAGCTGCTAATCCTGGGGGTATCAGCAAACAATGTCACCAGTGTATATCTATGCTCTGGGTTTTATCACGGCACCCCCATTTCGAGATTCAGTGGTTGCAGAATGTCGAGCAGGTTCCCATGCTGTCAGGAGACTCTTGTTTGTCCTCTTCTGCCACATGTGCAGAAGCACGTTTTGAAGTTCTGCGCCTTGCAATTAACGACCCTTTCATTTGCAAGAACATGTCTGGCCTCATCATTGTCCTCCCTTTCCACTGGTTTCAAACCCATTGGGCAAAAGCCTTTGAATAAAACAAACTGAAAGAGAAGTAAAATAGACCATGAACACACATCAGTTTCTCATGGCTCACTGAACTCACAGCGGGGAGCTATTCTGCTACTGAGTCCGTTGCACTGTGAATACAGTCAGAGAAGGTCCCTGTTGACGCGTTCATGTGTATACGGTTATCCAAGGAGACTGAGAGCAGAGGACGCAGGCACTGCACTCGTGTAGCCTGGGTGACATCACGCGAGAGCTGTGTGACTCTGAGGACATCACACACCTTCTCCGAGCTGTTTTGTATCTGTAAAATGAGGTCTTCTGCATTGCAGGCAGATTCTTTACCCTCTGAGCCACCAGGGTAGCCCCAAAAGAAAGAAAGAAAAAGATCTCTCATACCTTCTGTTTCCAGGAAATATGGAGTAGCCATATTTTCCCCTGTTCTTACTAACCATAGCCAAAAGTTCTAGACAGTGTACAGAAGAAGAAACAAAAGGAGATTCTCAAAGGTGAAGAAGAAAGCAAACATCTAGGGACCTCAAGGTCCAAGGGAAGACATGCTGGTGGGTTTTCTGTATATTCTTTTGCCTCACAAACTTCTCACTGTAGTTCATCTGTTATTTCTCTCTATAGCACATTTAAACAACAAAGGTTTTTAATCTCGAGGAAGCTGAATTCACCATTTTTTATGGGTAATATGTTTTGTGTCAAGTTTAACAATTCTGCTTAGTTCTAGACCCCAAAACGTTCCTCTATTTTGTTTTCCTAAAAGCTTTCTATTTTTCAAAGAGGTCTATGATCCATTTTGAGGTCATTTTTACGTGAGGAGTGAGGTAAGCTAAGTTTCTGTTTTGTCTTATTGGGGCCTATGGGTGTCCGGTTGCCACAGGACCATTTATTGGAAAGGCTTTATAGAATTACTTTTGAAGCTTTGTCAAGGATCTCCTGGGTGACCTCTGACTGCTGTGTGGGGCTACAGGTCCAGGCTCCCCATATGGTCTCTGTTTAAACCAGGCCAGGTGGAGTTCTAGTTCTTATCACTGCCTGCTTGTAGTGAAAACCTAGCTTCCTACTTGAGACCTTCTCTTGCTGGGGGAGAGGGGGTAAGGTGCTTGTTACAGCCTAGCAATGGTGGACATCTAGGATCCCACTTGGGCTTTGCTGGTGTGGGTGGAGGTCAAGCCACAGTTTTTCCTGTGCTGCTTGGCTAGTACAGAACCACTATTGTCAAAACTTTTCTGTCTTGCTAGGCTGCTTCCTATTAAAAAACAGAGACATTAGTTTGTCAACAAAGTCCATCTAGTCAAGGCTATGGTTCTTCCAGTAGTCATGTATGGATGTGAGAGCTAGACTATAAAGAAAGCTGAGCATCAGAGAATTGATGCTTTTGAACTGTGGTGTTGGAGAAGACTCTTGAGAGTCCCTTGGACTGCAAGGAGATCCAACCAGTCCATCCTAAAGGAAATCAGTCCTGAATATTCATTGGAAGGACTGAGGCTGAAGCCAAAACTCCAATATTTTGGCCACCTGATGGTGAAGAACCGACTCATTGGAAAAGATCCTGCTGCTGGGAAAGATTAAAGGCAGGAAGAGAAGGGGACAACAGAGGATGAGATGGTTGGATGGCATCACCAACTCAATGGACATGAGTTTGAGTAAACTCCGGGAGTTGGTGATGGACAGGGAGGCCTGGTGTGCTGCAGTCCATGGGGTCGCAAGGAGTCAGACATGACTGAGCGACTGAATGAACTGCAGCTGCAGCTGCTTCCTTCCTGGTCCTGTGTCTCAAGAAAGCAGACATTTTTGGTTGGAGCTTTTATTTTGATATTTAAAATGGCCTCTGAGTGTAGAGCTAAAGTGCTGTCTAGTGTCCCTAAAAGCAAGAAGCCTGTGATGTGCCTTACACAGAGGTAGGCTTCATTCAGGAATGAGTTACACTGCTGTCAGCCATGAGTTCAATGTTAATGAATCAGATGAATATATTTGTATAGACAGATACATACATATGAATATATGTATATATGCTACACTGAGCTTAGTTGTTCAGTCATGTCCGACTCTTTGCGAACCCATGGACTGTAGCCCACAGGCTCCTCTGTCCATAGGGATTCTCCAGGCAATAATATTGAAGTGGGTTGTCATACCCTCCTCCAGGCAATCTTCCTGGGGATCAAACTCAGGTCTCCTGCATTGCAAGTGAATTCTTTACCTTCTGAGCCACCAGGGAAGCACAATACTGGAGTAGGTAGGTAGCCTATCCCTTCTCCAGGGGAACTTCCTGACCCAGGAATTGAACGGGGCTCTCCTGCATTTCTGGTGGAAGGCAATGGCACCCCACTCCAGTACTCTTGCCTGGAAAATCCCATGGACGGAGGAGCCTGGTAGGCTGCAGTCCATGGGGTCACAAAGAGTCAGACACAACTGAGCGACTTCCCTTTCCCCTTTCCCTTTAACAGCTGAGCTACCAGGGAAGCCCATGTAAAGGCACATATATATACACACTTATTTTAGGTGTTTCCACATACACCTTTAAACAGAAACACACCTAAACAAACTATGTAACAGGAGATGAGAACATGACCAGAGGCTGTCAGGAACATAACCCCATGTTTCTGTTAGGATCTTTTACCACCATGAAATCCAGAGAGGAAGCATCTGAGTCAGGGAGATAGAGGCAGAGTGGAAGGTTCTTGCACTGTCTACAGCAGACAGTTGCTACTTAGCAGTAGTTAATGACCACTGTGCAGAACTGCTGGCTGTGTAAGCTAGACCATTTTATTTTTCCAGGGAAGGCAGTAATTCAGATTTTTAATAAACCATTTAAAAATTTTTGAATGTTGGTTCATAAATCAATGACAATGCCAAGAGCAACAGCAAGAACAATTAGCAGCAGCAACCGCGGCCACCATGTTAACAATAAAGCCCTGTGCTGACAAGATAAAATACACTTGCAGGCTGAATCTCCATGGGCCAGCAATTGGCAAACTCTGATTTATACAAATATAAGATGTCACTTTTAGTGTTTCTATAATAAAAGACCAATGCATTTTCATAATTTCATCATCAAAAGAAAAGACACAAATCCTACTACCACCACCAGCAACAGTTGTAATATTCAAATGGTTTCCTCTCCAAACATAAAATAGGTCAATTACTGCCAGAGGCTATGCATTGCTTTTCTGTTGGATTATGCTCAGAGCAGTTACAATAATGCTCATGCTTTATTAAGCATCTCTGTGCTAGGACTTGTCCTAGGAAATCTCATGTATGCATTCTTGTTTGGTTTCCACAAAGGCTTCACAGGGCTTCCCTGCTGCCTCAGTGGTAAAGAATCTGCCTACCAGTACAGGAGATGTGGGTTTGATCCCTGGGTTGGGAAGATCCCCTGGAGGAGGAAATGGCAACCCACTCCAGGATTCTTGTCTGGGAAATCCCATGAACAGAGAAGCCTGGTGGGCTACAGTCCATAGGATTGCAAAAAAGTCACACAGGACTTAGCGACTATGCAATAAAGTCTTTGTAAAAGAAACCATTATCTCAAGTGTCAACCAAAGAAGACATTGAGTCATTGGAGGACTCAAACTGCTTAGCTAAAGTAAGTTAGCAAAAAGCAATGAGGTTCTAACTTGAGAAACAACAGTAATTTGTTCTTGCCTATTATATCTGATAGGAGTCATATTTTGTTGCACAGATTATAATTCTTTTGTTATCAACTCTGGAGCATTATCTGAATTGTTGCTCCTTAAAAGCACTAATGGTATTGAACCTTATTTCAAGGAACTAGTCATCTTGAACTTCAGATGCTTTATAGGCATATGCTGAAAGAAACAGGTTTCAATTAAGTTGGCCCATTTGGCTTCTGTCTTGAGTACACAGAAGGTTTCAATCCCTTTCGCAATTATCTTTTGTCTGAAAACAAGTTTCTGTCAGGCCATAAGCTCATAAACCATGACATCTATGACACAGATGATTTTGTTTGATTCTTTCAGGAAATCTCTGATGCACTTACTGTGACTTCCATCTTAAAGATTAGAAAACTAAAGCTAGAGATGAAGGAACCTGTCCAAGTTCACATAGTCAGTAAATAACGTTAATGCACCTCCTAGAATGCCCTTACTGCTTCAAACAGATAAACTTTAACCATTTTAAAGTCACCTTCTTCCAGCTGTGGTGACTCAAGGAAGATCCCATGAAGAAGGGAGTAGTTAGCACCAATCCTTGGGGAATGAACAAGCAGTAGGAGAAGATGGGGCTAAGTACCAGTCAGAAGGAATGGAGAAGCTAAGACCAGGAAGCGAAAACCTTCAGACTATGTGCTGGTTGTATTTGAATAGTCTAGATTTGCAAAGGTCCCTTTTGGGAAGTAAGAGGAAAACAGGCATCCTTTATTGGCTTCTGCCTGTAAAAGTGACACTGAACGATGCCCCTTACATAATGTGGCAGGTAGAATAATGTCCCTTCCAAAGATAGCTACATCCTGATCTTCAGAACTTTGAAAAAGACTTAAGGTTGCAGGTGGAATTACAGTTGCTATCAAAGAAAAAAAAGTATTTTAAGTATAATGAGAGCTGTACATTTGTACACTGTTGATAGAATGGAAAAATCATGATAGCCTTTCTGGAAAGCAATTTGGCAAGAATATCAAACATTTTTATTTTCCTTGATGCAATAGTTCAATAGGAATCTTACTTTATTTTTATTTTTTGGCTGCACTGCACAGCATGCAGGATCTTAGCTCCCTACCAGAGATCAAACCTGTACCTCCTGCAGTGCAAGCATCGAGTCCTAACCACTAGACCACCAGGGAAGTCCCTTGGAATCTAACTGTAAAAGTGTGTGTGTGATTTTTATAATAGTGAAAAATCAGAACAACAAAGATGGTTAAATAAAATCCTATGATGACACATTATATAACCTATAAAAACTATGATCCTGAGACTACTTAACAAAGGAAAAATGTACAATACAACATTTTTTAAATGGGAGTATCCTCATTAATTTTTTCCAATATGGTGTTTAAAAGTTAAAATAATGCCAATAAGTGAATCAATAAAGTTTTAATAAGTTTTTTAAAAAATCAGGAGATTATTCTGGATTGCCTGGGTGTGTCCAAAGCATTCATCAGGCTTCTTCTCAGGGAAAGAGAAGTGAGTGACAGAAGAATGCAATGTGAGAAAGGTTATCATCCATGCTGGCTACGAAGAGTAAGGGGCCACCAGCCAAGGAATGTGGACAGCCTATAGGAGCTGAAAAAGATAGGTTCACAGAACCTCCCCTAGAGACTCCACAAAGGATCACAGTCCTGCCAACATTCTTATTTTAGCCCAGAAGGACTCATTTCAGACTTCTGCCCTCCAGAATTGTTAGATAATAAGTTTACATTGTGTTCAGCCACCAAGTTTGTGGTGATGTATTACAGCAATCATAAATTAATGTGTACAGGCTTTCAAATCCCCTCCTCATGACAAAACTAATAGACAGGAGAGGTTATCTCTATGTTAACAATATACAAACTGTAACTCAGAAAGATTACATAACTTTCCTACAAGCACACAGCTAGTTAATGGCAAGATTTAGTGGGGATTAAAACGCAGGAGGGCCTACAGGAGCTACTCCACGTTCAAGGTCAGGAGGGGCAGCGGTGAGGAGATACCCCTCGTCCAAGGTAAGGAGCAGTGGCTGCACTTTGCTGGAGCAGCCATGAAAGAGATACCCCACGTCCAAGGTAAGAGAAACCCAAGTAAGACGGTAGGTATTGCAAGAGGGCATCGGAGGGCAGGCACACTGAAACCATAATCACAGAAAACTAGTCAATCTAACCACACTAGGACCACAGCCTTGTCTAACTCAATGAAACTAAGCCATGCCGTGTGGGGCCACCCAAGATGGGCAGGTCATGGTGGAGAGGTCTGACAGAATGTGGTCCACTGAAGAAGGGAATGGCAAACCACTTCAGTATTCTTGCCTTGAGAACCCCATGAACAGTATGAAAAGGCAAAATGATAGGATACTGAAAGAGGAACTCCCCAGGTCAGTAGGTGCCCAATATGCTACTGGAGATCAGTGAAGAAATAACTTCAGAAAGAATGAAGTGATGGAGCCAAAGCAAAAACAATACCCAGCTGTGGATGTGACTGGTGACAGAAGCAAGGTCCGATGCTATAAAGAGCAATATTGCATAGGAACCTGGAATGTCAGGTCCATGAATCAAGGCAAATTGGAAGTGGTCAAACAGGAGACGGCAAGAGTAAATGTCGACATTCTAGGAATCAGCGAACTAAAATGGACTGGAATGGGTGAATTTAACTCAGATGACCGTTATATCTACTACTGCGGGCAGGAATCCCTCAGAAGAAATGGAGTAGCCATCATAGTCAACAAGAGTCCGAAATGCAGTACTTGGATGCAATCTCAAAAATGACAGAATGATCTCTGTTCGTTTCCAAAGCAAACCATTCAATATCACAGTTATCCAAGTCTATGCCCCAACCAGTAATGCTGAAGAAGCTGAAGTTGAATGGTTCTATGAAGACCTACAAAACCTTTTAGAACTAACACCCAAAAAAGAAGTCCTTTTCATTATAGGGGACTGGAATGTAAAAGTAGGAAGTCAAGAAACACCTGGAGTAACAGGCAAATTTGGCCTTGAAAGGAGATCCAACCAGTCCATTCTAAAGGAGATCAGCCCTGGAATTTCTTTGGAGGGAATGATGTTGAAGCTGAAACTCCAGTACTTTGGCCACCTCATGCGAAGAGTTGACTTATTGGAAAAGACTCTGATGCAGGGAAGGATTGGGGGCAGGAGGCGAATGGGACCACAGAGAATGAGATGGCTGGATGGTATCACTGACTCGATGGACATGAGTTTGAGTGAACTCCGGGAGTTGGTGATGGACAGGGAGGCCTGGCATTCTGCGATTCATGTGGTCACAAAGAGTCGGATAGGACTGAGCAAATGAACTGAACTGAACTGAAAATAAGGAGATTATATTGGATTACCTGGATGTGCCCAATGTTATCATTGCTGCTGCTGCTAAGTCACTTCAGTTGTGTCCGACTCTGCAACCCCATAGACAGCAGCTCACCAGGCTCCCCCATCCTTGGGATTCTCCAGGCAAGAACACTGGAGCGGCTTGCCATTCTTCTCCAATGTATGAAAGTGAAAAGTGAAAGTGAAGTCACTCAGTCGTGTCTGACCCTCAGTGACCCCATGAATTGCAGCACGCCAGGCCTTCCAGGCTCCTCTGTCCATGGGATTTTCCAGGCAAGAGTACTGGAGTGGGGTACCATCTCTCACAAGGGTTGTTAAATGATGGAAGAGGAAGACGGAAGAGATAGTGAGTGATTCAATGTGAGAAGGTCTTGATATGATGTTACTGGCTTTGAAGATGGAGGAAGGAGTCACAAGTCAAGGAATGTGAGCAACCTTTAGAAAATGGTAAAGGCAAGGACATGAATTATCCCCCAGAGCCTCAAGAGAGGAACAGAGCTCTTCTGACACCTTGATTTTCTTTTAATTTTTTATTTTGTGTTGGGGTACAGCCGATTAACCTCATGATAGTTTCAGGTGAACAGCAAAGTGGCTCAGCCATACAGGTACATGTATCCATTCTCTCCCAACTCCCCTCCCATTCAGGCTGCCACATAACGTTGAGCAGAGTTCCAAGTGCTGTACAGTAGGTCCTGTTGACAACTTGATTTTAGCCCAGTGAGACCTGTATCAGATCCTGACGTCCAGAACTGTTAGATAATACATGTGTTTAAGCCACTAAGTTTGCCACAGTTGATTACAGCAGCAACCAGAAACTGATACATGAAGCAACAATAAACTGGTGTATGTTCCTGCTACAAACTTATGGGGGTTTAAGAACAGATCTGAAGGGCTTGAGGAAGAGAACAAGAGTCTGCTGAACTTAGACAAAGAGGTGGAGAGAAAGGAAAACAAAGGCCAGGATAAAAATAAAAGGGTGAAGCAGAGGTCAGGATGAGGGTGAGAACTCCTAGAAGGCAGGAATCACATGCATCCACTATGGCATCCTCAGTGCCATACACAGGGCTTCGGATATACCAGGTGTTCCCTTCAAGAATCACTGATTCAATGGAATGAACGAATTAGTAGAGGAAATGATGAATGAAGGAAGAAGAGAATGACTGGAGGAAAGAAGAGAGAGAGAAGAGAAAGTAAGCAAATGTGTTTGGAGATGAGTGGTACTGTAAGAGGGAAATAAGGTGGGGAAACAGCTGGACTGATGCTTCTGGAGCACATTTATGCTAAAGCAAGGAGAGATAAGAAAGCTTTCCTCAGTGATCAAGGCAAAGAAATAGAAGAAAATAATAGAATGGGAAAGACTAGAGATCTCTTCAAGAAAATTAGAAATACCAAGGGAATATTTCACGCAAAGATGGGCACAATAAGGGACAGAAATGGTATGAGCATAACCAGAAGCAAAAGATATTGAGAAGAGGTGGCAAGAACACACAGAAGAACCATACAAAAAAGATCTTCATAACCCAGATCACCACGATGGTGTGATCACTCACCTAGAGCCAGACATCCTGGAATGTGAAGTCAAGTGGGCCTTAGGAAGCATCACTATGAACAAAGCTAGTGGAGGTGATGGAATTCCAGTTGAGCTATTTCAAATCCTGAAAGATGATGCTGTGAAAGTGCTGCACTCAATATGCCAGCAAATTCGGAAAACTTAACAGTGACCACAGGACTGGAAAAGGTCCGTTTTCATTCCAATACCAAAGAATGCCAAAGAATGTTCAATTGTACTCATCTCATATGGTAACACAGTAATGCTCAAAATTCTCCAAGCCTGGCTTCAACAGTATGTGAACCATGAACTTGCAGATGTACAAGCTGGATTTAGAAAAGGCAAAGGAACCAGAAATCAAACTGCCAACATCCATTGGATCATTGAAAAAGCAAGAGAGTTCCAGAAAAAATGTCTACTTCTGCTTTATTGACTACACCAAAGCCTTTGACTGTGTGGATCACAACAAACTGTGGAAAATTCTAACAGATGGGAATACCAGACCACCTGACCTGCCTCCTGAGAAATTTGTATGGAGGTCAAGAAGCAACAGTTAGAACTGGGCATGGAACAACAGACTGGTTCCAAATCGGGAAAGGAGTATGTAAAGGCTGTATATTGTCACCTTGCTTGTTTAACTTATATGCAGAGTACATCTTGAGAAATGCTGGGCTGGATAAAGCACAAGCTGGAATCAAGATTGCTGAGAGAAATATCAATAACTTCAGATATGCAGATGACACCTCTCTTATGGCAGAAAGTAAAGAAGAACTAAAGAGCCTCTTGATGAAAGTGGAAGAGGAGAGAAAAAAAGCTGGCTTAAAGCTCAACATTCATAAAACTAAGATCATGGAATCCAGCCCCATCACTTCATGGCAAACAGATGGGAAAATAATGGAAACAGTGACAGACTTTATTTTTTTGGGCTCCCAAATCACTGCAGATGGTGACTGCAGCCATGAAATTGAAAGATGCTTGCTTCTTGGAGGAAAAGCTATATCCAACCTAGATAGCACATTAAAAAGCAGAGACATTACTTTGCCAACAAAGGTCCATCTAGTCAAAGCTATGGTTTTTTGACTAGTCATGTACAGATGTGAGAATTGGACTATAAAGAAAGCTGAGGGCTGAAGAACTGATGCTTTTGTACTGTGGTGTTGAAGAAGACTCTTGAGAGTCCCTTAGACTGCAAGGAGATCCAACCAGTCCATCCTAAAGGAAATCAGTCCTGAATATTCATTGGAAGGACTATGTTGAAGCTGAAACTCCAATCCTTTGGCCAGCTGATGCGAAGAGCTGACTCATTGGAAAAGACCCTGATGCTGGGAAAGATTGAAGGTGGGAGGAGAAGGGGGAAACAGAGGGTGAGATGATTGGATGACATCACCAACTCCATGGACATGAGTTTGAGTAAGCTCTAGGAGTTGGTGTTGGACAGGGAGGCTTGGCGTGCTACAGTCCATGGGGTTGTGAAGAGTTGGATACAACTGAGCGACTGAACTAAACAGAAAAGCTAGTTGTTCAGTGTGTGCTTCCTGATGGCTCTGTAGTATAGAATCTGCCTGCCAATGCAGTAGATGCAGGTTTGATTCCTGGTTCAGGAAGTTCCCCTGTAGAAGGAAATGGCAACTGGCTCTTGCCTGGGAAATCCCACAGACAGGAGAGACTGGTGGGCTACAGTCCACGGGATTGCAAAGAGTTGGACACAACTTGGCAGTTAAACAACAGTCCTTCAGTGAAGTGTGTAACCTAATCTAGAAATGCAATAAACAGTAAAATTCTTGCAAGCTTTTCACCAATATCATCACTGGTTCTAAGTTTTTCAACCCACTAGTTCTCATATAATATTTGAAAGAAAAAAACAATCAAATAGAAACACAATCCTTCAGTATGACAGTCAAAGGAATGTAGCAGCACTGCTTAAGAACAATGGTTTTGCAGATAATGGATTTGAAAAAATACAGTGTTTTTTCTGACATCTCAATTTTTCACTCCAGTGAAACTTCATTCAGAACACACACTTGAAGGATCAAGTGATAATCTCCTTTTCACCTAGACTTGTCTTCATTAAACTTATTCTTCTATTGGATGCTAAAAACAGATTCCTCATTGCTTCTTCTTAAATCCTCTCAGTTCCCAAGAACTTGGAGAAAAGATCTCCGAGTCTGACAATATCCAAATACAAGTATTGTTACCTGTCTCTTAGCAGTCTGGCCAACAGATTTTTTTGTTTGTTTGTTTTGGCTAACAGATTTTTAAAAAGACACATAATATTTATTGCTTGCATTGCAATATGAAAATTGATATATAGAGATTCATTTTCTCTGAGCATTAAAAATATTGATTATATAAGAACTGGACTCTCAAATTCAGAATATGAAAAATGTTAAGTACTTGCTCTTTTTTTAATACTTCTATATTTTCATTCTTCTTTACTTATTCTTTTTCATAGCCTGGACATGCATGTTTGCATACACACACACACACACACACACACACACACATACCTCTAACACCTAAATTTTAATCTGCATTTGGTAATCCACAGAATTTAAGAAGCCATAGGCATCATCTAACTCAGTCTCTTTCTATAGATAATGAGATGAGATTTGAGGTCAACAGAGATACTGTTAGTGACAGCAAGAAATCCAAATTCAGGACTTCTGATTCCCCTGATTCATGTGTTTTCCACTACAAGAAACCACCCCTAAGTGCAATAAATATGCCTATGAAAATACCCGGAGCCCCTGTATCATGTCTCTTCCACCTCCTTTCCCTGCTTCCTCGTCCCTCTGCTTAGATTGCATTCTTTGTTAATCAGATCCATCATTATTTTTTTAAACCATGCAGGTGAGGAATCAGATGTTTTACTCTTTTGCAGAGGCCCTGCTAAACGGATGCAAAAGGATGGACAAATGCTAATGTGGTAAAGTTAAAGTGAAAGTGAAAGTCACTCAGTCATGTCCGACTCTTTGTGACCCCAGGAACTATACAGTCCATGGAATTCTCCAGGCCAGAATAGAATACTGGAGTGGACAGCCTTTCTCTTCTGCAGGGGCTCTCCCCAGCCCAGGGATCAAACCTAGGTCTCCTGCATTTCCAGGGGATTCTTAACCAGCTGAGCCACAAGGGAAGCCCAAGAATACTGAAGTTGGGTAGCCTCCCTTTTCCAGTGGATCTTCCTGATCCAGGAATCGAACCAGGGTCTCCTGCACTGCAGGTGGATTCTTTACCAACTGAGCTATCAGGGAAGCCAGCTGGGAAAATTACGTGTGTTATTACTATCAAAACCATGAAAATGAATGTCTCAATTAGAAATCATAAATTAGCTATATATATATGTGAATAGACAAGGTGTCTCTGGTATGTTAAATGAGAAAATTAAATTGCAGAATGCAATGTATACAGTTGCATTTTTGTTAAAATAGATGGTAAAATATGTGGAGGCATACACACCAAATTGATTTTATTGGTTCCATAAGTGGAGTAAGATTATGTAAAAGATGAACTCTTACTTTTTCACTTTAGGAACTTCTTTTTGTAACTTAAACACCGTTAACAAAGAAGTGAGTGAGCCTGAAGTATGGATCTTTTTCTTTATAGTTTTCTTTATTTTATTTTTGGCTGTGACGGGTCTTGATAGCTTCACTGCTGCACAGGCTTTTCTCTAGTTGTGGAGAGTAGGGGCCCCTCTACAGTTGAGATGTGCAGGCTTCCCATTGTGGTGGCTTCTCTTGTTGCGGAGCTTGGGCTCTAGAGCACTGGGGCTTCAATAGAGACACGTGAACTCAGTAGTTGCGGCTCCCAGACTCTAGAGTGCAGGCTCAATAGTTTGGCCCACGGATTTAGTTGCTCCATGACATGTGGGATCTTCCCAGGTCAGGGATCAAACCCATGTCTCCTGCATTAGCAGGCAGATTCTTTACCCCTGAGCCCCCAGGGAAGCCCTGGAATCTGGATCTTAACTGGACAAACAGTGGCCACACATCCAGCGGCTGGAGCCGCAATCCTTGAAGAGTACCATGGTCAGGCTCATCCTATGTCACATTCCCCACCCTGGCATCTGAGCCAGTCCTCACAGAACTGAGTCCAGTTCTTTATTAAACACGTATGCCACCTCTTTCCTCTGCTTCTTGCCTCCTTCGGCACTGTCTGGTAAATGAAATCTTACTCTAAGACTGAGACTAAAGTGGCCCTGCCAAGATTTCGGGGAACTTCTGTGGCCTCCACAAGGCTGACACCCAGGTCCTGGTTCTGTGTGGTTAGTCAGAGAAGGTATGTGAGCCCTTACACAGCCATTGCATATGGCTTTCTGCATTAGCCTCACTCACAAATCTGGGTTTTTGTGGATGGTTTCTGTTTTATCCTTGAGCACTGGCAAACTCACTAGGGCCCTACATATTATCCTTGCTCATACTAGTCCCTGCTTTGGGGTTGGATGGCTCCCTCATAGCTCCAGCTTGAGGCTGGTTTCTATGCATGGACAAATCTACATAGAATGCTGCCATTGTCTTGTTTGACCTCTTGCTAAGGCTGTGTATTGCCTGCAACCCAGGGTACTCAGATGTGGTTAGTTTCTAAAATTCAACAAATGATTCTGTTTTGCCCTCTTTGTGCCTCACACCTGGACCTTCTATTGCTTTGGACCTTTTATTTCTTTTCCCATAATCACTTTTTATAAGGCCAACCTCCACTCTGCCCTAGATTTTTTCTTTTCCATCACCACATCATGTGATATTTCTCCTTGACAACCCTGGACTCGGGTGTGACCCACAAATCCAAGAGACCAAACTTAAATAAAATAGTTTGGTTCAATTTCACTCTGATGAATTCTTGAAGTGTCTCTGCCTTCCAACTGGACAGAGTCCCAGGATGTAGGGTGCCATTGTAAGTTACCAAGACTCCTGAAGAGCTTACAGTTTGTCACTTGATACCCTCCCCCAGGGTAGACTGAATGCCGAGATACTGAACTAGAGGACAATCAATTGTGTTCCTGAAACACCAGAGCACTCTATCTCCCAATCCAGGACAGAGTAAGGCAGCATGTGCCAGTTTCACTCAATAATAGAAAACCTTTAGCCTTGGATTTCAGGAGACCTTGTCTTTAATCCTAGAAGTTTTACTTGATAGGCTTCTGCCATCACTTGACCTCTCTGAGCCTAATTTTTTTGGATTATGATTGAGAATACCCACTTGGCAAGCCTCTTGGGAAGGCCAGAGATAATGTTTGTGTAAAATGATTGAAAGTAGAGCTTCTGGGGTTGAAACAAAGGTTGTGATCCTGGAATTCTGCCTGCTTGATCCTTATCCATACTTTCCATTAGCACCAGCTCCTCCATCTCTGGTCCCCCCAGAGCTCTGTTACTTCTTGGACATGGTGCACAGGCCACTGCTCTAGATAACATGATATTAAGTTAACATTATATTAACATGATATTAAGCTTAGAACTAGAAGCCATTAATATGCCTTAATACTGAATCTGTTGTACACATGCCTATAGCTTCAAAGATAGATAAAGGTACTATGACCAACTGTCCTGATGTTCCTAGGACTATCCCAGTTTTTGCATTGAAAGTCCAGCATCCTAGGAAATGCCTCAGAACAGGGCATACAACAACAGTTGGTTATCCTAAGAGAAGAAGGCAGATTCAAGGTGAGGGTCAAAAGATAATGCCCAACCATTACAGAGAAGATTTGTATACAAGGATATTGATCAGAGCATTTATTTAAAGTATAAAGGAACTAGAGGGGGAAAAAACAAAATCAATTTCAACCAAAGAGGAATGGTTAAAATTACCGTGTATTTATTCACATGGGCTATCAGGCAGTTGCTAAAAAAACATATTCTGATGTACATTTAGAAATTAGAGAAATTTTCATGATATATTGCTAAATGAAAAAGCACAGTAAAAAACTATTTATGTAGTATAAGGGCAATATTATTGGTGATTTTTCTACCTTAAACATTTTCTACAGTTTGTAATACTTTTATAATCAGACATAATGGTCAATGATACTATGCTTAATGAGAGGATTCAGCATAGGGAGTCCCAATTCCTAGAGTATCAGTAGCCCCAAAGGATGCCCCTTGGGGTGAACAATCATTTGTTTTACCTAGTAGGAGGATGTTCTTGGGATGCAAAATTTTCAGTGTGAAAACTGGAAAAGTCCTGCTTACACCAGGATGAGTTGGGCATTTCAGCTTCACTATCTATCTCTTCACTATCTATCTCTATCTCCCAAGCATGTCTTATAACTTCTCTGTAACTTGTTGGCAGTGTGAGAAACAGCTGAGATATTTGTGGGTCTAGTGGGTAGACAAAGAGCCTGTGAAAAAAAGTAGCTGGACTTCTCAACTCAAGCATCTACTCAAGATTGCAAAGATCTATCCAACTGGTAGAACCAACTAGAGAGTAAGTATCATGGACCTTGGATCCCTAGGACTCCACCCAGTACCTCAGCCAGAATTTATGTAATAGGTGAGTTTGCCTAGCTGAAATTACAATACTAAAAGCCACTGATAGAGCAGGAATCCCAGTATAGCTTTATTAGCCCCATGGGAAGAGACTATTCTTCACAATTGGGGCCAGAATCAGAATATTCACATGAAAAAGAGCTGTTCTGATGATCAGGGCTGACCAGTTTCCATAAAATTTTTCTTTGGGCAATTGAAAAGGAGTCCCATGAAAGAGTTACTAAGGGGCACTGGGCTTTCTGCACCTCTAACCAATAAATCCTCAAAGAACATTTCCACTGACGCTCCAGATGCTATGGTATTAGCTAAGCTCCACGGAAGCCCCATTCAATATCTTCAGGTTCCTAATCCTTAAAGGCAAGTAACATTAGAAGAAGTGTAGCTCAGATGACTTGTACTGAGAAAACACACTGCCAGTATCATCTCTGAGTGATTTTTGCCAAGCTCTTTTCCTAAACCTAATACATACATCCCTCTGTGTGTGTGTGTGTGTGTGTGTACTTTATTGAAATAAAACCTATGAGATAATAAAACACCCAAGTCTCAAGTATATAGGCTCAATAAATTTTGACAAATGGCCACACTCTTGTAGCCAAGCTCAAAAAACAGAATATTTCTACCACCTCAGAAAGTTTCTTTATTTTTCTTCCCAGTCAAAACTCTACTATTCATCAGAAGCAACCACTGTCCTGATTTGTGTTTTCATAGACTAAATGAAAATTAGATTAACTCAGAAATGTGACTACAGAACTTGGGAAAGAACTTGAAATTTAAAAATCATTTGGAAATGAAAACTAAACCAGAAAGAACACAAGAGTGGCTAAAACCAACATAAAATAACACTAGAAAAGCTGAAGGTGAAAAAGTAGAAATATTTAAAAATCAAAAAGAAATGAAGGGATAATAGGATTTGAGAGAAAGGGACAAATATTGAAAAGAGTCAAAGAAGACCTAACATGGATACTAGGAACCACCATACAAATGAGCTTCTCAGGTAGTCCTAATCGTAAAGAATCCGTCTACCAATACTGGAGATGTGAGAGACGTGGTTCAATCCCTAGGGTCTGGAAAATTCCCTGGAGGAGGGCATAGCAACCCACTCCAGCACTCTTGCCTGGAGAATCCCGTGGACAGAGGAGCCTGGTGGGCTATAGCCCATACGGTCGCAAAGAGTCAGATATGACTGAAGTGACTTAGCAGGCACACACCATGCAAATACTAGCTATTTACTTATATAATTGTATCCCATCTCCCTAGCTCCTCTCTGGTAGATTCCCTTTCTTCTTTGAGTTCATTCACCACCCATCACACAGTAAACACCTAAAAAAAAATTAAAAGTGAGGAAAGGAAGAAATATAAAAGTAAAGAGAATGTAAAGGAAGGAAGAAAATAAGGAAAACATGTACAAGCCCTTCCAACTCTGAATCTATGAATCTGGGTAGACTTGGCAAGGAGAAGAAGGCTGGCTGTCAACATTTCTATAACTCTACAGGTGATAGTCCCTCAAAAATAACCTTCATTTTAAAAAATAGCAGTTTCTGAGGGCCATAATCCTTTAGTCCACCAGGTGAGCTAAACGACATTTGGACTGGGATAGTGTAAGATTTTGCTATCATAAATAATACCTCTTATTTATAAGAAAAGTTTTGGGAGTCATGGTTATGCCCTCATCACTGATCACTGATGTGAATCCAGGGCATTGATGGATACTCATATCCATTCTTTCAAATCATCAATTACCTATCTTGCTCCTTGATCCTAAAAATGGCACTTATAAAACATGTGTGATGGTGTTGGTGTTCTGCCCAGGCTCAAGGTGAAGACCAACAAAAGGACCTTGGCTCAGCCTCTATCTTGCTGCTTCACTTGAGTGGGCCACTTGACCTCTCTCCTCCATGCCTGGCAGATGCTTCTTCTCGCACAGACTGCTAAACCACTTGAACATTTTTCTCGGTATCCGCAGAGTCCTTTCCTTCTTTTGTTTCATTTGCTAATGGATGACACACCAGCTAAATGAATATTCTGTGGTATATTGGTAGTCTTTTGGGAGTGGGCAGTACAATGCAGAGGAAAAAAGATTAACCAGATCTACATTCAAGTTCTGGCTTTACCATTTTTAAGGTGTATGATCTCAGTTCCCTCATCTCTTAAAGGCAAATGGAATAACAATATCTACCTCTCAAGACCATCATGGGCATCAACACAAGATAACACATGTGAAAGAGTTTAACATGTAGTTGGTTCTCAGTAAATGTCGGTTTCTGTTTTTTTTTTTTTCCCTCCCACCATATGGACTGTGGGCCGATGGATTTTGAGATGAACTAATGTTTGTAGGGTGACATTATTTGTGCCATCTGTAGCAATTTAGTGCTGATTAGGAATTCAAACAAAATGAGAGACGAATGCATGGCATGGATTGGTCTGACATTTGTGATATCCCAGTTTTGTTTTGTTTCAGATTTAGAAAATGGATAGGTTTTGCTTGAATTTATACTATGTTTTAAATAAACAACCCCATATATCTTTAATCTAGGTCATCACACAGGACAAGAAGAAATTCCTTCTTCTTAGAATTAATATTATTTATTTCACTTGATTTTGGCTCATATGACTCTTGTTTAAAGTTCTTTCCTCTTTTATCATACACGCACACACCTCAATATTAGTATATTGCCAAAGGTAAATATAACTGGATTTATTATTGAACTTGTATCTCTATATAATGATCTTTAAACCAGAAGGAATGATTGTCTTTGACAAAGAAAAGACTGTTTTTTCCTATCATAGTTTTTAAGAGATAAATTACTCAGATAATCAGAGCCTGGCTGCCTGGGGATTCAGTAACAGGAATGGTCAGATGGCAAGTGTCAGGGTAGGCCATTTGTCATTAGCAATTATTATTATTAGGAAAATGGGCAATTTTCCTATGACAGGGAAGTCAGGATGATACCATCGAAAGAGTGGTTACAATTCTGCTGCTAATCCTATGACCTTGGGCAAATCATATCACTTCTAAGAAGCTTTAGTTTTCAATCTATAAAATGAGGCACTTCATGTAAATGATTTCTAGGCTCTCTTCCAGCTCTGTAATTCCATGGTTCCTTGAATACAAAAGTGGTAATGCAACAAAAATCAACTGCCAGGAACAATAATGAAAGCCAGATGAGCTAGCCTGAGAATACTAACACAATGAACTTAAAATGGATCTGAAAAGCAAACAAAAATGTTCTATGGCTTGAGAATGTGTAAATTAAAAGATGGGGGAAATATTGATTTAAACAGAACAATGCATAATTGGCAAGGAGGATACTTCGTCATAATCTCTCTTCTAGGTTTTGATCTTTGTATTCTACTCTCCCACTGATAGAACCCAACGAATATCATAGATTGGGCCTCCCTTGTGCCTCCGTGGATAAGAATCTGCCTGCCAATGCAGGAGAAACGGGTTTGATCCCTGATTCAGGAAGATCCCACTCACCGCAGAGCAACTGAGCCTTTCTGCCCCAACTATTGAGCCCAACTAGAACCTGAGAGCCACAATTACTGAGCCCATGTGATGTAACCATTGAAGCCTGTGTGCCCTGGAGCCCACGCTCCACGACAAGAGAAGCCCATGCAACGAGAAGTCTGAGCACCAAAATCGACTGTGGCCCCCACTCACCACAACTAGAGAAAGGCCAGTGCAGCAGTGAAGACCTAGAACAGCCAAAAATAAATAAAGTTATATTTAAAAACCTCATAGGTTACATTTGAAATGGAGCCATTGACATAATGCTACAGGGTGAAGTAATTTAGAGTGATAAATATGGGAACAGTGACATGTCCAAATAGGGTAATTAGGATAAAAAAAGCACGATTGGATCCAAGTTGGGGGTTACTGTGAACAGTAATGAGGCATCTACTAAACAGAGAAAAAGTCAGGAAAGAGAGTTTTCAGAACATGAAGCAAATGTTTCAGGTCTTTTCCTATAATAGAGAAAAATGGGAGGCACAAGGGAAAATCACAGAACATGGGAATTACATATCTTCATAGCATCCATGACAATGGTAATTTTTCCCAGAAGTGTTTTTTGTGTGTGCGTGTTTAACTGTGTGTTTCCCAGGTGGCACAGTGGTAAAGAATCCACCTGCCAATGCAGGACATGCTAGAGGCTCAGGTTCAACCCCTGGGTCAGGAAGATCCTCTGAAGGAAATGGCCACCCACTCCAGTATTCTTGCCTGGAGAATTCCATGGAAGGGGAGCTTGGTGGGCTATAGTCCATGGGGTCTCAAAAAGTCAGACATGACTGAGCATGTAGGCACGTGTTTACTGAGTTGGATGGCATCTCCATTAACAAGAATCTTCCTACCACCCCACACAACTCATTCCATTTTCAGTTGAATCCAGTTTTTAGTTGTTTCTTCTAGGGGCTAAAATATAGATCTCTGTAGCGTTGAATTGTTGGTCCTCATTTCATTTTCAGGATGAGAGAGGCTAGAACTCTGAGTCTCTTTAACTTCTAAGATAGCTGGTGTGCACATTTGGAGTCTCTTTTCTTCATTGGTAACTTCTGTTTCCCCTTAGGGGTCAAGTATCCGCATCCCTCACCCTTCTTTTATCAGAAGTTTTATTACCTAAACCTGGCTTTCTGTAGCAGTCCTAGATCCTCTTATTTCTGTCTCCATGTCTTCTTCAGGTTCTTTGCTGAGGTTGCATTTCCTTGTTTGGTTCTTTCATAGGAAATTTATACATCCTGACACATGCAGGCTTCAGCCCATGAATCATGTGGGTAAGGCCCCCATCTCAATCTGCAAGGTAAGCACTACAGTGCTGTTGACGAGATCTAAGAGCTGTCTCCACCATTTCCAGATTGAAAATATGGGTTGCCCAGAGTTTTCTTCTTGAAAAGTTCATGGACTTGCCGCTCTGGTACCACCAAGCAATTGCTGACAGTCCCATTAAACACTTATTCTTTAACACGTCCACAGATTGATTTGGCTGTGTAATCTCATACAACAACACATCACGTATCTAGTGCAGCATTAGACTTTGGGAAGAAAACTCAATGCCTTATTAAAGGCAAATTTGTCAATGTATTACTCAATCTATTGGGCTATTGTGCTAAGACCCATCATATGTGTCCGACTCTTTGCGACCGTGTGGCCTATAGCCCACCAGGCTCCTCTGTCCGTGGGTGTGGGGAGAAAGAAAATTAGCCAAGATGGTGTGTTCAGGCTCATTCGCCCCACATTTTGTAAATGATGATTACGTAACACCTGAGATTTATAGCACCGCGCACGCGCATCATGGGGTACTGGCTTGGTTACCAGCTACTTTGTGCTGTGCACATATGTGAGCTCCATTCGAAAGTGACAGCATCACTGCTGCGTCATGGCTGTATCCAATGGGTCAGCCAGGAGAGGAGAGCATATAGCATGTCTGCTGTTACGGCTGGAGAAGGAAATGGCAACCCACTCCAGTATTCTTGCCTGCACAATCCCAGGGACAGGGGAGCCTGATGGGCTGCTGTCAATGGGGTCGCACAGAGTTGGACACGACTGAAGCGACTTAGCAGCAGCAGCAGCTGCTACGGCTGCTGCACCAGCCAGGAAAGAATAAATGCGTCTGCAGTTCCTATGCCTCCTCGGCGTCTTCTTCCAGCTTCTTAGCTCCCACTTTGCCTATTGTGGGCGCATCAAACAGTGCGGACAGTGTGAACAACAAGATAATTGGCATCAGGAACAGGGTCAGCAATACAATGGGATTTTCCGGGCGAGAATACTGGAGTGGGTTGCCATTTACTCCGCCAGGGGATCTTCCTGACCCAGGGATCGAACCTGTGTGTCTTGTGTCTGGCATTGCAGGCAGACTCTTTACCGGCTGAGCCGAAGGGGAAGCCATATTAAACAGGTTAATATAGTAGGGTGAGCATGGATTTGGAATCATGAAAATTTGAGTTCAAATTGTAGCTGCCACTTTTTTAAAAAATTGGAATATAACTGCTTTATTAATACAATGCTGTGTTAGTTTCCACTGTACCATGAAGTGAATCAGCTGTATGCATACAACTATTCCTTCTCTCTTAGACCTCCCTCCCTTCCACCCTACCCTCATCCCACCCATCTAGGTCATCAAACAGCACTGAGCTGAGCTTCCTGTGCTTTACAGTAGCTTCCCACTAGCTATCTTTTACACGTGGTAGTGTATTTGTGTCAGTTGTAATCTCCCTCTTCTCACCCTCCACTTCCCTCCCCACCCTGCATGTCCACAACTCTGTTCTCTACATCTGCATCTCTATTCTTGCCCTGCAAATATGTCCATCAGTACCATTTTTCTAGATTCCATATATATGTGTTAATGTATATTTTTCTCTTTCTGACTTACTTCACTCTGTATGACAAACACTAGATCCATCCAGTTCTCTACAAATGACCCCATTTTGTTCCTTTTGCCACTTACTCTTTGGTGACCTTTGACTTTGGGAGGATGAAATTAGATCATAACGTTGAAACGTGTGGTATCGTCTATGCTACCTGGTTGTTGTTTAGTCACTCAGTTGTGTCCTGCTCTTTTGTGACCTCATGGACTACAGCCCACCAGGCTCCTCTGTTCGTGGGATTTCTCAGGCAAGAATACTGGACTGGGTTGCCATTTCCTTCTCCAGGGAATCTTCCCCACGCAGGAATGGAACCTGTGTCTCCAGCATTAGCAAGTGGATTCTTTACTACTAAACCACCTGGAAAGCCCATGATATTCGGTAGTTGCACAGGAATTGCTACTACCTTTATTCCTTTCCTGGGAGCCAATCTTACATTGTGTTTCCTGAGACTCCTTAGAAATCTCAGAACTATACATTTACATATCTTCATTTGGAATAGCATATCCTAGCTAACAAATACATCTAAGACATCTGCCTCTTTGTATGTTTCCTTAACAGTATAATTACTGACTCTGGACCCCTTGGAGTGATTTTTCTTCTCTGGGCATGTACTCAGTCTGACTGCTCCACTGCACACATCAGCAGCTCTTGCACTTAATCATCTGTGTCACTCTCGCGACTTTGAATTAGCTGCAGTGGAATAAACAGAAGATTGCTTGGCATGTGGCCGAGGCTGAGTGAGCATTTCTAATGGCGGCTGAGCTGGGGTTTCTGAACTTTTGAAGTTCTTGCCACAAACTGAAGAAAGGAAGTTAATTTCACTTTTGGATAATGTTGAAAATCTGGAAGAGGACCAAAAATTAAAACAAACAAACAAACAAAGATTTTAGTTTTTGTTTAGTATTTTTAATACTGTCAAAAAGGATTTATTGTTTCATAGTAATACATCTAGTTTCTTACATCTTGTGTTGTGGTACTTAATAAGCACTTTGTATAATAGGGCTAACAGCCTTAACATAGAGATTAAACTAACCAAAAATAAAGTGGATGATCTGATATCAACAAAAATTGACCTAATATCCAGCATGATCTCAGACTTATAGGGTATATAAAAATAACTTAGTTTTTTTAAAAGTATTTAGCATCATATGACCAAACTTACTACAAGCCATATTTATTTTGTATTTTTTGACAAGCATGAACAGCTAAAATTTGGTTTTGATGGATTAACAGAAATGAAATATTACTATGACACAAAATAAAAATAGCCAGCTAGATCCTTAGGATCTATCTCATTTTATAATGATGGGATTCAATGAAATACTAAATCATCTGGTGCCAGCAGGTTCTTGAGATAACTTTCATTCCAATAATATGTAGACTGTATGTAAAGAAATGGATGTGGACAGTGATTTTTTTTTAAATGGGCTCCCCGGTGACTCAGCGGTAAAGAATCTGCTTCATTGTAGGAGCTATGGGAGATGTGAGTTCAATTCCTGGGTTGGGAAGATCCCATGGAGAAGGGAATAGCAACCCACTCTGAGTATTCTTGCCTGGAGAATCCTATGGACAGAGGAGCCTGGCAGACTATAGTACACGGGCTTGCAAAACGTTGGACATGACTGTAAGCAACTTAGCACGCATGCATTGCTTTTTATGGTTTCCAACTTTATTCTAAAACTACAGCCTTTGTGATTAGACACTTCTCATACATTACTGGGTTTTATTCTAACTCCTTTCTGCCAGATGAACAGTATGGTGTTTGAGACAAAGGTTCTAGAATCAGGTTCATTTTGTTCAAATCCTGGCTTAAACATTTGTCTAATGTATGACTTTGGGCAAGGTGTATGATCTGTGTGTCTCAGTTACCTCATCTATGAAACTTAATTAATAATACAACCTCTTTCATAGAGTGTTTGTGAGAATTAAATGTAATGATATGTGTAAGATAAAACTGAATAAGTACTATATACTGTTCAAATTATGTATAAGATTGTCATTATAATCAAACCTCTGATAAAATACTTAACCTCAGAAGGGATCACTAGCTTCCGTTCCACAACTGAACTACAGTAATTGCTGAGAAGTTCTTTCTTATTTTTATTGATTTTTATAATACCAATATCATTGATAATTTAGAAAGTTCCAAGTGCTATTTCAGGTAACAGAGGCAAATAATTCTAGCAAAGGCCTTGCTTTCAGTGCTCAGAATCTGCCTCTTATAAATTCTACATGTTGGTCTTAGTTTTACACGTGGAATCATATGGAATAAATTTGCTTCCTGTTCTGTAGGGCTGCAGCTCTTTAATGTGAGGATGGTTCTAACTCTTTAGCTTTGTCTTTTCTAATTAAACAGGTGCATTCTTTCAACTACTCCTGATATGGTGGATGCTTTCCAGCTGTGTTCCTGGAACCCTTTAAGGAGCCAGGAGAGGAAAGTGTGAGCTACGTGGACTTTAACTGAGGTTAACACAGTCTTGTTTTGTTTTTGGTAGTCCTCTGGGTTCTGCCTGCTTTCACTCTTGACCTTGCTTCTGCTCTAGAATTAGCTTTCTCACTTTGTATCTTTACTAGGACTTTAGCTCAAGTCTGTTCTGTGGTTTTTCTGCACCTGCTTGCCTTTTTTTTTTTTTTTAAATCATCCTGGCACTGGGACCCTACCCAAACAAGACCTCCATTGTCCTAATTAGGTCCAACCCAGCTGACAAGCTAATGGGTTTTAAGTCACTGTAAGTTTTCATTTTTTACAAATGTTTTGTTTTAAACTCCTTGGCTTCTGACCTTGACTTTCTCATAATGAACAAGGGAACAAAATCAATGGCCCTCATGTTAGGGAATCCAAGATGCGACTGGCTGTAAAAACACCAATATTTTATGCAACACACACACACACAAAGTGTGGTCAAGTAAATCATGACCCAATGCTGCTTATCACTTAGAATTTTTATTTATATTTACTGAAGGAGCTCTTTTAGACTTATTTAGCGATAGACTTTGTGGTCCTATTCACCCTGTTGCATAAATAACCAAACCTATCACGTTTCAAAAGTTTATTTTCAAGTTGTTCACATTTATCTGTAAAAAGCCTCAAGGGTCAACATATTAGGTTGGCTAGGAGAGCCGCTGGACTTCTATGTTTATCTAGTCCTTCATCAGCTCAGAGATCATCCTTTTAGTCATCTCTGCATGTGTGGTGACATCTGAGGATTTGAGGCAAAAGTGGACTTATTTGTAGCTAATGACTTAGGATTCAGGGCTCCTCAGTAGCGTAAAGCCCCTTCCTATTTCTGTATAGCCTATGTTATCACAGAATTTTGTCATGAAAAGGTGATCAAAAAATACATAGCTACAATATCAAGGGAAATACATGAAGTCATGCCAAGTATCTAGTTAATAAAAATATTATCTTTTAAAAATTAGTTTTGTCACCTTTTAAAAATGTGTAATTTGTCATAATTTCCTCTTTCTTAACACTCACTATTGTGCTTATTTTGTATTCATAATTTTGTACTTATTTTTATTTATAACTTTGTATTTTTTTTTTTTTACCTAAAGAGGGGTTCTGCCAATTGCACAAATCTAGTGATCAGTAATACCTAGATTAACCCCATTCTAAGGTACAATTTTCTTGGTTTAGATTTAAACCTGGTGGCAGCTCTAGGTCATTGGTAATACATACACTATCACAGTAATATGCTGCTTTTATGACCCATTCTTAAATTTTTATGTGTGTAACTCCTTTAACACTGATGGAATTGTTTTGAGGTGTATTGAAGTACAAACCATGATTTCATGAGCATTTTCTTTTTGACTAAGCTCAGTGTTCTTTCCTTAATTGAATTACATGTTGTTGGAAGTTAAGCTTCTGTTCAAAGTTAGCTGGAAAATTCTGATGAATTGATGTTCTGCCTCGTGTATGAATAGGTAACACCAGCCTCCCATTGTTTTAAAATCCTTTAATGTATTCCTAGAGATTTGGGTGTTTTCCTCCTGCCTTTAGCTGATATATGATAGTCAGTCATTTTTATTTTTGTATTCTTAATAATTTCAAGCTTACAGAAAAATGGTAAAAATGCTGTGAAGAATTCTTTTATACTTTCTCCTCGGATACTCCAAATATTAATACTTTATCACATTTATTTATCATTCTCTAACTCCCTAACTTTATACGTAGTTGTTCTCAACCATTCAAAAGTAATTTAAAGATATGATGTCCATTACTCCTTAATGCCTCAGTGTGTATTTTCTAAAAACACTCTCCTAAATAACCACAGTATATAACTATGGAAACCAGGAAATTCATGTTGGTGTTGATACCATGCAATTCATTGACCCTATTCAAACTTTGCCAATTATCCCAATAATGTCCTTTTTAAGGTGTAGGATCCAATCAAGAATGATGCATTATATTTACTTGACAATACCTCTTTCGTCTCTTTTGATCTAGACTATTTCCTCAGGTTTTTCTTCCTTTATGACATGATGTGTTTGAGTCCAAATCAGTTATTCTGAAGAATATCCTTCTATTTGAGTTTCTCTCTAGTTTTCTCATAATTATATTCATGTTTTGCATCTCTGGCAGGAATATTATAGAAATGATGCTGTGTTCTCATTGTATTATTTCAGATGACATGTGATTTCTGGTGATGCTAATCTTACCACTTGGCTGACAACGTGTCTTCTAGGCATCTCTACTATGAAGTTAATAATTACATATTAAGCATGTGTATGTATTTTGTGGGAGTACATTTTAAGATTATGTAAATATCTCATTCATTCTGAAATTTTAGCTACTAGTTTTAGGTTCCATTGAATACTTGTGGACTATTTTTATAAAGTTTTATAGAAAAACAACCATGCCAAGTCTTTTATGTAATTGCTGCTGCTGCTTCTTTGCTACCACAGCAGAATTTAGTATTTGTGACAGAAGCTATCCCTCAAAGCTTAAATTATTTACTATATGACTTTTTAAAGAGGACAAGCTTTATGTCTGACCAAGTTTTTGACTACTTATCCCAGGTGTTACACATTAATTACCACCTACCAAGATTTTAGGATCTTGGTTAGAGTCAGTCACCACATCACTCTATAAATGTCTTCTGTTATGAGAATAGAAGCTTCCTCCCACACCAGATTCTAGTTCATAAAATGCTAAATTTTCCTTCCTGGTTCTTGTGCTTGAAGCAATGGCTGATTGGTTTCTTATTTTTTCCTCCTCCTTGTATTAAATACTTTATTTAATTCTATTGTCCACTGGCAGCTCAGGTTTAACTAGAAATCCCAGTGACTCATATCTGTTTTGATTCTATAAACAAAAAAACCGCAGAATAAGAATAAAACATGGACTCCAATAAATCTTCCTCTTGCAATGGAAAGGAAGAGCATGCCAATATTTATTGAAGGCAGAAAACACACCCCAACAGGTGCGTTTTATGAATTACTTTATGAATGGGGCCTGGACTCACTCATTCCTGCCCAGATTACTCGAAATTGCCTCTCTTTATTAGCTTGTGATATCATGTGTCTTTGCAAGAAAGTCATTTTGAATATAATGGCCAGAAATATCAAATGGAAAAATTACTTAAAAAGCCACCACTCATGTTGTTGTTAATGTAGTAAAGTTTCAAATTAGTTATCAAATAGCCCTTCGGTGTTTTGTTTCTTAAAATGGTATTAATTTGATTGTGAGAATCTGTGTGTATATTTTCTTAAAGTGACTGTCCCATCTTGACTGTCTTTTTTCATTGGCAATTATCCTTAAAGATAGAAATTAATGTTCAGAGTATGTGGTAATGGTTCTGAGAGCACTCAGGGGACTCACATCCACTGAGCAGTACACAATGGACTGATGATTTAAATGTAGTCTGTTCACTAAGTGCTCTGCTTATGATAATCCTTAACGAACTAACTTCACCTAAACTATATCGTCTCATGCATTGATTGAAAGGAATAATTCTTATCCTCTCCATCACCAGAAAGCATACAAGTGTTTTGGGGGCCATTCATATAAGTTGAAAAAGTGTAATCACTATTAAAATGTCATTTTTGACTGATGAAAATTTCTATTATTCTGTTATTTTTATAATAATAACTTCTGAGAGAAGTCTTTATTTAAGTGCAATAGCGTAAAATTGTTATTTTTACTACAACAAGTGGATACTGAGCTCTTGTAACCTACTTGGCACCTTAGATGGCTAAGCCCTCTGTGTTGAATAATACTTAGGGACAGACATGGGTTTTGGGAGCCTGAAACATAATTTTGGGAAATGACACAAAAATATAGTACTTTTATAAATTTTATAATATGTAACCATATTGCTTGGACCTTTCTCAAGAGTTTGGAAGAACCTGTGCAAGTGTAATACCTAACACTTGAGTTTGCTGCTGCTGCCAGTAACACTTTAAGAAAGAAGTAACAACATGAATTGATATCATGATAGAAAAGAAGAATGCTTGGGATCCTGAACTCTGAAGGTCTCCATCAGGAGCCTATAATTTTCATATGTTCACAGAGAGTTGTACAGAGAGTTAATCAATGAAAAATTGCAGAAGTATGACTCTTACTCAGGAGAGGTCCGTTGGGGTCCTTTTATCTCTCTCCAAGAGGATATATTTAATGAGTAGCCTCATGCTTCTCCTTTTCCTGGACCCAACTCTTAATCTTGACCATGGATTTTTCACCATTTTGTTGAGGAGAAACAAAGCAGAAGGAAAAGTACAGAAGTGAGGGGGAATAAATTTATTTATTTTTAGTTGGAGGATAATTGCTTTACAATGTTGTGTTGGTTTCTGCCACAAATCAACATGAATCAGCCATAGGGATACCTATGTCCCCTCCCTCTTGAATAACCCTCCCCACTTCCACCCCATCCCACCCCTCTAGGTTGACACAGAACACTGAGTTGAGCTCCCTGTGTCACACAGAAAATTCCCACTGGCTATTTATTTTACAGATGGTAATGCATATGCTTCAGTGCTGTGGGTTTCTTCCTAAAGTCAAGGGGGTAACTGCCTTAACACCATCAGTTTTTATTTTTTAAAGTTTTATTTTGTACTGGGGTATAGCTGACTAACAATGTTGTGGTAGTTTCAGGTGAACAGTGAAGGGACCCAGGTATACATACATGAATCCATTTTCCCCCAAACTCTCCTTCCATCCAGGCTGCCATATAACACTGAGCACAGTTCCAGGTGCTATACAGCAGGTCCTTACTGGTTATCCATTTTAAATATCAGTTCAGTTCAGTCACTCGGTCGTGTCCGACTCTTTGTGACCCCATGAATCGCAGCACGCCAGGCCTCCCTGTCCAACACCAACTCCCGGACTTCACTCAGACTCACGTCCATCGAGTCAGTGATGCCATCCAGCCATCTCACCCTCTGTTGTCCCCTTCTCCTCCTGCTCCCAATCCCTCCCAGCATCAGAGTCTTTTCCAATGAGTCAACTCTTTGCATGAGGTGGCCAAAGTATTGGAGTTTCAGCTTTAGTATCATTCCCTCCAAAGAAATCCCAGGGCTGATCGCCTTCAGAATGGACTGGTTGGATCTCTTTGCAGTCCAAGGGACTCTCAAGAGTCTTCTCTAACACCACAGTTCAAAAGCATCAATTCTTCAGCGCTCAGCGTTCTTCACAGTCCAACTCTCACATCCATACATGACCACTGGAAAAACCCTAGCCTCGACTAGACGGACCTTTGTTGGCAAAGTAATGTCTCTGCTTTTCACTATGCTATCTAGGTTGATCATAACTTTTCTTCCAAGGAGTAAGCGTCTTTTAATTTCATGGCTGCAATCACCATCTGAAGTGATTTTGGAACCCCCCAAAATAAAGTCTGACACTGCTTCCACTGTTTCCCCATCCCTTTCCCATGAAGTGATGGGACCGGATGCCATGATCTTCGTTTTCTGAATGTTGAGCTTTAAGCCAACTTTTTCCACTCTCCTCTTTCACTTTCATCAAGAGGCTTTTTAGTTCTTCTTCACTGTCTGCCATAAGGGTGGTGTCATCTGCACATCTGAGGTTCTTGATACTTCTCCCAGCAATCTTGATTTCAGCTTGTGCTTCTTCCAGCCCAGCGTTTCTCATGATGTAGTCTGCATAGAAGTTAAATAAGCAGGGTGACAATATACAGCGTTGACGTACTACTTTTGCTATTTGGAACCAGTCTGTTGTTCCATGTCTAGTTCTAACTGTTGCTTCCTGATCTGCATATAGGTTTCTCAAGAGGCAGGTCAGGTACTCTGGTATTCCCATCTCTTTCAGAATTTTCCACAGTTTTTTGTGATCCACACAGTCAAAGGCTTTGGTATAGTCAATAAAGTAGAAACAGATGTTTTTCTGGAACTCTCTTGCTTTTTTGATGATCCAGCGAATGTTGGCAACTTGATCTCTGGTTCCTCTGCCTTTTCTAAAACCAGCTTGAACATCTGGAAGTTCACGGTTCACGTATTGCTGAAACCTGGCTTGGAGAATTTTGAGCATTACTTTACTAGCATGTGAGATGAGTGCAATTGTGCAGTAGTCTGAGCATTCTTTGGCATTGCCTTTCTTTGGGATTGGAATGAAAACTGACCTTTTCCAGTCCTGTGGCCACTGCTGAGTTTTCCAAATCTGCTGGCTTATTGAGTGCAGCACTTTCACAGCATCATCTTTCAGGCTTTGAAATAGCTCAACTGGAATTCCATCACCTCCACTAGCTTTGTTCGTAGTGATGCTTTCTAAGGCCCACTTGACTTCACATTCCAGGATGTCTGGCTCTAGATGAGTGATCACACCATGGTGATTATCTTGGTTGTGAAGATCTCTTTTGTACAGTTCTTCTGTGTATTCTTGCCATCTCTTCTTAATATCTTCTGCTTCTGTTAGGTCTATACCATTTCTGTCCTTTATCAAGCCCATCTTTGCATGAAATGTTCCCTTGGTATCTCTAATTTTCTTGAAGAGATCTCTAGTCTTTCCCATTCTGTTCTTTTCCTCGATTTTGCATTGATCACTGAGGAAGGCTTTCTTATCTCTTCTTGCTATTTTTGGAACTCTGTATTCAGATGCTTATATCTTTCCTTTTCTCCTTTGCTTTTCACCTCTCTTCTTTTCACAGCTATTTGTAAGGCCTCCTCCAACATCCATTTTGCTTTTTTGCATTTCTTTTCCATGAGGATGGTCTTGATCCCTATAGCAGTGCTTAATACCTTCATTTAGATCTTCCCAGGGTAAAGAATTCTCTTCTGAAAGGGAGATAACCCCAGGTCCATCTTATACTAAATACACAGAGAGAAAAACAATTCAAAGAAGTTCCTTCATTAGCAGGAGCACAGAGAACAGGCTTAGAAGAGGAGGCCCTAAGGATGTAACCATCCCTTTATCTCTATTCTGCTATGCACTTTGTCTTCATAGCTCCTTTCACTCTCTGAAATTATTTTTGTTCATGTTTTTCTGTATCCCTCACTAGAATGTAGTTTTCATGAGAGTATGAAACTTGTCTGTCTTGTCTACCTTTGTAGTCCACGTGCCTAAAACATGCTAAGTGTTAGTTGCTCCGTCATGTCCAACTCTTTGTAACCCCATGGACTGTAACCCACCAGGCTCCTCTATCCATGGAATTCTCAGGCAAGAATATTGAAGTGAGTTGGCATTACCTTCTCCAGGGAATATTCCTAACCCAGGTCTCCTACATTGCTGGTGGAATCTTTGACTGTCTGAGCCCCCAGAGAAGCCCCAAACATAATAGGTCTTCCTTAAATATTTGTTCGAGAGTTATATGACAAGTATTCTAATGCTTTTCTGGGACTAGACTTAGGGGGCTGGGAAGGGTGAACCAACCTATAATATCTAGAGATAAGTTGCACCATATTCTGCCTCACTGTGACTATTTTAGTTGACTTCAGAACCTCTGGCAGAATAACAGAGTATAATCTCGGAATCAGAGAATAATAAGAGATTTTCTCAATCTCGTGTTTACTGCTTCCACTATATCAAGCCCAATTCTAAAATAAATGTCCCTGGAGCTTATATATTTTATGACTTTGTAATATCTTCTTTTGTTTTCTCTCAATTGTGTTCCTTCCATGACCATAAAAATTTGCATCCCATAATGAGCTGAGGTTTTCACTTTGTACTCTCTGGAGCCCCAGGGTCATTTTGGAGGTGCCTCCAGGGCTATTAAGAAGGATGAGGGTAGAATTACCTACATCCCCAAGCCATCTATCCTTTCTTTTGATCACAATAGGTCTTTGAGTTGTTTTTATGTTTTGTCCTTGTCTGTATGATTTGACTTGATGCCTCATGATTCCAAGGTTTAAACAAAATATTTGAACACCGTTCATCTTTGACATCATCTTCTGGCTATGAAAAATCCCAGATGCTTCTGTGAAATTCTAAACATCTGAGTCTCCTGAAAGATACTTCAGATCTGAATGTTTCTTCCCACAGTGTTTGGCTCTTTTGCATTAAAGTCTAATTAATTATGCAAGTCTGTTTCAAAAATAAAGAAAAGATAACATATTTTTGCTTATTTATACCATAATCACAAAGAGGGTATGACGAGTACCAAGAAAAAAGTAAGAATACTTCTACACCCTTTCCTAGAAATTAAAAAAAAAGTACAGAATGTGAGATAATACATTTTTTTTTTTGAAAAAAAGTTTCAACTAGGAGGATAAAGATAGGCACCAGAGAAATGGTCTGGCTTTACTTTTATTCATTACAGTGGCTTTTAGTTAGAATACAAAAAGGAGAAATCCTGAGCCATTCAAGCTGTGATCCCAGTTGAGGTTATTGCATTTCTGATTGTTGTGTTAGCTGCTCAGTTGTGTCCAACTCTTTGCGACCCTATGGACTGTAGTCTGCCAGGCTTCTCTGTCTATGGTATTCTCCAGGCAAAAATACTGGAGTGGGGTGGGTTGCCATTTCCTTCTCCAATTTCTGATTAAGCATTCCTTTTTAAAACTCTCAACAGATGCCAGGCACTCTATGAATACTGCTTTTCTACAGATACATAATACATACGATTAATGTGCTTTCTTAATTTACCCTTTCAGCTATTTGAATAATATGGCTTTCTTTTATTCAATATAGCCCTTGTTTACTTACATTATAAAAAATACCATTATTCAAGATGTTAACAATTTGATTTGTTTCTAATAATTTTGAAAATTTAAATATTTAATTCTAAAATACAATGATTGAAAAAATGCTTTAGCATGTTTTATGTATGTGTGTGTGTGTGTGTTTTACTTGAAATTCAATGCTTTAGAACAGCTGTTATTCTTGAAGTATACAAACAATAAGGAACTATCAAATTATCAATTGCAGATGAGATTTTTATGGTGTCCTTGCAGTTATACCTTACATTCTGCATTATTCAGGCTGTATCATGCAGGTTCAGTCTGTATGGAATCACTGACTGGCCATTCTTGGCTGAGCAGATTCTATTTTCTCAATGCACTGTGCTTTAGTAAGTCATTTTATTCATTATATTGGTGTAACTTTGAAAATGGGTGATCATAAAGACAATCTATATTTAGAACAACTTTATTATTAAATCTTTCTGGTGTTTTCATTCCCAGATAAACACTATTCTACAATATTATTATGTTCAGTATAGGGCTTATATGTAGCCAGCTTTCTTTATATCATCAGTTATATCTAATCACAGGTAAGTAAGTCCCTCAATGGAAGGAGCTGAGCTCTTAATATCTTGATGGCCCATACAATGTCTAGTTCAAGGTTTCCATTTAGTCAGGCTTATGGTGGGGTAGAGGTAGCCCTGTGATGTGCAAATATCACTAACAAGAGATTTTTCTGGTCTTCTTGGTTCAAGGAGATGGGAAAAATTACTGTGCCAGTCAGGAGACGGAACTAGAGCCATGAAGTATGATGGTCAAGAACTATCTGGGACAGTCTTGAATTTAGGAAAATTTTGAGGAAGTATGGAGAGGGAAGAAATTGAAAGCCAAAATGAGGAGACGGCAGAGGAAATCCTGGGCTCAGATGGAGCCAAAGAACATATGAGCATCACTCCTTACTAGACTGAGGATGAGCAAAAGCATGGAAGCCAGGGACTGAAACTATCAAGCTGATCATGGAAGAGGGCAGGGTTAGGGCAGGACCAAAGGCTGGCAACATAAAGGAGAAGGATTAAATCTGGATGAACAGAGTGGACAGTGAAAGAAAAATGAGAACAAACCCAAAGAGAGGCCCAGAGGAAAGCAGATGTCTGAGTTCCACTCCAGCTGTATTCATTCCTGATCATCACATGTCCCTGAGCCTTAGAGGCACCAGGCAGAGCCTCCGATAAATGCATATAATCAAATATGGTTTCTGTTTCTGTCTCTGGACTTTGCTTGCCCTCATTTGCTCTCTCATTGTCTTTCCTTCTAGCTCCCTCATTTTTGCTCTTGCTCACTCATTCTACAGGATCATAAAAATACAGTTAATATGCAATTCAAGTCATTACTGTATCAACTGAAAAAAAAAAAAAGCACCACAATACCACACAACCTAAATGTTGAGAGTGATGTTTTATTTGGTGGAAATTTTTATAACTTCAAGGTTGGGAAAGAGTGTCTCAAGTAATCCTGAGAGAATTGCTCTGAGGAGGTTAGGGGAAGAACCCAGTTATATACAAATTTTGCAACAAAAGGCAGGTAGTCTGGATGTCAAAAAATTATTGTAAATTAAAGAAAACCAGATATCCCAAGTTAAGGAATTTAGCATTTTTTCATGTATGGGAAGATGTAAGAGTCTGGGCTCACTGAAATTATTTTTTTGATATGCACCCCAGCTATCTGGGGCCAGTATCCTTGTTTTCACATCATGAGTTTCCTCAGGGTTCACTGTAGGGAGTGGCTGCAGTCTGATGGCTGCTAGATGGCAGGTATTCTTTCCTTCCTGAGTTCCCTCAGGAATTTCCCAGCTTACTATTGGTGGTGTGCAATCGCTGGCAACAGTGACATCCTTTGTTTACTTATGTGGCAGGAAATATTCCATTTCTCAGCTGTGATAGATAGTTAAAACTAAGAAAATGATACCACAGGCTCAGCAGGCTACATGAAAAAAAGCAGAAGATAAGATACATGGTGTGATCCAGGATAGTGACAGAGATAAGGAAAAATGGAGAAATGAGGAGAGCAATTCGGAAAGGTTTGATGACTGAACTTCCTATGTGCCAAACACCAGTCCAGTATCTCTCTAGATATTAATTCTAACTTTGAGATGGTGCTAGAAGAAGAAGGAATAACTTGTTCAAGGTCACACAACTCCATGACCAAACCAGTATTCAAGTCTGTTGTTCATTCGCTCAGTCATGTCTGACTTTTTGTGACTCCATGGACTGCAGCACAGGCTTCCCTGCCCTTCACCATCCCCTGGAATTTGCTCAAAGTCCATTGAGTCAGTGATGCCATCCAACCATCTCATCCTCTGTCATCCCCTTCTCCATCTGTTTTCAATCTTTCCAAGTATCAGGGTCTTTTCCAATGAATCAACTCTTTGCATCAGGTGGCCAAAGTATTGGAGCTTCAGCATCAGTCCTTCTAATGAATATTCAGGATTTATTTCCTTTAGAATTGACTGGTTTGATCTCCTTGCAGTCCAAGGGACTCTCTAGAGTCTTCTCCAACCCTACAGTTCAAAAGCATCAACTCTTTGGTGTCCAGGCCTCTTTATGGCCAACTCTCACATCCATACATGACTACTGGAAAAACCATAGCTTTGACTATATAAATTCAACTCTGGTTTTCTCTATTCAATACTATACATATTCAAGTCTGGGTTCCTCCACTTCATAACCTTCCTTCTGCTTCTTCTAAGGAAATTCTCTACTTTGGAAAGCTCCAATAGCATCTGAATCCACAAGAGCAGTCCTTTCTTCATGCCCCTTTTCCTAATATTGGTGAAGACACAGTTATTAGTATAGTCGGATACATTTGCTTTTGGGTATTCTGTGGTATCTTCTAGAGCAGGGACCCCAAACTTTGGGATCTAATACTGAAAATCTGAGATGGAACTGATGTAATAATAATAGAAATAAAGTACATAATAAATTTAATGTGCTTGAGTCATCCAGAAACCATCTCCCACCCCTGGTCCATGGAAAAATTGTTTACCACAAAACTGGTCCTTGGTGCCAAAAAGGTTGGGGACCTGCTGCTCTAGAGCCTTTCTTTCTTGATGCTTCCCTCACCTTCCCTTAATATTGCAAATATAAAAGCATAAATGAAAACAGCTTTTGAATACATATAACGTGACTCAAACAGCTTATGTAATGGGTCTTGAATACAAGGTCTGCTGCTTTCTGTTTGGTGTGTGTGTGTGTGTGTGTGTGTGTGTGTGTGTGTGTGTTCAGTCCTGTCTCTTTGTGACCCCATGGACTATAGCTGGCCAGGCTCCTCTTCCATGGGAGTTCCCAGGCAAGAATACTGGAGTGGGTTGCCATTTCCTTCTCCAGAGGGTCTTTCCAACCCAGGGATCGAACTGGGTCTACTGCATTAGCAGGCAGATTTTTTTACCACTGGGAAGGGTGGATGTCATTCTTAATTCTTCTGAAGTTGCAGAAGAACTTTAGTACTCACTATTCTCTGCCTCTGGCCATTTGTTTCCAACAGGAACATTATTTATAGAATCTTTGGGAAGATGAAGAAACTGTATCCTATCTCCCCATGCTGGCAGAGACAACTGTTGTAAGCTGCTAGGAAATTGCCAAGTACTGTTGTGATGATTTTTGTGTCTGATCCAAGAGGCTATTTACTCATGAGGCCCAAATCTTTCCGGTCCGAGGAAATACAAGTGATCCTTGGCTGAAGTTAGTATACCAAAGACACTAAGAAGTTATTCAGATTCTCAGTTTGAAAGCCTCTAATGATAATACAAGAAAAGCCAAGCCCTGACACTGTATTTGGAAGATAAGGCTGTGATTAAAAAAAAAAAAAACAACAACTCATCACAGATCCAGATTTTGTCTGGTTCACCTTCTGAGTGGTACTGTCTGGGAGTATGTGTTTCCTTGGGAAGGAAGTTGAGACAGAAGTTGATTTGTGAGTCTGTGGGTTCCTGCTTGCCTCACAGGCTTGCTGTCTTTATTCCCCATGAAGTTGATTTATTTACCTTCTGATTCATTCGTTGAACAAGACAAGTTAAACATCTACTATGTGTTTGGCTCTATGTAGGAACAGGGAAAACAATGCTAAACAGAAACAAACATGCTTTTTACACTCAAGGAGCATGCAGTTTAGTAAAGGAAAAACAGAACAATCACAGAGCTATGTAATTTCTTCCTGTGAGTGATGAGAAAATGCCAGCCAGGCTTTGAGAGAGTCTAACATAGATTGAATCTAGTCTGCAGAATTGGGGTTGATGTCCCTGAGAAAAGATATTTGAGTGGTGATTTGAGAAACATGCATGCCTTCACAGATGCTTGGGACTGGTAATGAATTGAGACTAGGATTTAGTAAGCCACCGGGGGTGTGCACATACTCACAACTGAGCAATCAGCAGAGAGCTTGCTTGTTTTTTTTTTCTCTTAAGATGGCAGCATTTTGGCAAAGAGAGGAGGAGCTCATACTTGTGTAGATCCAGCCTCATCCAGGTGGCTTTTATATCCCTTCTCCAGATCATCTCTTGACATCTCTTAGTTTTACTCAGGCTTCAACTTATTTCCTCCATTGGTTTTGCAATGTGAGTCAACTAGTCAACTCCCTATGGAAAGTCTTGGCTGAGCTGGTTTCTTCCTCTCCAGTTTCCCACCTCTCCACATCACCATTCTGATCTCCTCCCTTACCACATTCATTCCAATACTCTCTCTCTCTCTTCTGTTGTTGACTTACACATATATCCTTTGAGATTTCTAGGTCATGACTGTGACCACGGTAAAGAGTTAAGATCAATTTCTGGGTCACATGCTTCTCTGGTTAGAGAAATGCAGATAGCACATCACCTTATATGGTTTTTCCCACCATATACTAAAATCTGGATGTAGCTGAATCACTTTTATGATGAGATTTGTCTAGATCTATCCTCCTGTGGATTATATTTACCCAGAAAATTCATGATCTGGGACATTTTGATAAAAGAACTGTAGTTTTCTTTGTTCATTATGTTTCACTCAGGCTGGGGGATGTGGGGGTGTGACGTATAAGTGGGAAGTAAATTTAATAGGAAACTTAGCTTTTGTTTCCCTAGCAACACTAGTCTTCTTACAAATGGGAATGAGACTAGAGGCCTTTGTTTCTGCATTCCCAGCTCTACAGGGCAAGGTGACATGCTGAGTGCCCTGGAAACAGTGCTGTGTCATACAATCCTGTGACACTCACTTTAGAACCTTCCTGCACTAAATCTCAAACACTCTCATGGGCATTATGCTGCAGTTGATATTCATCTGTTTGCTGAAAAAATAGGGACAAAAGATTATTTCACGTCGTGACTTAGTACACAAGGACATGTTTGTCAGCAGGGCAGAGTGCATTAGAATGAGGAGTTTGGTGGGTCAGGAACAGAGTGGCTGGAAGGTCAAGATTAATGCGTGCAATGGTCCAGTAGTTCATACATTGAGGGCTGGAGCACCAGTATATAGGAACAGTAACCACATCACATATACAGGCACTGGTTCTTATCTCTCATGTCTATTTTGAACATTTTATAAATTACCAGGATGAATTTCAATAAGAATCCTGGAAGATATATTAAACCACTTGTATCTATTTGAATAACATGCATTCAAGAGGCTTTGATAAGATTTGGTCTATTTTCTAGATTTAGGAGATTTCATAGATGTATTTCTGCTGGGAGGTTTTATAATGCAGTGGTAAGTTTGGAGGTTCCAGTGACAGACTGTCAAGGTTTAAATCTTGGTTCTACCATTTAAGCTGTGAGACCTGAGAAGCCTCTTACTTTTCTGTGCCTCAGTTTTCTCATCTGTAAAACGATTGTGATCATAGTTGAGGGTTGTAGAGATGGTTCAATGAAGATATCTACACAAAGCACAGAGAAGAGGACTCACAGTCTTGTTGTAGGTGCTTGCTATGTGTTAGATGCCAGCCTGCCACCTGCTCCCACCTATTTGCCACAGGGAGAGAGAGGACTTGTGAGATATTTTTGAGTCCTTGAGAAAATTTCTTAAGGACCAACAATATGCAAGTTTTTCCCAAACTAATTCCACGAGGATTTGACTGTTTCTGTTTTGTAGCTGCTCCTTTAACCATGTGATGGAACAAGGGCTTGAGATGGTGGAGGAGAAGTAAGGACAGGAGATGGTGGAGGAAGAGGCGAGGAGGCGATGAGAAATCTCATGGCCTTGGAGCTGCTTACAGATTGTCACCCACAAGCCTCCTTCTTCCCCCTCTCTCTCAGCATGGCTTGCTCATTCTCAGTAACTGGAGATCCTGCTTTGGACTGTGAATTGCTTTTATTCTCCAGACATCCAAGAGCCACGTCTGAAACACAACTCCGCAGTGTGAAGTTACGGGTGATCATGTAGCGTTGCATCCTGCAATGAGAACACAGATTAGCACAGCCCTGTTAACAGGAGGAACCCAGGGTTCGGTGTGGGTGTGCAGATGTGAAGGAAGATTTATTTTTCACCCTTAAGGTTAAGCTCAGAACAAAACAAAACAAAAAGAACAAAACCCCTGTCTTTATCTGTCTTTCTTAAACACTTACCTTGCAATTTTAGAAAATCAGAGGGCACAGTTTTCATTTAAGGCAGTGTTAAGACTTACTACCAAAATCAGCTAATACCAGGCAGAGAAGAACAAATGCCACAGATTCCCTTTTCTTGTTTGTAACTGAGGATAAATGTTACTTTCCTGAAATCACAATTGTTGGGTGTTCCTCTTTGTCTTGTCAGTCCACATTCTCATGGTCCGGAGTGATATGAGAGCACACAAGACATTCTGGCCCAATGCGTGCTGCCTGTTCTTGGAGAGAAATTCTGTCCCAAATACAGACACTTGAAAGGGTGTGCTTGGCTGTCATAACTTGACCCCTGCCCTCTGCAGACATCCCCCCATACTTCCCCTCCTCATGCATCTCCCACTTTACTCTCCAGCAACACTAATGATCTCAGGACTCTCTCATGTCGCTGGCTCTTAACTTGTGCTGATACTTCCACCCTAAGGATGTTCCCACCTTCTTCTCACACTCGCACCCTCAACCTATCTTTTTGCTCTTTGTCAAGAGCGAAATACAAGGGTTAGATGCACCAGGCTGTAATGTAAACAGCTCCCTCTTAGTCTCTGTGCTGACCAGGATGGGGAAGGTGGCAAGAGCCAGTAGTTTCTTTTTTTTTTTAATTTATTTTTAATTGGAGGTTAGTTGTTTTACAATATTAAATTGGTTTCTGTCATACAATAATATGAATCAGCCACGAGTATGTGTATATATATGTATACACACACACACACACACACACACACATATATACATTTATGTATCCCCTCCCCATTGAGCCTCCCTCCCATCCAACCCCTCTGAGTTGTCACATAGCACCTGGCTGAGCTCCCTGTGTTATACAGCGCCTTTCCACTATATCTGTTCTGCACAAGGCAATGCATGCATTTCAATGCTACCCTCTTAATTCATCCCACACTCTCCTCCCCCCACTGTGTCCACAAGTCCATTCCCTATATCTGTGTCTCTATTCCTACCCTGCAAACAGGTTCATCAGTACCATATTTTTAGATTCCATATACATGCATTAGGGATTTTCTGGTGGCTTGAATTGTAAAGAGTCTGCCTTCCAGGGTCAGGAAGATCCCCTGGAGAATACTATATTTGTTTTTCTCTTTCTGACTTACTTCATTCTGTATGACAAGAAGAGCAGACTTTTCTTGACGGTCATTGGTCTTAGTGCTTAACAGGCATTCTCTCATCTCAGTTATGAAGTATGAGGTCTGAAATATTATCCCTGTTTTTACAAATGAAGAAGCTGAGACTCATGTTGGTTGAGTAACTTGTCCAAGTTTTCACAGCCTGCACACGTCAGAAGTGTCAGAGCCAGGACTCAAACGTAGGTCTGACAGTCTAACACTCCACAGGGCTACAACCCAGGACCCTGGCTCACACTGACGTCCCTTTCTGTTCTCGGGATTTCTGAGTAACTGAAGGTGGCATCAGTAGTTGGGAACAGAAGAGATACTCGAAAATCTATATTTATACAAAAATAAAATAAGGCTGATCATTTGCATGAAAAGATTTAACATAGTGTTATTTTTGGAGAAAGTTTCCCAAAAAGACAGAAAATATCAATTGTAAAGAGATTCACATCACACATTTTTTTTTTCAAGCCCATAAAGCAAAGGAGGACTGGATTTTAGTAACTGGCCTAAGGCATAGTATTTGTATCCTGAAGCCACCTTGAAATTGTTGCTATGTTTATTTGAATTGTTTTGGTTTTCTGTGATAATTCAGTAAAATCATTCTGGCATTTTTATAGATTTTCCTTGTCTAGTCTACAGTTTGGGTTTACCAGAACAGTTATCTTATAAAATACATTTATCTTTTTATCTTCTTGTTTATCTTCTTTAAGCAAGTACATGTCTTGTAATGCTTATAATAGTAGGACATCAGGTTCACCTAATTAAGGAGTTGCTTTTTTTTTTTAAAAAAAAAAAAACAGTTATGTAAATACAAATCAGAATCTACCTCATTCTGTTGTTGATGTGTTCATCAGTTATCTCCAACACGACATTGGCCCGGTCATGCTCATTATGTGAGTTTGGTGATTATAGGCAGAAGGCTTAGTTTCTAGCAGAGAGTGGATTTGGAGGTGGAAGGCTTTCAGGAAGGCTCAGGTCTTCAGTCCCTCCAATCCCCATAATTATCCCTCTAAGTAATTACTTTGTGCCCTTTGGTGGAGGCAAACAATAGCCACATTGAAATAAGCTATTTGTGTAAATGATGGTGGGGTTTTTAAAAAAAGGTTTATTTTTAACTTCTAGTTTTTGAAAAGAGCACAGTTAAGAAGAATTGTCTAAAACCAGGGCCTACATTCTTCACCTCAACTGAAAATCTACCCAGCTGGATAATTTCTTTAAAATCATGTCAGAATTCTTGCCCTTTGTCTCTTCCCTTCAGTCCAGAATCCAAAGTGCTATTGGCAGTGGCCCCAGCAGTGAATGCTGAAGGAGGGTCCAAGATCCAGCGTGTCAAGGCGGCTCTTTTCAAGACTCTCTCCTGTGCTGCTGGTATTCAGTGGGGACCTTCTTTGAATACTGGGGCAATCTGATACGTTATTTGGCAAAAAATACAGTAGAATGTGCAGATGAACAGCCCCTTCCTCTCCATTGTAAGAGTTGCTGGGTAACTGTTTTCTCTTTTGCACATAAACTTGATGTCAATGCAGTTTTGGCCAGTTTGTTTGGCTAATTAATGTGCATCCTCATGAAGCCAGACTTGTGCATATAATCCCTATATAGACCACTTAGTTTTCTTTATTCTGTGCTGGCTGATTGCTCTCCCGAATCTCATAAATCTAGGGCTTGGATCAGCAGGCTGAGCAGTTGAGAGACTTTCGAAGGATTCTTGCTATTCTATCTCTCTCACTGATAAGTAGCATGTTGTATCTGTCTACCCAAGGGTGAGTCTTTCTTTGAATATGAATAGTGAATCGCTTCAGAAGCAATTTCAGTGTATTCTAAATCTGCAAAGTGTACTGAAAATTGTCATCCTAACTGAAATGCAAAGGGCACAGTGTTCTATGCTTAGAACCTTTAGTCAGTAATTGCACACAGAATCTTAGATGTCATTGCCTCCAAAGGCTGCCATTATTTTTCATGGAGTCTTTTCACAGGGGGAGGGGACTTTCAACTTTAAGAGCTAGGCACTGGAGGCCCCTGAAGTGTCTTAGTTTGATTTCTGGCCAAACCTCTTTGTTAACTATGAAACCTTGGGCAAGTCTTTATTTTTTTGAAGCTTCATATTCATTATCTCAAAAATGGTGTAAGTAGCCAGACTTGCCTCATAAGGCTGTGTTAAATGTGAAACAAGGTCATCCAGGCAAACAGCTCTCAGCTGTTTTATTTACAGTGTCTTGTAAATAACAAATACTCAAATAAGTGTTAATAATGATTAACATGTTAATTTACATTTATGGAAGGGAAAATGAGGATGTGTTAGATGAGATAATTTATCAAGTGATGTTTTGATGTGAGATCTGATTAATGAAATGCTGAAATAGATTCTGTAAAAAGGTTAACTTTCTGTTGTTGAGAGGCAGTTGAGATCACTGGCTAAATAACATATTTAATGTATGGGGAACACATGCAAAAGAAGAGTCAGAATTATCACATTTTTATTTTTTATTTTAAAATTTTTGGCAAGAACCACTGTACCAATCAGTCTTCATAGTTTTCTTTGGCAGCAGAACATTCTAAAGATTCTGGTTCATCATGGATCATTGACTAACTAGAGACTCATGCTGAGTCACTTACTTGCTTGGAACCAGTCTTTTCATTGCAAAAAGGGGGTAAGCAATCTTAGTTCACTGGGTTCTCAGGAGGAATGAGTAGGATAACATATATAAAAGAATTTCCTAATCCACACAATGCTTTAAAAAGTATTTTATATTATTATCATTTGTGGCTGAGAAGTTTAAGTTATGTAATTCCTTGGAAACAGCATCAAGAGTGAATACTGAAGGTCAGTGCCAGTGTAGTCTCAGCTTTTCTTTTTCTGGATCCATATTATTGATCCTCTGCTGGACAGATGGCAAGGGGTGAAGTGGATCTGCTCCAAAATCTTACTAGGGGCATATCCACCATTCTACTCCTTCCCTCACTGACCACATATGACAGAACTACTCATAAGCTAGAAGAGAACTAATTCTTCCCTATGGGTATCTTGGTCTTTTTCAGGGAAGAAGTCTATCTTTTTAAGGAACTGAAATCCATTTTTTGATATGGAAGTTATATATCTCATTGGGAAAAAGTTATTTGCAAAGAAAGTCTTACTAAAAAACCCCCCACAAACAAAAAACTCTCCACTGAATCAGCTGATATTCCTGCAGATTTATTAATAAAAAACAGTTACCCTTCTATTAGACGGTGTGGGTGAGGGTCATAGGGCACCTGTTTGTGATCGTCAGTGAAGTTGTGTCACTCAACTTTAGCTGGAAAGAGATAGAAAACTATCTTAGGCTCACATTTACCTCACTGGTTATGATCTCAGGGGTGGCCCCATAAAGTGATATTCTGCAGCTGTGTTTATGATATTCATTTTGGGTAAATTTTATCATAATTACTTTCCCTAGTGAAAACCAAACCATAGTCAAGACTATCTTTTGAGTTAGGAAAAGCTAGTGGTAATGAAATATTGGCAAATAGGAAGGGGGAGAAAAAGACTAAGCAAGGTGTATTTCACCTGTGGGATGTCAAATATTTGTTTTTAATAGATTAAATATTAACACTTTGATGCACTGTAACTTGGTCTATTTCTGTTTCTTCTGAAAATGGCCAACTCTTGAAGTCAGTCCGTCACTTCACCTCCTAGACCCACCAATTCTCACTTAGTTACATGGAAGAAAAAAGATCAGCTAAGAACACTTACCATGCATGTGGAGAGGATAAATAACTGGTTAGTCTCCAACTGGGGTTTTTTTGTTACCTTTTGATGCTAAAACCACTGGAAGAGGGCCAAGCTGGCACCTTGCAGCTACCTCATTTCTCCCCAGCTGCTGCCCAGAAGAAGCTCCTGGGATCTGTGGGGATGTAGAGTAGATGATTGAATGGGGGAGGAGAGGAAAGGGAAGGTAAATACATCTGAAATGTGACAATGAGTGTACTCACAGGATAGCTACTTTTAACTCATGCATCCATATCAAGGATGAATTCAATGACTGGGAGAAGAGTATGGGCTTGGTGGAACATGCTTAGAGGGTGGGGGAGATTAACCCTGGCCACAGATTCTTCAGGTTGAACCTAAAAANTAAATACATCTGAAATGTGACAATGAGTGTACTCACAGGATAGCTACTTTTAACTCATGCATCCATATCAAGGATGAATTCAATGACTGGGAGAAGAGTATGGGCTTGGTGGAACATGCTTAGAGGGTGGGGGAGATTAACCCTGGCCACAGATTCTTCAGGTTGAACCTAAAAAACTATATTCAGCTAGTTAGATACCAACACACCTACCCAATGCAGCCTCATGAGCTGCACATTTCAGGTCCTTATATTAAAGCTCCCAGCAGAAATGTAGATGGGCACCTACTCTAAGACAACTATGAGGAAACCATGGCAATGGAAGGATGCAATGGCAGAGAAAATAATAAATGGTGTAGGCATCCAGAAAAGCAGCCCTGGAGTCCTTGAA
>SJXO01003912.1:0-154648 GCA_006408615.1 Connochaetes taurinus
CCGCCCCCCCTTCTCCCTGGCCTCTGTCCGGACCCCCATTCGCCCCTTCTCCCTGACTCCAGCCCACATTTGCTTCCCTCCGCTCCGCGGCCTCAGCCTGGCTCGTCTCCTCCCTCCGCGGTCTCGAGTCTGGACCGCACTCCTGCGCTCCGGGCCCTCGCCCGGACGTCACCCACTCCGCGCCCGCCGTCCCCCTTCCCTGGACTTCTCTCCGCTCGGCCTGCGTCAGCTCCACTCTGTCCTGGGCTTGGGCCCCCCCGCGCCCGGGGGCCCCGACCCAGGTGGTCCCCTCACCTCCTCCCGGGGCGCCCTCTTTGCCGCCCGTGGGAAACGAGGGGCGCCCCCCGGCCCGGGTGGGGACGCGATCCCGGGGTTGCGCGGCGCTGCTCCTGGCAGCAAGCGGGCGAGGGCAGGGCGGGCATCAGGGTGCCCGGAAGGCAGCGCGGCGCGCCGCGGGCCCTCCCCCATGACCGCCGCCTGGGCGCCGGGGGGCGCGGGACTAGCGGAGCGCTCTGCCGGGGTCCGCAGGGCGCCCGGGGTGTGCGCGCGAGCCGAGGACGCCCCCCGGCCCGGGTGGGGACGCGATCCCGGGGTTGCGCGGCGCTGCTCCTGGCAGCAAGCGGGCGAGGGCAGGGCGGGCATCAGGGTGCCCGGAAGGCAGCGCGGCGCGCCGCGGGCCCTCCCCCATGACCGCCGCCTGGGCGCCGGGGGGCGCGGGACTAGCGGAGCGCTCTGCCGGGGTCCGCAGGGCGCCCGGGGTGTGCGCGCGAGCCGAGGGGTGAGGGCGGGGGAGCCGCGGGCCGGGGGTGAGCGCACAATCGCCCTTGTGAGGCTGCCGCTTTGGGGGCCCCCCCCCGGGCTCCGAGGCCAGCAGACGGCCCGGACACGATGTACCCCTGCAGACGCAGCCTCCCTTTCCCCCTCAACTGTCAACTCGTGAAGGTTGGAACTGCAGATTATGGAGGTGCCCCGGACCAGGTGAGCCGCCGCTGGCTCCGCTCTGCTGTTTGTTTTGGTAATGAAGGCAGCTGCTCGGCGCTCTGACTGGCCTGAGATTTCACCTAGGCCCCCAGTCGGCCAGCCCTCCACTTTTGGAACCTTCTTGCCGGTCAGGCCCAGCACCCAGGTTGGAAGGGCCAGAGGGCTTCTGCCTCAAGTGGCCAAGGAGCCTTGGGCGAGTGGACTGAGTGTTCAGGCCGGGGGCAGGCAGATGTTTGCATGTGGACTTTGGGCCCCAAAGGGTTTTGAGGCTCTCGGTTCCTTGTTTAAGGAAGAGATGTTGCTGCTGAACTAGGGTGACTAATTCAGAGCAGCTCGGTTTTTTCTTAACGCCTTCCTGTATGGTGATGATGAAAAACGAGGCCCTTGTGATTGGCCTTCTCAGATAGCATCAGTGGAGAACTGACTGCTGGGGAGGTGGCCCAACCCCACCCAGGCCTGGGTGGGGAAGGACTACTCCAGGACAGTTTTGGGTGAGGGCTCAGAGGGAGGTTTTGTACATTTGCTGTTAGGACAGAGGCGGGGAGGAGGGTTGGCGTGGCCAGTGGACCTGCTCAGGGCAGCATGTCTGGCTGTGTGGGGGTTGGGTGCAGTGGGGAGCATCTTGCCTTGGCCTGAGCCCCAGAGGTGATGGAAGGATGCCTGTAATGACCCAGAAGGGACTGGATGATACTTGAGGCTTCTGAGCATCCTGTATTTGGGTCTTACTTAGAGAATCTGAAAGGATCATGGGAGGAGTGGCAGGAAAAGGCCTTTTCTGGAAGGGTGGGTGGGGCTGCTACGGGCCTTGTGAGGCAGGTGCTGACCCCATTTGACAGGTGAAGAAGCTGAGGTTCAGACGGTGGGCTAACTTACTAAAGATGCTGTTTAGTTGACAGAAAGCTCTAACTGCACCCTTCCCATTGTCCCAGGCTGTTTGTGTGTTGAGGATGTGAAGGACACTGTATAGAAAACAGTGAGGATGGACACTCAGAGATGGGGAGCGGGGGAGTAGCATTTGCTGGCTACTGACGCGGTCCTGGTTGTTTGCACAGGGATATCATTTCATAGTGGAACAGTGATGTGGTGATGCAGGCTTACTTGACGTGAACTCTCTCAGGGCAGGGAGTTTTGTCTTTTGTTTTGCCTGTCTGTATCCCTGGGGCCTAGAACGGTACCTGGCACTGAAGGAAGCAGCTTGGAGTGTTCCCTTTGCGGGTGTGTCTTGAACTTGGCCGTTTGGATTTCATATTCACGGTCTTAACTTGTTTTTAGTATCCCCCTAGGCTTGTAAGTAATTTCTGACTGCTTGTTGTCCAGTTTCTTCCCTGCTTGAATATTCTGACTAATAAACCAACGTAGACCAGTTGGGACAGGGCAGAAATGGTGGTGCAGGGTTGCATATTCTGTGTTTTTTATTTTCAGTAGGTTTGATGGTAGAGAAACCAGCTAGTTGTCAGTTATCTAACTTAGAAGGAAACAGCAGTTTGAGAATCTAAACTACTTTGGACTTTGGAGAAAATGCCATGATTTTTTTGGCATCACTTATAAATGCATAGGCAAATGGAATTTCTTTGCATTCTCTTAGCAGGTAATGATCTCACTCTTGTAAGTGCTTTATAGTTTCAGAGCACTTTTCCTTGCAGCTCTAACTTCTAATGTAGGAGTTATTGTTGATTTAGAGTTACAATTCTGGTGCTGGGTGGTGGGGCTGCAGCACGCGGGGATGGGCCGGGCCCCCCTGGAGTTGTCCCTCCAGCTCCCACATGGTTTGGCGTGACAGGAGAGGAGAGGAAAAGCCTGTTGTACTGTGACAAGGGGAAACGATACTGTTGGTGTCTTGGTTGGTCTTCTGTAGGTGAGATACACAGCTCAGACCTCACATGTATATACAGCCTTGTTCATTTCAACCCAGCTGGATGTTCTTTGGTGGAATCCTTCAAAAAAGTGGCCCACTATGGATCAGTTGGCTTGAGGTTAAGGAGATGCTAAATCATCTGATTGAAAGCAGATATTCCTGTTTATAACCCGGAAGTCCTATTCTTTTATGTTCCTTGGGGGAGGGGAGGGGACAGATGACTGACCGCACAGGGAAATGGTGGCTGGACAGGTCCTTTGAACATTGAGACTCTTGCTTCTTAGACAGGGAAATGCATGCCATCAGGCAGAGAGTGGGGTGTGAGGGGGTGCTGGAAGCTAATAGGTAAGATTAATACACCGTACACAGCATATGTATGAGGGCTTTCTGTGTGCTGGGGACAAGACAGACAGGGGTCCACACCTTCACAGCTTGCATTACTTGGCTGGGAGGCATGACACTCTTACCTGAAGTTTAAGGAAGCAGAGCCTTGTTTAATATAGCTGTGGACACACTTGCATGAGATGATGTGGGGGACTTAAGAGAAGGGTGGAGCGTGTGCCCAGCTTCAGCACTGGCCTTGGGGTGTGCAGCCGCCCTTGAGACAGCACTGGCCCCACGGTCTGTCCCCTGCAGACCGGAAGCTCTCCCAGCGGGGAAGGTAACCTTGTGCCATGGAAATCCAGCCCTTCTCTTCTGGGTAGTGACCACTGATTGAGGACCGGCCGTCATCCAGAAACCTGACTTAGGTCTTGCCTCATCCCCGGATGGACGCTGGAGAGGTTGAGTGACTGGTGTGAGTGGTGGGTCCACCCATCCCCTGTGCTGAACATTCACCCAGTTCCTAAGAAATGGCGAGCAGCAGGGAGCCCAGTACAGACTCTGGTCCCATTTCTCCTTGTGGTGGATTCTGCCAGTGAGAGGGGCACGGACGTCCAAAGTGTGCAGGATCGCCCACAAACACACTTGGGTCAGACCAGCGAGAGGCTTGGCTGACGGTCCAGGGGCTAAGACTCCACACTCCCAATGCAGGGGGCCTGGGTTCCATCCCTGGTCAGGTAGATCCCACGAGCTGCAGCTAAGAGACCGTGAAGTGAAAGTCACTCAGTCGTATCAGACTCTTTGCATCCATGGAATTCTCCAGGCCAAAATACTGGAGTAGGTAGCCTTTTTCCTTCTCTAGGGGATTTTCCCAACCCAGGGATCGAACTCAGGTCTTCCGCATTGCAGGTGGATTCTTTTCCAGCTGAGCCACAACGCCACAACTAAAGATCCTACACACTGCAACGAAGATTCAAGATCCCAAGAGCTGCAACTAAGATACCGGTGCAGCCAAATTAAAAAAAAAAAAAAGATCAGTAAGAGCCATACCGTTTCTGAATCTAGGCTTTTAGAGATCAGGTCTTTGGGGTGAGGAGGTGGAGGCTTGCCCGCTGCGGGAGCTCTGGCCCTCTTGCAGCACCCCCACCAGGAAGGTCCATCCAACCTAGGAGGGAGGCAGCATTGCATGCAAAAAGTTAAGACTTAGGAGCCAGACAGCCTTTGGGATAACAGTACTTCCTCGTAAGGCTTCTGTGAGGATTACATGAGATAATACTCTTCAGGTGCTTGCCGGCACATAATTAATATGCATCGTGACTATTGCTGTCACCATTTAACAGATGGGCGTCAGAGGGGTGAGCGGTTCGTCTGTCTGTAGCTACTAAGTGGAGGAACCAAGTTTTCTGGTTTCCGAGGTAGACCCCTTTCCTCCACTCCTTCCAGCCTGGTGAAGGCAGATATGAAGTTTGTTTGGCTTTGGGCTGTGTCTTGAACAAAGCACGTTGCTGGCTGGGCCTGAGGCTCTGCTCCACCGCAGAGGACCAGGCGCTGTGTGCTCCGGATACTACGTGTTACCATGGCCTGATGCTGTGTCTCGGGCTCTAGATACCTGGTCTGTGCTCGGTGGAGCCCCCCCCCGTGAACGGAGTCCGTGCCTCGTGCCACACCTGTGAGCCTATGAGGTCCTTGAGGGCAGACACATTGTCTATCTGGGTCCCACCAAGAACCCACACCTCGCGTGGGCCTCCTGGCACTTGGTGAGCACCTCACAGATGTAGAATGAACTAGTGGTGGGCACTGAGAGGGGGCTGCTCCCCAGGACGTGGGCTCTGGGGTTTGGCACATGGGTGAGGAGTCCTGTTTCTGCAACTCAGTATGGGACCGAAGCGAGGATCCTACTCTCCCTCGACAGGCAGAGCGAGGGCGGCATTTTATAGGGATCCGGGGAGAAAGAGGTGGACATGGTAATGTGCTTAACCCAGTGCTTGGCGCACAGCGCATGGTCGCTGTGCTTATCGTTTGCCTTGTCCTGTTCCCTCCACGGTAAGGACATGAATTGCCCTGATCCCCACGCTCGGGTCCAGTAGGGGAGGCCAGGTGCATCCAGAAAGCTAAGTGCAGCCGGAAGGAAGTAGTAAGAGGAGAGACTCAGCGGGTCACGCGTCTGTCCATCCCCGCGGGCTTGCCTCTCAATCCACTGCCTGCTCCCCAGGCAGCTTTGGTGGGGATGGGGTGGGGTGAGGCCCTGAGAGACCATGACCAGGTGGAGAAGAAGGGGTGGGGTGCAGGGGCCTGGAACCAAGCAGAGGTCAGGGTGACGGTCACCTGGCGAGTTTGGGGACCAACTGCAGAGTGCACCCCAGGGTGGGGGAGCTTCGGTCCCAGGAGGGAGTTGTGGAGTGCCTGAGTTGCTAAGCTAAGGAGTTTGCATTTGATCTGGGACAGCGTGGAGCCAAGTTAGATTTTTGACAGGGCAGGTGGAAATTGGAGGAGGCTGGCAGAGTCATGGTATTTTAGGAAGAGGCATCTGGCGGTGGTGTGCAGCTGGGAGGGAGGCGTTTACAAGCATCACCCTGCGAGGTTTTCAGGGTCTTGGCCCGCTGAGTGGCTGCGGGGAGGGAAGAGGAAGGGGTGGGTGAGAAAGATGAAGATAGGAAAGCTGTGCGCCGTCGTGATTGATCATGTCTGGGCTGCGGGAAACCTGTCCTGGAGCTGCCCTGTTCAAGCATTTGGACAGGATGCTTTATCACTGACCCAACAGCTATTTCTGAGCAGTTTAAATCTTATATAGTGGTGTCTGCAAAACCTTGATATCCTCCTCATGCCTGAACTGGGGTTTCGGTCTGGTTAGCCCAGGGGCCCAGCCGCCCAGCCCTCTCAGCCTCTGCGATGGCACCGATTCCCACTCAGCCTGTGCGACCCTCATGTCCCCCGCATCACCTAGCCCATCAGCCCCTGGGGCCTGAGCTCTGGTACCAGGCGCCTCTGTCCCTCGTGATTTTTTCTGTCAGGTCATTCATCCCCTGGCTGCTCACCCAGTAGTCAGACGTACTAGAAGGTGACTCAAGCAGAGGAGGCAGATAAAAACGGGCTGGTCTGAGCTTGTGCCTGACTGGGCCATCACCTGGTCCCTCCCTCCACCCCCGATTTCAGACAGCTCTGAACACCTCTGAGAGGAACCTTCCTCTGCAACTATTTCTTCCAAGGCCGCAGCAGCCCTGGCTGTTACATCCACCTGCCCCGCGGCGGTTATTATGAGGACTGAGTGAGTTTGCACGTGGAAAGGGTAGAAGGTGCCCGGTACTCTGTTGGTACGGCGGGACTGATTGTTTTACCGACATTGATGGTTGAGAGGTGGTGTTTCACTTAACTTCCAGGCCGCCTGGGAGCAAAGTGCTAGTGGCTCCGGTTCTGCTGAGACCCCAGAGAGGCAGAGGCCCTCGCCGTCGCCTAGCGATTGGAGGGGCTTCCAGCCCCATGCTTTCTCCCCGCGAAGCTCTTATTGCACTGCAGATTGCGAGCGTGCGTGTCCACTGGCTTGGCCCGACCGTCTCCACCCACTGCTTAAACGGCTCCGCAAAGCTTCCTCTTCTAGCATGGAACTTGGCAGGAGCCTTCTGAGTTAGGATCTGCTCGGAAATCACTGTTAGTTTAGCATCGCCTGGACTTACTGTCTCAGAGGTTTCAGATTTGGGCGGAGGACTCGCTATAGGTACTAAGTGAAGTAGACAGTGTAAAAAGTGAGGGTCCTGTCAAGATCCTTTTGCTCGCGCCCTTTCTGCCGGGGTCCGTGACAAGCAGCGTCCCCTTGGAGGTCCTAGGGGCTCTCTCCCCCTTGTCAGTGGTGGCGAGAGAGGCAGACAGGTCGGGTGTGGCCTGCTCACAGGGCCTGCTGCCGCTCGAGGCGTCTCCGTGAGTCTTCAGCCCTGAAGAGGTACATCTGATTCCGCGTGGACAGGCTTCCTGCGGGCAGTCCTGGGCCCAGGGGCTCGGAGGACGAGCTTTTTACTCGCCGCACGCTCCTGCGGAGAAGTCTGGTCTAAGACCCCGTGGCCCCTGAAGGAGCTCCTTTGGGTTTGTCTCGGTCTGACCCGAGGCTTTGTTTACTTTATCAGCCCCTCGCATCTCCGCTGAGCATGGCTTGGTCAGTGCGCGGTTCCTGGAGCTGGATGCGAACGCAGCAGCGTCCGGGCTGGCCCGCTTCACGCACTTGGCTCTGTGAGAGTTTCTTTTCTTTTTGCCGCATCACACGGCAAAGGCGCAATCTAGTTTCCTGACCAGGGCTGGAACCTGCGCCCCTGCATTGGAAGGCAGTCTTAACCCCTGGACCACCAGGGAAGTCTCACTCAGATTTTCTGACGTGCGCCGTCCTTGCTTCCTTCTGTTCCTCCTCCAGACAACTCCTGTCTCCAGGTGTCTTGCAGCCGTAGCGGGTGTGGAGCCCCGATAGTCCTGGGTCTCGAGGCCTCTGACTTGGTCTCGAGGAGCAGGAAACAGAGGTGCGGTGTCCCTCCCGTGCGCTGCCAGTCTCCCCCCCGGACTCGGTCACAGAGCCGCCTCCCTTCGGCCCTGGTCTCTTCTGGGTGCAGTCACGCTCTCTGGTTCTCTCAGCCCCAGCCCTGTGAGGTCTGTTTCCTCCTCCTGCAGATGAAGCTCAGAAAGGTGTAGTAACTTGCCTAAGGGGCCCGGCTAGTCAGTGCTAAAGCCGGCATTCAGGTCCAGCCCGTCCCGCTCCTGTCGGGCGAGTCCTGTGGTCCGGTCTGGCTCATGCGTGGGACCCACCAGGATGTTTATTTTATAGATGAGGAACCCGGGGCCGCGGGGCTCACCTGCAGGTCCCGCCACGGTGGCTGAAGAAGTCTGAGTTTAGGTTAGAAGTTCAGAGGGTTGGGACTTCCCTGGTGGCTAACAGTCTGCCTTGCAATGCGGGGAATCTGGATTCAAGCCCTGGGTGGGGGGTGGGGGAGGCAGCAGGATCCCACATGCTCCTGAGCTTGAGCACCACGACTCCAGAGTCTGTGCGCTGCAGTGGAAGGTCCCACGTGACGCGCCTTTTGAATCTGAGTGCTGTAACTCAGACCTGACATAGCCGAATAAGTAAATACTAAAAAAAAACTTTTTTGGAGGGCTCTGGTCCAGGGTGTTGAAAACGAAAGCAGCTGGAACCTCCTGAGCCATGGTCTGTTTCCAGAAAGATGGCTGCTGAGCCTTCAGGTGGTAGGTGCGTCTCATCTGCCCTCCTTAGGGGCACCTGGGCGTTCTGGGCGGCACTGTTGTTCATCGTGCTGTAGGTGTGCACGGCCTGGTCTCTGTGGGGACCCTGGGCTCTTCCCTGTGAGGCCCATCCCAGCCTGGGCACCACAGACCGGGTCAGGGTGCCTGGGAACCTGCGGGGAAAGACCGTACTGACTGTTTTAGTAGTTGCATGACCTTGAGCAGGGCGAGCTGGTTACCCTCCCGATGCCTGATACCTTGTTTCTTGTCCTTGGGAGAGAAGACAAATGCCAGTTGCTCACTCAGCTCAGAGCTGTGTGTGGTCGCCGTGGTCCATTGTCTGGCACGTGGGCCGTGTGTTCACGCTGAATGGGTGAATGTCTAGTAGGTCCTGAATGAACGTATGTGCCCTCTCCCCGTTGCCTTGACGCATGTGTCTGCATGCTCGTCGCGTCTCACTATGCAGACTGTGGACTGTAGCCTGCCAGGCTCCCCTCTCCATGGGATTCTCCAGGCAGGAGCACTGGAGTCGGGGGGTGGGCCCTCCTCCAGGGGATCTTCCCCACCCAGCAATCAGACCCATATCTTCTGCGTCTCCTGCATTGCAGCAGGTTCTTTACCCTCTGAGCCACCGGGGAAGCCTGTTTGAACTACATGTGTGCTCAAGTCACTCAGTCGTGTCAGAGTCTCTGCTTTCCTGTGAGCTGCAGCCCACCAGGCTCCTCTGCCCATGGGATTCTCCAGGCAGTCATACTGGAATGGATTGCCATTTCCTCCTCCAGGGGATCTTCCCGACCCAGGGACCGAACCTGTGTCTCTTGCATCTCCTGCACTGGCAGGAGGGTTCTTTACCACTGTGCCGTCTGGGAACTTACTTGCCATTTTCCTAGACCAGAAATGGCCAAATACCTGCATTTCACACGGTTCAGCCTATAACAGACCAAACGAGGGCAGGGCACTTCCCGAGTGAGGCTTTCTAGCTCGGGTCCAGATCTCCTATGGGACCTAAGCCCTTGGCCACACCTGGCTTCTCAGGACAGCAGTGTTGGGCTCCTAGTCAGTCAGTCACTCCAGGTGGGGATGACGGGAATGGAAGGAGCCGAGCAGGGTCTGCCTGTGGGGATGGGTCTTCGGGTGCCAAAGACTGTCTGGAGGGTCCAGTGGTGGGGGATCGGGGCTGTGTGGGAAAGGGGGCCCTAACGCTGCCGGCATTCGCTGTAGCTCTGCACGTGGGGGGCGCCGAGCACTTGGCCCAGGGTCACACAGCTGACTGTCCTTGGAGCTGGAGGTCAGATTCCAGAGTCCAAGGTCATCAAGGGGCAGGTTCTGGAGCTGGACCGCCGAGGTCCCGGTCTGAACCTGCAGCCTTGGTCAGCTTTCTTCACTCTCTGCCTCAGTTTCTTTGTCTCACAGTGAAATGGTGGGAATAAGAGTATCTATTTCTGATAGATTTTATGAGGATTACATGAGTTAATGCATGTAAAGCCAGACACAGGATGACATTAACTACTGTTATTAATAATACTGCATTATTATCAGTGACATGGATTTTTGGCGTGCTGTTAGAGCCGAAAGAGACTTGCGATGTGGAAACTCCCTCTGCTTTGTGTTGGAAGGAGTTTGGACTCTGTTTTTGTTAGTCTCCCAGAGAAGGCGTTCCTTCTCCCAGAGCTCACTGGAAACACACCCTTGTTAGCACAGGCCTTTACAGGCATGCACCTGCCTCTCCATGAGCAGGTTGCTGGAAGTGGTCCTTTTGTTCCAGGTTATAATATAAGTCACTCCTCTGGAAAATGGCTTTATTTTTTTTTTTTTTCCTTTCTCGGCATGAGTGGCCAACTCTGGGGCGCCAGTTACATACAGCACCCAGATCCTGTGAGGGGAGCAGGGCAGGTTGCTAATCAGTGGGCCTCGTCCCCCCAACACCCCCCTGGATGTTCTGATCTATTTTCTCCTTTTCTGAAGGTGGCAGGTTTTCACAGGGGCTCTCAGCTGCCACTAAGCAGTGTTGCATTTGTGAACTTCTGCAGGCCTGCCAGACTTCACTGCCTCAAGGATTTCATGTTTGATTTTTAAGGACATGGTTTTAAGGTGTGTGGAGTGTTGGGGTTTAGGAGTATAAGAAGGAGGGACGATAAAAGAAAATGGAGGGAAAAATGATCATTGGAAGGCAGCCTGGTGTAATATAGTGGAAGGGAGACTCCTGAATCTTGGCTTCTCAGGGACGGTGTGAGCTCGAACTACCTACTTCCTCTCTGAGCCTCAACTTTTCCTCATCAGTGAAATGGGCATAATCTCCTCCTCTTCTCAGAGGAATAAATAAGAATAATACACGTCAGTGCTGTAGCTCAAGCCTCATATGAAGACACCTTGTCATCTCTAGGAATCTCATCTTTTGTCTTGCAACTTAGCCCCGGTCCACTGGGAAGAGAATTGGATGGCTCCAGAAATCCCTGTACTAAGGAATACCCTAAATCTAAGCTGGTGCCCTGATGACCCTGAGCTGAGTCCTGACCTCCAGCGTCCCCAGGGCTGGCTCTCCGGCTGAGCCGCTCTCCGAACGCTGGCTTAGAGGGTTTATCGCGCGCAGGGGCCTGCATGATGTCAGCCTCTCTGTGCTGAGCGTCGTGGGCACCGTCTCCTGTCACGTCTCCCCGGGCCCTGCTCCTGCCCCCGCTGTGCAGTTGTGAAGATGGAGGCCTCAGCGGTTAGTGAATCTTGAACAGGATCACACAGCTCGTCGGGGCAGGGGTGGCCTTTAAACTCCATCCTTCTGATGACAGCATCCTGCCCACAGTACGCACTGGAGGCTGGCCCAAGGATGCCTTTTCACATGCAGGTTTTCTCCTCTGAAGATCTTCCAAGCGTTCTTCAGCAGTTTTTAAGCCTTCTGCAGCTCGAAGCAGAGTGTTAGCCAGCTGCCCCCAGTTTGGCTCATCCGTGCCGTCGACCCTGGAGCCTTGGGTGGGCGTGCAGTAGCTGCAGTCCTTCGTTTTCGGGGAGCCTCACATCCTGCTGGGAGCTGCCAACCCATGGCAGGTGTGGCCTCCCTTTTGAGGCCCCGGGCACCACACCCTCTGTTCCTCCCTGCACCGTCTCCTCGTCCCTGGGCATGTCCACATGGACTCTGAAATAGCGCAGCGTCGTGAGCAAGTGGGCATGGGGACTCAGCCACCCTGCCGCGGGGGCTGGAGTGAGAAACAGGCTGTAATGACAGCAGCGCTCCCGGAGAACCGGCGGACGGCGGGGCGCGCCAGCCGCAAGAGGCAAGCCCGGATGTGGGTACTGAGCGAGGCTGCCGTCCTCAGGGAGCTTCGAGCGCTGGGCTTGCTGTCAGCACCTGGCCATCCACAGCACGGGCAGGGTCTCCGTGACTTCCGGTCAGCTCGTCGGGCACTAGATGGTATTGCTGGGAAATAGGTCCAATTTCCCCATTCCTTATCCACCGTGATTTCTTCATTCCTTCCTTTAAATAACCTCCTCCATGGGCGTTTATGTCATGGCCCTCTAGAGCTCCCTTGTCCTCCAGCGTCCCATACAACTGGCTTTATAAGACTTTTGTGTTGATGGACTATTGGTTTCTCCCCCCCCAACACCTTTCTTTTTTTTTTTAAGAAGGAGATTGAGCTTTTATTTTTTTAAAATCAAAGTACAATTGTCAGACAACATCTATTAGTATCAAGTGTACAACATAATGAATGAGTATTTGCATATGGTGGACTCTGGTTTCTGAACTTGCTGAATTCCAGACGGAGAGCACACAGCAGCTCCCTGGGACTTTACTCCGGGATCCTGCTTTTATTTCGATTCCATGGAATCTGCTTGGTGCACATTGATTGTCGAGGAAGCATTTTTTGAAATAACAGACAAGAACTGGTTGCTGTGGTCCCCAAGGAAGGGCCCGCCCGTCGGGTGACTAATTACCAGAACGTGGACATGGAAACAGCATTGGACCTTTGTATGGCGAGCGCAGAGTGCTCTGTGAGGCTAGACTCCTACTCTCACATCCTTGTGAAGCGTTGGATTAACTGCTGAAACTCTGTGAGTTGAATTCTATCACATGGCAGAATCTCTAAGGAAAGGAAAAAAAGACAAAACAAGATTTCTAAGCCTCAGGTGATGGGCTGTGTATTGGAACAAGTGCAGCCAGATTCCAGATCAGCTGAAGCGTTGAGCAGGCCCTCAGAGTGAGTAAGGAAAGGGTGGCAGGAACAGCTGTCACTTATGCACTTTACTTAGCGCTTGACATGTGTTATCCTGTTAGTTCCCTGAATTTTCCTTAAGCAGGAAGTCCTGTGAGTTTAGGACTTTAGGTAAGTGCTGCTGCTGCTGCTAAGTCGCGTCAGTCATGCCTGACTTTGTGCGACCCCATAGACGGCAGCCCACCAGGCTCCGCCGTCCCTGGGATTCTCCAAGCAAGAATATTGGAGTGGGTTGCCATTTCCTTCTCCAATGCATGAAAGTGAAAAGTGAAAGTGAAGTCGCTCAGTCATATCTGACTCTTAGCGACCCCACGGACTGCAGCCTACCAGGCTCCTCCATCCATGGGATTTTCCAGGCAAGAGTACTGGAGTGGGTTGCCATTGCCTTCTCCATAAGTTAGTTATACGTTGTGTGAATTTAGATTCTTCAGATGGCTAATCAGCGTCAGAGTCCGGACTTGCACCCAGCTGCTCTGCAGTTAAAGCCTCTGCCCTTCATCTCTGCTGTGTCCTGGAGTTTCATCACTCAACGTGGCGCTGGTGGCTTGTCTGGATCCCGCCGTGAGTCCCCAGGCACTGGGACTAGGGTCCTCTGTCTGAACGCTCTGGAATCGACTCCACGCCCTGGAGCAGCCCTTCATCTCTGCTGTGTCCTGGAGTTTCATCACTCACGTGGCGCTGGTGTCTCGTCTGGATCCCGCCGTGAGTCCCCAGGCACTGGGACTAGGGTCCTCCGTCTGAACGCTCTGGAATCGACTCCACGCACTGGAGCAGGCCATTGTCTTTTTCTGCCACGGAAACTCAGGACCGTTTGAAAACTTGCCTTTGAACGTGCTTGTCCAGTGACGCAGGGAAAGACCACACTTTTCACCATGACGTTGTTGAGTTCCTGTTTAGTCACTGAGTTGTGTCCGACTCTTTGTGACCCCATGGACTTTAGCCCACCTGGCTCCTCTGTCCGTGGGATTCTCTGGGCAAGAATACTAGAGTGGGTTGCCATGCTCTCCTCCAGGGGATCTTCCTGATCCAGAGATGGAATCCACGTCTCCTACGCTGCAGGCGGAGTCTTTACCACTGAGCCACCTAGGGAGCCCCAGGAAGTCAGTACCCTGAGGTGAAGAGATCTGCGGGCAGATCCAGGTTCAAACCCGGGGCCTTTTGAGAGCTCCTGTTGTGTTGCAGTGTGCACGGGAGATGTGAATTGCAGTGACAGAACGCTGGAGAAAATGAGTGTAGACTGCGAGATAGGAAGTGGGTGGATCGAAAGTATTGTAGATAGAAAGGAGGGTTAAAAGCGGCGGTGTGTCTGTTGAGTGGGAGTGATGTTTATCTGCACTCACACGTATGTGTGTTGTATGTATTTGTCTCCCCTCCTTTTGAGTGACTTAAGCTAACTCCTCAGGAGTGGGACCGCGGGGCTGAAGAGGACCCATGTTTTCCTCTGCACCCAGCCTTCCGGTGCTTTGCTCTGGGAGCTGCCGTAGCTTCTGCCTCCCTGGCTGTCCCTTGGGGCCCTCTGATCTGACCAGTTGAGAGTGCTCTTTGCTTTCCTGCAGAGTAGCCCAATCTAGTGTTTGCCTTCTAGATGGTTTTGTTGCCTCTCTCTCCATATAGAACTGTTCGGTTTTCTTTGAATTGCCTCATCTGTTCAACTTAAATTATTTAAGCGGAAGGATTTCCCTGGTGGTCCAGTGGCTAAGACTCCACGCTCCCAATGCAGGGGCCAGAGTTCGATCCCTGGTCAGGGAACTAGGTCCCACACGCTGCAACTAAAGGTCCCAGGTGCCACAACTTGAGACTGGGCACAGCCAAATAAATGAGTATTTTTAAAGAAAGGAAAAAAAGGAGTTATTTAAGGGGAAACTTTGTCGTTACCACAAGTAGAAGACTAATATTAATCATCCTGAGTAGAAACTACACGTTAAACAAACCTGAGTGACTGTGGATGTGGGAGGTGGAGCGTCTGTGGACCAGCTGATGCTGGTGACCGCCGGTGTCTGGCGCCTTCCTGTCTCTGGGCCTCCAAAGACCCCAGGGGAGGGAAGACGGTGGCGGGCAGGGGTGTGTGCAGGGGCCCTGAAGGAGGTGTTCAGCTGGGGGCCGTCAGGCAGGGACCCCAGGGGAGAGGTCCAGGAAGAGAGGCCTCCTTTGCCAGAAGGACAGGGGCTGGGTACAGAGGACAGCGGGTGCCGGGATGTGGAAGTCACGTTCAGGGACCCGGACGGCAGCATCACGTCCCCAGAGTCAGGAGGGTGGGTGAGCTCGGTGCAGAAGCTGGCGCCTTGCAGGGAAGGCCTGTGCGTGAGGGAGGCTCCGGGGGCACTCTTGCCCGGTCCCTTTCAGCATCCTTTGTAGCCTGACTGGACGGCAGCCCAGCAGGCGGCTTGCTTTCCTTGGGTGTCATTTGCTGCCGGCTCACTCCCACCCCTGCAACCCCCCAACCCAGCCTTCTGGGTGCTGTGTGCTGTGCCAGGCCCGGGGCACGGGGCTGAGAGACAGGCGGGCCCAGCCCAAGCTGCCCGTGGGCCGGTGGAGGAGAGGTGTGGCTGTCTGGATGGCTGTGGGAACCAGCGGCAGGGGCCGGGGAGGCGTCCCCTCCGCTCTGTATCCCTTTGGAACCTGGCGTCATTGTGAAAGCTTTTTGTCCTGTTTGCTCTTTCGTATGAAAGGAGCACGTTCGGGGCCCTCCTGGGTGGCCCCGTGCTGAGGACTTGGCACTTTCATTGCTGTGACTCCCTCAGTTCAGTCCCTGGTCAGGGACCCAAGATCCCACAAGCTGGATGGCACGCCAAATAAATAATGTGCTCATTACGGAAAAGCTGGAAAATACAGAAAAGGAGGGAAAAAATTGCCCATAATCTTACCCTGCCAACAGCTGCTCTTCACCTTTTGGAATGTCAGTTCAGCAGCTTTGTCTCTGTACAGTTTAAAGGTTTTCCTGTGATTGAATTCATATTGGTCTGTGTTATTTTTCCACAGTGTTTGTTTATTTGATTTTTGGCCGTGTCGGTTCTTAGTTGTCGCATGTGGAATCTTTGCTTGACACGGGGCTTGTCTCACGTTGGCCTCTCACGGGCTCCAGAGCGCCAGGGCTCAGCAGTTATGGTGCACAAGCTTAGCTGTCCCAGAGCCTGCGGGGCCTTAGTTCCCTGACCAGGGCTCGAACCCGTGTCCCCTGCATTGGCAGGCAGACTCTTAACCACTGGACTATCAGGAGTCCTCCTGTGTTAATTTTATATTCTGCTTTTTTCCTTATAAGATTTTCTTGTTAGGACCCTTCAAGAACATTTTAAATGACTAATGTTTTGACTGGTTAATACGGTCGTTTGGTTAACCATTATCCTGGAGTTGGACTTCCCTGGTGGCTCAGCTGGTAAAGAATCCGCTTGCAATGCGGGAGACCTGGGTTCGATCCCTGCGTTGAGAAGATCCCGAGGAGAAGGGAAAGGCACTCCAGTATCCTGGCCTGGAGAATTCCATGGACTGGATAGTTCATGGGGTCGCAAAGAGTCGGACACAACTGAGCGACTTCCACTCTAACAGTCGGACACGTAGGGGTTTCTAAGTTTTCTCTATGTGTTGCTCTGCACTGAGGGTCTTTGTCCAGCTCTGTTGTTTTCCCTCCTCTGTTCTGACTGCTCCAGTAGCTTGTGTCTGAAGGTGTGGACCAGCTTTCTACAGTGTTCTTATTGCTTTGGGCTTTCATTCTGTAAAGTCACCACCAACGCTAAGCAAATCCTGAACCATCCTGGGATGCTCTGGTGAAATTTTTGTTGCCTGATCATTACATAACCGGGGAAGACAAATATCGCATAGTATCACTTCTATGTGGACTCTTAAAAAAAAAAAATCAGATTCCTAGAAACAGAGTAGAAAGTTGGTTGTCACGGGTCAGGAGTTGGGGAAAGTAGGGAGAGGTGGGTAAAAAGGATGTGAGTTTCAGCTCTGAGATGAGTTTCAGCTCTGAGATGAGCTAATGTGAAACATTAAAGAAAATTTTTCCCCCCCGGTTTTATGTGTGTTTCTGCTAAGGACGCCTTACTTCATATATATTGATGGCTTGCTATCACTGAAGCCAGGGCCGGCAGCGTGTCCATCACATGTTTGCTCTGTAGGTGCATCTCAGCCCTTCTACACTTGGGACGCTGGACAGCACTGCGCGGGGCCGTTTTTAAACGACAGAGTCCACAATGAGGCGGAAAGTGTGGTGCTAAAAGGTTGTGAGAAGCGCTCCGTTTACAACAGAGAGCTGCAACTAAAAGGGCAGAGGCCGCCTCGTTCACACTTGGCTGGGTCGGGCGCCTTGGGTGACCTGGATTCTTCTCCACTCTGCGTGTGTCTGGATGACCCCACCAGTGGCCCCAAGTATTGATATGGGGGTTACGCATACATTTTAGCGCGTGGGTGAATTTGCAGAATGGAACTTGAGTTAAAGATAAATCGACGATTCTTGCCAGCTACCCCGCAAGCCTGCCTGGTGAGGGAGATGTAGTTCCGGTGAGGATGCTTACAAAATAAGACTTTAGTAGAATTCTTCCACATGTTTTTTTTTGGGGGGGGGTTGGTGAGTGGTATGGAGCAAAGGATAATCCCTGTGAGTATTTGATACTTATTTTTCTGCTTAATCAGTGAGTCTCAACATCTGATAAGATCTGATGAGACTTGCAAGTCTCTGCTCCCTGCCTTAGAACAGGTGTGCTCTTGTCTCTTAGAGGAGGCCCGACTACAGCACGATGATGAGGCCCTTTGTTGTTTTCTGTTTGTCGATTTGGCTCTGTTGGGTCTTATTGCATTTGGGATCTTAGTTCCTGAACCAGGGATTGAACCCACACCCCCTGCATTGGAAGGTGGGTTCTTAGCCACTGGATCACCAGGGAAGCCCCTCCCTGGTGGTTTCAGACGGGAATCCCACTCGTCAGACCCACGGGTGGGGGACGGGTGGCACAACGGGTGCCGCTGCCCTGCAGTTTACGGCTGCACTGCTGAGCCTCTGCTGCTGATGTGGAGACGTGCGACCCAGATTGTCCTTTAGACCAAAGCAGCCTGGTAATTAGCACTTTCGTAGCAGAAGAGAAGGTGGGGAAAGGGCTCAGACATTGACAGCTGGCTCGGGTAGGGAGCAGAGGGCGGTCACCTTGACAGTAGTCTCTTGAGCGGGGGGTCCATAGGATGCAGGACCTTGACTTCCCCGACTGGGCTGACACTTGATGTTTGGATCTTAGCATGTTTGGGGTGTAGTGTAGGCTGGGTTGGCTCGACGGGAGTGGGGAATTGGACTGGAGGAGCGAGGCACTCTGTCCTCTGCTGCAGGGCCCTGGGTCCGGTGCAGGAGCTGGGTCACCTGTGGGGACCACGGCAGGACTCCACACCTCTGCTGTTCCTCTGGCTTCCTCCATTCTCCCTTCTTTCTGTTTCATCCTTTCCTTTTATTCTTGCTTGCTTTAATCTGCCCCCGGAGTGAGCCCAGGATGGCGGAGGACATGTTCCCCTACTTGACTGTCTACCAGCGGAGTTTATTATCTCTGTAATGTTTTTCTTGAAATTGTCTTGAGCCTAACACCTCAATCAACTTGAAGCAGAAACATCTATGAAATCACACTTTTGATGTGCTTAGTTATATTTTTCCCATGCATATTAAAAATAGGTAAATCACTAAATTGCATTGGTCCATATTCCTTCTGACACACCTTTCTCAAACCCCGCTGACCTGCATACCATGCTCTGGAAAGTGCCGGAGTGGCAGAAAGAGCACTTGCTCTGGGCGTCTGGAACCCTGACTGCATCTTGGCCCCTGACCCGCTGTGTGATGTTGACCTATTCCCCTCCTGCCTCCTGGCCTCATTTGCTTCCCATTGGACTCAAGAGCACCGGGCGCCTCCGGGCTCAGGAGTTGAAAGGATGCCGGTCAGCGGTGCTGCCGTGGTTTCCTAGCCCCTCTGACAGCAGCTCAGGACTCTGACCTGGACATGTAATTGATTTGTTCAAAGAAGTAGAGACTTTTAAAACACGAGTTCGGGAACAGTTTGTCTTCAGACGGGCTTCCTGTTTTCATTTGGGTTTCGGTGGTCACTGCTCGGTAGCAGTGAGGAAGGAAGCAGCTTGTTTGAGGGCTCAGAGGGAGGGTTGTGACCCTTCCATCCTTCTGGCTCCACCTCCCTGATGTGGGAATCTAAGGCCCTCCTGGCAGGGCTCCCTCGCTGCAAAGGAGGCCAGATGCATCGAGCTGTGTGGTGTCTGAGGTGGGTTCCCTGCCCGCCCTCAGCCCACGTGGTGTAGCCCTCAGTGTTGCCTCTGTCCTGGGAGCAGAGTGGTTCTTGGACAGCCGTGTAAAGCTTGGCTTCTGGAGCCGGACTGCCTGGGTTTCGGTTCTTGCTGCTCCACTTTTGGCTGCACCGCTCAGGGCTTCCTGTGACTCTCTGGGACCAGTTCCTCATCACCGGGTCTTTTGGAGAAACTTTGGTACCTAGCAGGCGGTGAGGGCTCCGTTCATGCTGTTGATTTACCCTAATGAGATGATGCTGTCCAATTGAGGAGTAGCAGCTGGGATACAGGAAATGCCCAGGAAATGGTGGCTGTGGTTTTTCTAACCTGGGCAGGAGGCCTGGTTCCCGAGTGAGACGAGAGGGCTAGTGTTCCACTTGTGACTCCTGTTGGATCAGACCTTTCCTCCTCCCCACCCCCACCTGCTTTAAGCCTTTCGTGTCTAACCCTCCAACAGGAACCCGGTGTTGGACCGCAGTGGCCCAGCTGAGCCTGCGTACAAAACCCTCCTCTGCATTTGGCTGGAAAAGAATTGTAACTCAGTTTTGGAAAAGGCAATACAGTCATAACCTCCAGAAATAAAAATACGTGGCTAAAACATTGTGTGATAAAAAATCTCACTCCTGTTCTCCTCCAGCTTGCCCCTCCCTTCCTAAATCCTTGAGCCCTGGGTAACTACTGCTAATATTTCTAGGGTCTCTTTCAGGCATTATTTACATACATAAAAGTCACCAGTTTTAAGTGTCCAGCTTAATGAGTTTTGTTAATAATCCCATAACCACTCCCACAGTCAAGTTACAGAACAGTTCCCCCACCCCAAAAAGTTCTCTCGAAAAGCGCAAGCCCTCCCCCTTCCCTGGGCAGCTGCTGATCTGCTTTGTGACTGTGGTTCTGCCTTTTCTGTACTTTCATAGAAATGGAATCATAGTACATAGACTTGTGCTTGATCGATTTCACTTAGCATGGTTTTTCTTTTTCGAAAAATTTCCGTGTTGTTGCACATACTGCTGTTTTGTTCCTTTTTAGAGCTGTATGGGACTCTGTAGTATCCCAAAATGAAAGTAAAGTCTCTCACTCGTGTCCGAGTCTTTGTGACCTTATGGACTGTAACCTACCAGGCTCCTCTCTGTCCATGGGATTTTCCAGACGAGTACTGGAGTGGGTTGCCATTTCCTTCTCCAGGGGATCTTCCCGACCCAGGGATGGAACCCTGGTCTCCTGCACTGCAGGCAGCTGCTTTACCGTCTGGGCCACCAGTGGGAACCAGTAGTATCCCACGGTTTGGGTAAGTCAGTGTGCCCATTCACCAGTTGATGGGCGTTTGGTGGTGTTTCCAGGTTTGGGATGTTATGAATAGTTCTGTTATAAATCTAAAGTGGTGAGTTTTTGTGTAGCTGTGTTTTTTTTTTTTGACCTTGTGTTTTTCAACATAACAGACAAATACGAATAAATTCTGTTCCTCCCCCACTTTTTACATAAAGGGTGAACTATTCTAAAGACACTTCTGGCAGCCTGTGTTTCTTGAATGGGCCTGAACACCATGTGGGAGGTTCCTGTCCAGCCTCTAATTTGGCCCCGTGTGCGTGTGTCCTCGGGACTAAGGCTGCAGAGCTGTCTTCCTGGCTCCTGGGCGGGGTGGCAGCCTGGCCTGCTGGGAGCTTGGCGGGCGTGGCTGCAGAGAGGGTGACTGAGGTTCTGCTGGGCCTCGACGGGGTCACGTGAGTGCTTTGGCATCAGAATCGTGAAGGAAATTAGCTTGTGCACCAATCACATCCTGTTGCAAAACCACAGATGCTTAGCAGAGGTAATGCCTATCGTTTTTTTCTGCGTAAGTGAGGCTAATAGGGGCTGGCGGACCTGTTTTGAAGAAAGTTCTGTTTACTAATATGGAGGACAGTGGTGCAAATTATGTGTTTGCTCAGGACTCCTTTTACTGAAGACACAGTTTCACCTGTCCCTGGTCCCCGCTGCTTTCCGGACTTCAGCATCCCTCTTTCCCCCAAGAATATGCTGTGGTGAATTTTCTGAGAGAGGTTAGGCTCCGTGGAATGTGCAGATTTGCATAAAAAAAGAAGGCTGTTGAGGTCTTTCCCTGTTTATCTTCTGGTAGTGTTGTTAGCAGACAATAGGATTTAAGAAACTAAATCCACGGTTTAAGTAAAGGTATATATTGCCAAGAAAGTCTTCTGCAGCTGTATTGACAACTGGAAGTGCGTCAGGGTGATGCTGGAGGTGTCTTTGTCTGGGTGGTGGTGGTTGTTCAGATGCTAAGTTGTGTCTGACTCTTTGTGGCCCCATGAAGTGCAGCATGCCAGGCTTCCCTGTCCTTCGCCATCTCCCGGAGTTTGCTCAGAATGTCTTTGTGCGCTCCTCTGATTACTAGCCACATGTGGCTCTTGGGGCTTTCCTGATGCTTCAGCTGGTAGAGAATCCGCCTGCAGTGCGGGAGATCTGGGTTCGGTCCCTGGGTTGGGAAGATCCCCTGGAGAAGGGAACGGCTCCCCACTCCAGTATAATGACCAGGAGAATTCCATGAGCTGTATAGTCCATGGGGTCGCAAAGAGTCGGACACGACTGACTGACTTTTACTTTGTGGCTCTTGAGCCCTTGAAATATGTCTAGTGTGATTGGGGACTGAGTATTTAATTTTTAATTTAATTTTAATGAAAACTTAAACTTCAGTAACCTCACGTGGCTGTTGGCTACTGTATGGGTCAGCATGGGTCCGGATGAAGATTGATTCACACTGTTAAATTTTCTTTAATTAAAAAATCTATTCTAGAAATCGTAGAGAATGCCGTTCCACTGCGTCTGCTTTGAGTGATTTTTAAGCAGATTAGATGGCTGCCTCATCTCATTTGGGGTGTTGTTTATATCCGTTCAGTTCAGTCGCCTAGTCACATCCAGCTGTGACCCCATGGACTGCAGCAACGCGGGCCTCCCTGTCCATCATCAGCTCCCGCAGCTTGCTGAAACTCGTGTCCATCGAGTCAGTGATGCCATCCAGCCATCTCGTCTTCTGCTGGCCCCTTCTCCTCCTGCCTTCGATCTTTCCCAGCATCAGGGTCGTTTTCAGTGAGTCAGCTCTTTGCATCAGGAGGCCAAAGTATTGGAGTTTCAGCAACTGCAGCAACGCGGGCCTCCCTGTCCATCATCAGCTCCCGCAGCTTGCTGAAGCTCGTGTCCATCGAGTCAGTGATGCCATCCAGCCATCTCGTCTTCTGCTGGCCCCTTCTCCTCCTGCCTTCGATCTTTCCCAGCATCAGGGTCGTTTTCAGTGAGTCAGCTCTTTGCATCAGGTGGCCAAAGTATTGGAGTTTCAGCTTCAGCATGAGTCCTTCCAGTGAATATTCAGGCCTGATTTCCTTTAGGAGGGACTGGTTTGATCTTGCAGTCCAAGGGACTCTCAAGAGTCTTCTCACACCACAGTTTAAAGGCATCAGTTCTTAAGCACTGAGCTTTTTCTCTATGGTCCAACTCTCACATCCATACATGACTACTGGAAAACCGTAACTTTGACTGCATGGACCTTTGTTGGTAGAATAACGTCTCTGCTTTTCAGTATACGGTCTAGGTTTGTCACAGGTTTCCTTCCAAGGAGCAAGCGTCCTTTAATGTCATGGCTGCAGTCACCATCTGCAGGGATTTTGGAGCCCAAAAATGGTCTCTTAGTGTTTCCATTGTTTCCCCGTCTATTTGCCACGAAGTGCTGGGACCGGATGCCATGATCATAGTTTTCTGGATGTTAAGTTTTAAGCCAACTTTTTCATTCTCCTCTTTCACTTTCATCAAGAGGCTCTTTGGTTCTTTGCTTTCTGCAATAAGGGTGGTGTCATCTGCATATCTGAGGTTATTGGTATTTCTCCCGGCAATCTTGATTTCAGCTTGTGCTTCACCCAGTCTAGCGTTTCGCATGATGTACTTTGCGTATAAGTTAAATAAACAGGGTGACAGTATACAGCCTTGATGTGTTCCTTTCCTAATTTTGAATCAGTCCTTTGTTCCATGTCCGGTTCCAAATGTTGCTTCTTGACCTACATACAGGTTTCGGAGGAGGTAAGTAAGGTGTTCTGGTATTCCCATCTCTTTAAGAATTTTTGACAGTTTGTTGTGATTCACACAAAGGCTTTAGCATAGTCAGTGAAGCAAAAGATGTTTTTCTGGAATTCTCCTGTTATTTATAGAGTGCTCACCTTGGTAAGTGCTGTGTTGGATAATCAGAAGTTACCTAAGTCACTCCCCCTCCTTGGAGCGCGCGTCCCCATCTGTGATGAGAACGTTGCACCAGATGGGCTTTTTAAAGTCCTTTCGTGTGCAGTCAGATTTACGGTTTTGTCATTAATGGCAATAACTCTTGTTTTTTGAACACCCTTGTGTGCCAGCAGTTGTACCCAGGACAGTAAGTAAATGTGTTATCTCATTTAAATGGAATGATTTAATCATCTGGTCGCAGGGGAGTAGGTGTTCTCCTAGTCTCACCGATTAGAGCACTGGGGCTCTGCAGGGTTCCGTAGTTTACCTGGAGTTATGTTTGTTGGCAGTTCACTGTGGAATTCAGAATTCCCACTTGGGTCTGCCTCATTCTCACTCATTTTCAGTTAAAGCTTTATGCAGTGGCTGTTTTAAAAATAGATCGCTTCCTTAAACATTTACAACTCTTAAGTAAAAATTCAATCAAGTTTTGTTTTGTTTTTTTAAATAGTCGTGCTCGTGTTGGGAGTTTAGGAGCGAGGTGAGCGGATGGCGTGGCAGAGGCCAGCTCCGAGCACAGTGCCCCGCCCTGGCGGTCTCCGGTACAAGGTGTTTCTTTTTCCGAATCCCCCTTTTCCCCTCTTTTTGAATCAAGAAATCCTGCCACGTGGGAACGGTGAAGTAGGGGCTGGCAGGCTGAGCGAGGAGTGATAAGTCAAAACATCTCTCATTCTCTCTTTTCCTTAGTGTTTTTCTGACGTAGAAGTAATCCCTTATCTATCTGAACAACATAGAAATGTGTAACTTGGAAAGTGAAAGCAGCCTTATTCCCCCCACCTCACAGATTTTGATAGACACACTTGTCTGGATATTTTCAACACATGTGCTTATACATAAAAAACAAACGGCCCCACCCTCTGTGGATGGACCTTCCCTCTGCCTCCTTCACCGGGAGCCTTCCTGCCCTTCAGATCCTCTCTCCTGGGCACAAGGAATCAGGATACCTCGCAGAATAAATCAGCCTTGTCCTGAGGCCAGAAAAGGGAAGCAGACGTCCTCTCAGCTGCTGGCCTGAGAAGCGGGTTGGTGGAAGGGCAGGCAGAAACGAGAGGGGGAATCCAGGAGGGGACGGATTCCACCACACCCCCAACACCCTCCTGCAAAGAATCGCTCCAGTGTTTGCTTTTACCTTCTGGCTTTCCTGACCTGGTGAAGGCTCTCTGCCAGTTGTTTGAATTTATGGCATAGAAGTCCCATCACGGTAGTGGGTGCAGAACCTGGCCACATCGTTCAGAATTGGGCTTAAATATGGTGAAACTTGCTTTAGCTGTTTTTTCTATTAACTGTTTCACATTCTTTTAGAAGGGTTTCTTTAATTTTTTTTGGATTATAAAATTCCAAAGGTGGATTTTGGACCCATCAACCCATTTACCCATATGTTTGGAAATGTTTCTTTATATTAATATTAAAGAGTGGGTGGTGGTATAAAATGAAGATAAAGATTGCAAATGTCTGACATTATTAAAAATTACTTGAATTATATAACTATTAGCTTGAACCATATGAAATTGCACTTTTTGTAGGCCAGAAATTGGTGATGATTAGCAGTTTGATATGGTTCAACGTAAGTTTCAGCGGGGGAAGTTTGGGTCCTAGAAGAAAAATGGCTTGTGACAAGTTTTTTTTTTGTGTGTGTGTGTGTGAGTCTTTTCATTTTGTGTATACCTATGGTTTATGATGGGGCTTCCCTGGGGGCTCAGAGGCTAAAGCGTCTGCCTGGAATATGGGAGACCTGGGTTTGATCCCTGGGTCGGGAAGATCCCCTGGAGAAGGAAATGGCAACCCACTCCAGTACTCTTGCCTGGAAAATCCCTTGGAGGGAGAAGCCTGGTAGGCTACAGTCCATGGGGTTGCAAAGAGTTGGACACGACTGAGCGACTCTACTTACTTACTTACTTATGGTTTATGATTAGTTATAGGCTCCATATAATTTTTTTATCTTCCTTTTTAAAAATCAGTATGACCAAACAATGAGATACTACTGTATAGCTGTTCAATTCAATTCAGTTGCTCAGTCATATCCGATTCTTTGTGATCCCATGGACTGTAGCACGCCAGGCCTCCCTGTCCATCACCAACTCCCGGAGTTTACTCAAACTCATGTCCATTGAGTTGGTGATTCCATGTCCAAGGGCAAAGGAGAAGCCCCAGCAAGACGGTACGAGGGGTGAAATCGCGATTTAAATCAAACCCCTTACCCGCCAGAAACGCTCAGAGGGCTCAGACATACATTGTGTGCACCAGGACCCAGAGACCCACAGAGCCTGAGCCAGAACTGAGTGTGAGTGTCTCCTGAGGGGGTGCAGGGCAGCCGTGGCCTGCCGCAGGGGCAGGGGCTCTGGGGGCAGCAGACCTGGTGTGGCATAAGCCCTCTTGGAGGAGGTCGCCAGTAACCCCACCATAGAGCTGCCAGAACATGCACAGGACTGGGAAACAGACTCTCGGAGGGCACACACAGAACCCTGTGTGCACCAGGACCCGGGAGAAAGGAGCAGTGACCCCACAAGAGGCTGACCCAGCCTTGCCCGGGAGTGCCCAGGAGTCTCCGGCGGAGGCGTGGGTGACGGTGGCTGCTGCAGGGTCGGGGGCACTGAGCGCAGCAGTGCCTCCGTGGGGCCTTTTGAAGGAGTCGCCATTATCTTCATTGTCTCTAGCATAGTTTGGCCTCAGATCAAACAACAGGGAGGGAACACAGCCCCGCCCATCAACAGAAAATTGGATTAAAGATTTACTGAGCTCGGCCCCGCCCATCAGAACAAGACCCAGTTTCCCTCACAGTCAGTCTCTCCCATCAGGAAGCTTCCGTAAGCCTCCATCAGAGGGCAGACAGACTGAAAACCACAATCACAGAAAACTAATCAATCTGATCACATGGACCACAGCCTTGTCTAACTCAGTGAAACTATGAGCCATGCTGTGTGGGGTCACCCAAGACGGGCAGGTCATGGTGGAGAGTTCTGGCAAAGCATGGTCCCCTGGAGAAGGGGAGGGCAAACCACTTCAGTATTCTTGCCTTGAGAGCCCCGTGAACGTTATAGCTGTTAGAATGACCGAAATCCAGAACCCTGACACCACCCGAAGCGGCCAGGATGGAAGGACAGGCGCTCCCGTTCATCGCTGCTGGGAATGCCGAATGGTGCGGCCACTTGAGAAGACAGCTTGATGGTTTCTTACAAAACAAAACACTATTAACCGAACAGGTGATCTAGCAGTTGTGCTCTTTGGTATTTACCCAGAGGAGTAAAAAACTTACGTTTACATGCTAAGCTTGCACACTTAGCGTTTGTAAAGCAACTTTCCACTCCAGAACGGCCACTCTAAATGTCTGAAAACCCCACCTGCCAAAACTTGGAAGCAACCAAGATGTCCTTCACCAGGTTGAATGGAAAAACAAACTCTGGTACATCTAGACAATGGTATATTAAGCTGCCAAGCCCTGAAAAGTCATGGGAGAACCTTCAATGCGTATTATTAAGTGAAAGGAGCCCATCCGAAAAGGCTGGGCACTGTGCGATTCCAGCCTTGCGACGCTCTGGAGAGACAACGCTGTGGGGAAAGTGGGAAGATCAGGGGTTGCCAGAGGTGGGGGGAGAAGGAGAGCGGGACAGGCAGCGCACGGAGGCTTCCGCGCAGCAGGGCCTTCGCTGCCGTGCATGGAGCGCGCGTGCCGCGGTGCATCCGTCCACGCGCAGGCTGTGAGTAACCGAGAGTGGGCTTGGAGCCGAGTGACGTCAGCTGTGGGCTTTGGGGGTTAATGGTACTGTCAGTGTAGGCTCGTCGGTCACAACCAGGGAAGCACGCAGAGTGGGGGGGCTGTTGGTTATCGGGGGAGAGTCTGCATAAGCGGGGGAGGAGTTACACGGGACTCTACGTCTGGTGAGATTTTGCTCTGAATGTAAAACGTCTCTAAAAAACTATTAAAATCAATATCACTTAGGACTTTTTCTACATTATTAGGGAGTCTTCATATCCATGATTCCTTAGTGGCTGCCCAGTACTCAGAGAAGAGAAGACAGGCCCAGCAGTGACTTCTGGAACACTCCGCCTTTAGGTCGCTTCTGGGTTTTTGCGCTATGAGCAGAGAGCCGGTGTCCGTGGTCCTCTTGGCAGTTTTCTTTGTGTTTGGATCCTTGTGTAGGATGCACTCCCGGGGTAGCGCTACCATGTTAAAGTGTGCACACGCTCACACTGTTGACAAACACCGCCAAGTCGTCTTCCCCCCAGTGGCGTGCCACGTCACAAGGCCCCCAGCAGTAATGCCTGTCAGTTTGCTGCTTCGTTGTCAGCCTGGGGTGTTTGTCTCCCTGGGTATTGGTTTAAGGAGCCAAAAGCAGTACCTCACGTCTCTCTGGCGGGTGAGCAGGTGTGAGTGTTCTGCCCACGCACGTGCTCGCTGGGCGCCTCCACTCAGTGTCATTTCTCCCACCTTTGAGCCGTGAGTGCTCTTCCCGATGCAGGGAGTGAACCCAGGTCTTCCACATTGCAGGCAGACGCTTTATCGTCTGAGCCACTAGGGAAGCCTTCAGTATGGCTGAAGGGCCTAATTAGCCGTAAACCTCCGGAAATTCGAAAATTAAAGAGTCCGTTAATCCCATGGCCCCTCCTCTTGTTACCGGCTCTAATTCCCCTTGGGTTTGCTTGATTTTCCTGCTGTGCTTTAGTTCCCACAAGACTTGGGTAGAATGACAGCCTTCTGCTGAAACTTCCTGCCCCTCTGGGGTTAAAGCCTCCCCTCTCGCCTCCCCCCACCTCTGAGCTAATCTGAGTTAATAGTCTGGAATGCTGGTCATTATTTCATTTCCTGGATGAAAATCCTCCAGGGCCTTAAGGTGCCTGTAATGACCCTTAATCGTGCCCCTTCCCACCTGGTGACCTGGGGTGGCACCTCTTACGGAAGTGGAAGTCGCTGTCAGAACGAAGCTGGTCCTCCTTTCTTCTCCCCTTAAAATGCTGGTGGGCTTGTGCAGGGCTCTGTCTGGCTTCCTGTGGTCTGAGCAGGAATTAGAGCAGTCAGCCCACCATGCTCCCCCTTCCCATGCACACTGCAGGGGCAGCGCTCTGGAAGGTCAGACTGCCAAACCTTTGGCAGACTTTGGGGCTGTCCCTGGTCGGAGGGGCCGGGACTGAGAGATGGGGCTGGGGGTGGGGAGTGCCTGCCTTTCGGTGCAGTTGGGCCAGGGTAGGGGTGGTTCTGCACCCCTTCTGAAGCTGTGTATTTATGAGCCAAGGGGACCTGCATTTAACATTTAAGGGAACTCAAGACTGGGGTCTTGAGGCTGGTGGTGTTGGAAAGATGTTGCTGTATGCCAGGTTCTGTGGAATCAGATATGTCGTGTGTGTGCGTGTGTGTGTGTGTACATACGTGTACTAGCATCCTACAGAATACCCGATCCTGCCTTGGATTTGCAGCAGATCCTCTTCTGAGAGGTTTTATTAGCGTTCAGAAATTAGTTTTGTACTTCTTTCATCTGCTTCTTGAAGCTTTCACTTCTCTCGCTAACTCATTCCATTTACTGTATCCTTTCTTTTTAAAATTAGCATTGTATATAAGAACCCAGTGAAATGCAGGAGAATTGGTTTTTTTATTTCTCTTGCATCAATAGCTGGCTCTGATTCTATGACCTCTTCATAGCATAGAAGGCATCTGGTCATCTGCGTGGAGCTGGATGGGGCTGGGGCCTGGGCCCTGCACCTGCCTGCCCTCTGGGAAGAATTTCGGATGACTGGCATGTTCGGGCCTCGGGGCTGTCTTCCGTCTGTAGGGCCTTGGCAACTTTTGTAGAACAGGATTGCAAATCCAAAGGGCCACATTGGTGAGTGGATGTCAGTGAACTGGCCTGGCTGGAGAGACCCCAGAAGTGGCAGGGCCATGATAGATATGGCCTGGATGTCCTGCTTATCCTAAACCACCAGTGTGTCTGTGGGATTCTCCAGGCAAGAATACTGGAGTGGGTTGCCATGCTCTCCTCCAGGGGATCTTCCCGACCCAGGGATGGAACCCATGTCTCTTATATATCCTGCTTTGGTAGGCAGGCTGTTTACCTCTGGAGCCACTTGGGAAGCCCCCAGGGTGTTACAGGATAGTTTAAATCATGAGCAAAGACCAGTGGTCCCAGGCCAGATCTTGAGGACCAGGCAGGGATTCCTGCTTGTGTGGACCTCTTGTTGCTGGGCAGGCCCATCAGGTGGGCATGCAGAGGCCCTCCTGAATTTTGGCCTCTTTTTAAATTTTCTTCTCAGTTTTCCATTTATCTTATAACTGCAGGTTTGTACCTTTTGACTACCTTCATCTGATCTCCAGCTTCCCTCACCTCCATTGCTGCTGCTGAGTCGCTTCAGTCGTGTCCGACTCTGTGTGACCCCAGAGACGGCAGCCCACCAGGCTCCCCCGTCCCTGGGATTCTCCAGGCAAGAACCCTGGAGTGGGGTGCCATTTCCTTCTCCAATGCATAACAGTGAAAGTGAAGACGCTCAGTCGTGTCTGACTCTTCGTGACCCCGTGGACTGCAGCCCACCAGGCTCCTCCGTCCACGGGATTTTCTGGGCAAGAGCGCTGGAGTGGGTGCCGCTGCCTTCTCACCTCCACCTCTGTGGCCTCTTTTTCCATGAGTGAGCTTGGTTTTGAGGCGCGGCAGACCTAAACCCTGCTAGTGCCTGCTGCGCAGCGTAGTGCTCTGGTGTTTCTGTGAGTCTCAGAAGGATCGCCGCGACGGTGGACAGCCCGTCTGTCGTCGGTCACCATACAGGCGGACTCGGTCGTTGTTGGCTGTGTTCACCACTGTTACACTCCCTGCCTTTGACTTGTTGTTGTTGTTGTTACTGCAGGATTTTCTAGAAATTGGAGTTGAGTTCTTTGCAGTGTGGCATTAGTGTCGACGACTCCTTTCTTTTGTTAACTGAAAGTTTCTGTCTCTTAACCTCCCTCATCTCTCTTTGTCCTTTCCCCAGGTAGATCGCCCTGTTTTAGAGCCGACTTTGAGATAGAAAGTAGGGATGGGGAGTCCTGGGTGCGCTCCCCCGGCAGGCAGCACTCCCCTTGGCCCGCGCTCAGCTCACCTTTGACCTCTCGTGCTTCTCAGAGGGCCGCCTTTGTTTCCTCTTGACGCCTTTGTTTTCTCTTGACGGGGGCACCTGTCTCCACCTGCTCCTTCCGGGTTGGGCTGCCTGTGATTTGAGGGGGAGGGTGGTGGTCGAGCCGCCTGTGCTCGGCTCGGGCCCTCTGCATCTCAGCCACTGGGTCTGCAGTTTGGCTTCCTCCCTGTGGGCTGATTCCTTGTCTTGAATCCGCAGTTTGTACTGCCCCGAGCAGTGCCCTCCTGCTTCCTCTCCCCAGGAGCTCGGCTCTCCTCGAGGCTTCCTGCCGGTGCTGGTGGCTTCTGGTCCAGGGAGTGTGCAGCTGCGGTGTGGCGTGCACAGGGATCACGTGGGAGAGCCGCGCTCCGCGCACAAGGCTTCGGCCGGGCCTTCCTGCCTCCAAGCTCTGCTGCTTCAGCAGAGACGGTCAGTCGGGACGATCCTGTGAGCCTTGCAGGGTTTAAGGAAGTGGAGATGGTGTATTCATGTGCAATGTGTATGAGACAGTTCATGGTATCTGCTAATAAGTGTGTGTAACTTTCCTACAAGAGCAGTAGAAACCCCTCACAGATGTCATTTGCTTGGGCAAGTAGATGTCCATTTTCTGTGGAAAGGTTTTTAAAAACCAGGGTGCACGTATTTAAGGGTGAAACAAGTGGCCTCATGGGACGGACTTGTCTTCAGAGGGTCCGTTGTCGTCACTGGCACCTTGGTGCCCTGAGGGGCTGCCTCTTCCTTGGAGGTGGGTGGGAGAGGGCTGGGCTGCCCGCTGGCCTGGCCTTGGGTCGCTGCCCCATCCCCGCAGTTTCTCCTAAGCTTTTTTCCAGGACCACCTGGGAGAGGCTGGGCCCTGGGGCGCATGCTGTGGAACGGGAGTGCCTGCCCTCTGGGAGCCCCGGTCGGTGCTGCAGACAGAGCTGTGGTCCAGGAGCACGAGGGACAGCCCCCGGGGTGGAGGTCCGCGCCGCGGGGCCGGAGCTGCTCCCTGCGTTCCTCGCCCTTCTCATCCTGCGAGGGGCCGAGCTTCTAGTCTCAGGCTTCTCTCACCGCCCGGACCCCGGAAGGCCTGGGAGTCGTGTGCGTCAGGCTCTATTCTGAGGGTGAAGCAGGCCGCAGGATGTTAAGCAGGAGAATGCTGTGGTCTTGTGCTGAAATAGGTCGTCCTGACGACCAGGGGAGGCCAGGGAGGACACAGGGAATCCCTAAGGTGTCCAGGGAGGGGGAAGTCGGAGGCGGATAGCACTGGGGCTTGCTCAGAATCCCAGGACTTGGCGGTGGACATTGATTCCTATTAGGAGGCCCCTGGGGTTTGTCCGGGTTGAGTGATGGACGCCTGCAGGTCCAGGCACCCCGGGCCTCCCCGTGCGCACCTGAAGACTTGACGGGCAGTGTTCTCGCCACATCTCCCTGCTGCGCCCACGTGGGAGTAGAGGGCCCTCCAGGACGGGGGCGCAGCCTGCAGCCCCTTCTTTTCCTGGCGCTCAGGCCGAGGGCAGAGCCCCCAGTTTGCCCCGTGAGTGTCGATTTGCCATGTGCGCGTGTGCTTACTCAGTCGTGTCCAGCTCTTTGCGACCCCATGGCCTGTGACCCACCAGGCTCCTCCATCCATGGGGTTCTCCAGGCAAGAATACTGGAGCGGGTTGCCATGCCCTCCTCCAGGGGACCTTCCTGACCTGGGGATCAAACCTGCGTCTCCTGCATTTCCCGCATCGGCAGGCGGGTTCTTTACCGTTGAGCCACCTGGGAGGCCATGTATTCACTGACCATGAGTTAAACTCTGTGCCAGGCCTGGGTGCTACCGAGGTGACCGAGCAGGACATCACCCTCACTCTCCTGAACCTGTAGCCTCGTGGGCGAGATGTGATATGTGAAAGTCACTCAGTCATGTCCGACTCTGCGACCACGTGGCCTGTCCATAGGATTCTCCAGGCTAGGACACTGGAGTGGGTAGCCATTCCCTTCTCCAGGGGAACTTCCCAACCTAGGGATCCAACCCAGGTCTCCCGCATTGCAGGCGAATTCTTTACCGTCTGAGCCACCAGGGCGGCCCAGGTGGAGATGGACATCAGCAGGTGGTCGCTGTGCCCAGGGAGAGGCTTGCTGCTACCGGGCAGGGACAGTCAGGGAGGGCGGGGCTTGAGCAGAGGGAATAGCCGCCCAGGCCAAAGGAAGAGCGTGTGCGAAGGAAGGAGCACAGTGGAAACGGGCCGGCAGCTCTGTCTGTATCCTGGGGACCCTTGAAGGGTACAGTCAGTGAGGGGTGATAAGTTTGAGTCCGCAAATCTGTGGAGAAAGGAGGGGGCTGGCACAGGAGACAACAGATGGAGGGGGTGGGGGGGGTTGGTATGGGGATGGAGAGCCATAATAATAAAATAATAATTACAGTAAGTAATAAGTTTAAATGCATCGTAGTATTATTACCGACACACAATAAAACTGAAATGCTCAGTAAGTGTTAGCTATTATTTACATGATAATTACAGGCTTTGGTAGGGGAAACCCTGAGGTTTGCTTTACATAAATTGAGGCACTTTTGAGTCATCCAGAGAGCAGTGGAGGCAATGCAGTTAGACACGCATCCTTTGCTGATACTTCCAGACGGTCGTGTGCAGAAGTGTGCTCACTCCCAGCCCCAGCCTTGTCACAGGTGGCCGTGCAGCGCCGGGGCGCTGACCTCCCGGCCCCGCCCCTCTGGTGTGGAGCGGGGCTGCTGTCGCCGCCCGGCCGCTGTTTGAGGGTCCAGGAGCGCTGCTGTGAGCGCGCTGCAGGCCCTTGGGCGCTGCTCGCCTGCAGGCGAGGGTGTCCTTTTGTCTGGTCCTCTCCACCCTTCCCGTGCATTTGGGTCGTCTCCATGCATAGGATTGTTCACCCCTGCTCCCCGAGGCTGCCCGCCTGCCGCCTAGTTCAGGAGATCCTTTTTCTCTCAGCTGTAGTCCTCCTTCACCTGGGTGTCGTTCTCTCCACCCCGCCGCCCGTTTCTGCCTCTGCCCCTGCCATTCCCCTTCCTGGTGCCCTGATCCACCCAGATCCCTGCGGTGGATTCTCCTTGGGAACTCTGGATTCTCCTTGGGAACTCGCTGATTTCTAAGCGGTTTTCGCATTTCTAAGCGGTTCCGCGGCTGGAGGTTGATGAGCTCTTGGACGACAACGTCCTTAAGGCCTTCAAGCAGAGGAGGAACAGCTGGTGGTAATGAGAGGCACAGTAACAGTTCCTCCACCAGCTGACTTGCTGCCTGTCGGTTAGCCCTGCGGTGAGACATGTATCAGGCAATGATAATTGTTACAAACTTTGTAATTCGGCAGTCTTTGCTTGGCACCGGATGAGAGCATTCCTGGCATGCAGGAATGAGTCACATAATAGCAGAGATAATTCCTACAAATAATAAACATCCCTTTCTGTTATTCCGTAGACAGGCATGTGCCGATGGTGCCAGTGAGGCTCTTTGTAACCTCTCGTGGACTCCCGGCTGGTCTTTCTCAGTCAGATGTGGCGAGTGTCTGCATTTTAGGTACTTTTCCCTCCCTGGCCCCGTTGTCCTTCAGATGAACGAGATTTCCCAGCACAAGCCTAAATATCAGGTGACGCTGCAGAAGTGTAAAAGGGTAGTTTTTGAGGCTTTGCTTCCACGGGGTCTTGGGCCAGCTTCTGTCGTGTCGGGTCCAGTGTTCTGGTTTGTGGGGTGATGGGGTGAACTGTGATCCTCTCCAGGCACTGTCCCCTCTCCTGCGTCAGCAGATGATCTCGGCACCTGGCCTTTGCTCCTAGATTGTAGGGAAACTCTGGAAGTGGACAGTCAGTAACGCACCCTTAGGGTTGATATAATGAACTTAAAAAAATTATTTTTAAAGTGACTAATTCTTCTGCCACGTGGTTATTCATGGCAGGAGGTCTCTGGGGAGTGGGGGTGGGCACTCTGGGAAAGGACTGGAATGCTCGCCTATTTGGTTTGCTTTAGCAGGGCTCCCCGCCGCCCCCTCCCCCCATGCCAGCGGGTCAGGAAGCAACATCAGAGCCTGGCCGTGTGGCTTACTATTCCCTCTTTGAAGGTGCCTCTTGGGAAGCTCTCCAGTGTCTGGTTCTGCAAGTGGACACTCGTCCACTGGCCCAGACCGTAATCCACCGCGATGCCATTTCTGTTACCCATCCAAGCCTCCTGAGATGGAGCTTTTTGTTCTGATAGGGTGACCTGGGCAGGGCTAGTGTCCGAAGGCCAAGTGTGTATTAAAAGACCACCGCACCACTCTGACCTAGAGTTCCAAGTACCAAATGGCAGCTAAAGCTTTCCGCCTGAATTCAGAGCTGCTCCTAGGTACAACTTTAAGAGGCAAGGGCCGAAGCTCACTCCCAAGACTTAACCAGCATCACCCTGTCTATGAACTTGGATTGACGTAAGGATCGTTGGGGGATAATTCAACTGAGCGGTCCTGAGACCTGCATTATAATCGTGTTAGCATAAGATGTGCACTCTCCTTCCTGGGTCCTAAGGAGCCTGAAATCGTTGAAAAGAGAGCAGTGGTGATGAGAAGCCCACGCTGGTGGTGGCCTGTCCATCTTCACCTGGAACTTGCCCTGGAAGGAGAAGGGGATGGTGGAAGGGGAGTGGGCCTGCAGGTGGGCAGACGCGACCTGAGTCCTGGTCAGCTTCTTCCAGGCATCATGGCTCCAGGCAAGTTCCTGGACTTCATTTACTTCCTTTCGTGCCCTAGGGAATGAGGAAGAGTTGACCAGGCATGCATGTTACACGTATGTTGCATGCCCAGCAGGGTGGGCATCAAGAAGTGGCAGCTGTAGTAACATTTGGGCCCAGGAAAGGACGTCCTGACTTGCGCCAGGCTCTGTGCCGGGAGCTCCTCCTGTGCTCCGGCTTCAGCCCCAGTGAGTCTCTGATGCTGGGAGGTGCTCCTCCCGTTTCGCAGCTTAAGAGACGCGTGCTAGTTGGGTGGGAAGTCCAGTAACCAGGTGAGAGTTGCATTAGACTTGCTGGGACTGATTTGGCAATCCCTAGTGCTGGCAAACTGAGTATCTTTTTCTTTTTTTTTTTTAAGGACATAAAAATGATGATGGTCACAGTCTCCTCCTAATTTTGTAAATTAGAAAGTTAGAAATATAGCAGAGTAGAAGATAAATTAAAATCACCTTATTTCCACTACTTAGACAGACTGGTGGTTATTTTGGAGTATTTCTCTCTGGTCTTTTCTTGTCATTTAATTGTTGGGAGGGTATATGCATAGATACTAGAATTGCCTGTATTACATTGTGGTTGGCAGTATTACATGGAGTCAGAAACACGGCTTCTGGACCCCGGTTGCCTGGGTTCACATTTGAGCCCTGCCACTTACTAGCTTTGTGATCTTTGAAGTATTACATGGAGTCAGAAACACAGCTTCTGGACCCCGGCTGCCTGGGTTCACATTTGAGCCCTGCCACTTACTAGCTTTGTGATCTTTGAAGTATTACATGGAGTCAGAAACACAGCTTCTGGACCCCGGCTGCCTGGGTTCATGTTTCAGCCCTGCCACTTACTAGCTTTGTGATCTTTGAAGTATTACATGGAGTCAGAAACACAGCTTCTGGACCCCGGCTGCCTGGGTTCATGTTTCAGCCCTGCCACTTACTAGCTTTGTGATCTTTGAAGTATTACATGGAGTCAGAAACACAGCTTCTGGACCCCGGCTGCCTGGGTTCATGTTTCAGCCCTGCCACTTACTAGCTTTGTGATCTTTGAAGTATTACATGGAGTCAGAAACACAGCTTCTGGACCCCGGCTGCCTGGGTTCATGTTTCAGCCCTGCCACTTACTAGCTTTGTGATCTTTGAAGTATTACATGGAGTCAGAAACACAGCTTCTGGACCCCGGCTGCCTGGGTTCATGTTTCAGCCCTGCCACTTACTAGCTTTGTGATCTTTGAAGTATTACATGGAGTCAGAAACACAGCTTCTGGACCCCGGCTGCCTGGGTTCATGTTTCAGCCCTGCCACTTACTAGCTTTGTGATCTTTGAAGTATTACATGGAGTCAGAAACACAGCTTCTGGACCCCGGCTGCCTGGGTTCATGTTTCAGCCCTGCCACTTACTAGCTTTGTGATCTTTGAAGTATTACATGGAGTCAGAAACACAGCTTCTGGACCCCGGCTGCCTGGGTTCATGTTTTAGCCCTGCCACTTACTAGCTTTGTGATCTTTGAAGTATTACATGGAGTCAGAAACACAGCTTCTGGACCCCGGCTGCCTGGGTTCATGTTTTAGCCCTGCCGCTTACTAGCTTTGTGATCTTTGACAAGTTCCTTAACCTCTCTGTTCCTCAGGCCTCTTGTCTGTGAAACAGGATTAATAGGAGAGGCTGTCTTAGGCAGGTTGTGAGGACCGAGTGAGTTAACCCATGTGCATAAAGCACTTGGAACAGGATCTGGCCCGCAGAAATCCCTTGGTCAGTGTAACTTACAATCACCATTTTTGTAGCGCTTTGGCTTTTCTTTTTAAGCCCGATTTTCACTGTTTTGTGATATCACATTGCATGGACATGTCATGATTTGCGTTGAAGACCTGCTCATTCCATCTCTCTGTTGGCATGTTGGTAGGACAGAGACAAAGCCCCGTCCCCGGTGTGGGTGGCGTGTCAGCAGTGCGGCCGCGGTCTGGGCCCAGCCTTGGAGGCAGCCTTGTCACCCCAATGGCTTGATCTTTCTTGGCTGCCGTCAGAATTTTCAAGCACCCAGGCCCTACTCTGTACCTCTGCCCCCCGGCTCTGGCCCCGGGACGCGTGGCCTTGCAGGCCCCCTCAGTGGTGGGCAGGCCCGCTCTGTGCCAGTCCACTTTACGGTGGCACCAGGATCCGGGGCCGGTGGCCTTGGCCTTAGGGCTCCGCCGGCGCCTGAAAACCACCTGGCTGGCCGCACGGCCCAGACGGAAGCCAGGCAGAGACGGCAGGAGGGGCACCGCGCTGAGGCCTGGAGCAGCGTCTGGTGTCCTGGCCTTCTTCCGCTGCCCTGGCCTCTCCAGCTGCAGAGGGTAGCTGGTGGCCCTTACCTCCTCCACCCTCTAGATGGTTCCAGGGTACGGCGGTCTCCCGCCCAGACCCCCAGGCAGCCCAGAGGATCTGACCCAGCACCTGGAGAAGGGACCCAGTCTCAGAGCTGGTGGAGAGGGGGCGGGTGGCTGGCTGCGGGGCCGTGAGGGTGGATGTGCTCACCACCCTGGTGAAGGAAGCTGGCGGGAAAGAGAACTGCAGAGTTACTGGAGTCCACACGGTGCGTGGGTAGGAGAGAGGTTCCGGCGTGAGCACGGCCACGCTAGCAGACCTTGAAAACAACGGTGTCCCCTCCCCCATCTTTTGTTGTCCAACCAGGGAGTAGAGTTGGTCAGGTCACTGGGCAGCTTCTGACGTGAGTCATCTGCGGTTGAACGAAGAATAAAAAGCAGTTCCCAAAAGTAGGAGACGTGAGACACTTTGCATCTTTGTTTGGTCCGGTTGTCACAGCTGCCCCCAGGTTTCAATTCACGGTTCAGAGAGGAAAGGTTTGTGAGTTTTTAACTCTGGGCTTTGTGGGTTAAGGAGGGTGCTGGAGTAGGGAAATAATGTATTTATTTCAGGCTCTATATACCCTTCATCTTGAGCAACAAGAGTAGGGAAATATTCATCAGATGCACCAGAGGGTGGGAGGGAGGAGGAGAGAGGACGCTTTCAGATTGATTGACCACGAGGAGTCAGAGTTGCTTGGACCAGGACCCCCCAGGGAGAAAGTGCCAGCAGACGGGGGCTCTCTGCGCGTTTGCTGTCGCCCCTGGGGCGGCCCCTGCGGCCCTGTCCCTGCCGGCAGCTCATCCCCACCAGGCCACACTCCTCTCTTAAAAATGGCAGGCATGCAGCCTCAGTCTTAGGTGTGATCACTTGGAGATGGTGTGACTTCCCATCCCTCTGTAGACTGTAGCCCCCAAACGCTCAGTTGGCTGGTAGATGGGTTGGCCTTTAACCCATCCAAAGTCCCGCCCACCCCACAGCAGAGGCTGGGGTTTGCCAAGTACCACCCCCTGACTCAGGGGCTTCCCAGGTGGCTCAGTGATAAAGAATCCACCTGCCAGCGCAGGAGCCGCAGGAGACCTGGGTTTGATCCCTGAGTCCTGGCTTGGGATGATGCCTTGAGGAGGGCGTGGCAACCCACCCGGTGTTCTCGCCTGGAGAATCCCACGGACAGGCTGGGCTGCAGTTGCAAAGTGGGCATGACTGAGTGCGTACACCCACCCTCCCCCTTTACTCTGTCTCCCATAAGAAAGCTCATTAGCATACTGGTGAGAGGGTCCCGATTAGAGAGCAGACGTGGGGTCTGCTCTAGTTCCTTTTGTTTGTTCGTTTGGCTGCGTTGGGCCTTGCAGGCTGCTTGCAGCGCCCCCGGCTGTGGCAGCGGGGACTCTGGGCCTCAGCCGCGGCGGAGCACTGGCTCGGTTGCCGGGGCATCTCTCTGGACCAGGGGTTGAACCTTTGTCCCGTGTTGGAAGGCAGATTCCTGACCACTGGACCACCAGACACGTCCTCTAGTTCTTAAATGTGAGTAAACTTTGTCCTTTTACTGCAGTTCCTGGCAGATAGCTCGGGCGGCTGTGGGGCAGCCCTGGCATGGAGACTGCCCACTGAACTGCCTCTGACCCTGAACCTGGGGTGGCATCCTTGGGGCACACCTATGAGACTCACTCAGCTGGATTGCTGTGTCCACAGAAGACTCAGGAGGGCAGAAAGAGCGTGTGGTCCCAACTCCCTTCTCGGTGACACGAGGTTCCCATGAGGATTCTGCCCGGTTCTGACCAGGGACTGTTTGGTTTTAAATTTGACAGTGTTTTTTCTTTCTCGCGTAAAGCAAAGCAGCAACTGCTGCAAAACCCTTATTTCCCGAAGAAAGTGATGTGAAAGTTGCTCAGTTGTGTTCGACTTTTACGACCCCGTGGACTATACACTCCATGGAATTCTCCAGGCCAGGATACTGGAGTGGGTAGCCTGTCCCTTCTCCAGGGGATCTTCCCAACCCAGGGATGGAACCCAGGTCTCCCACACTGCAGGCGGATTCTTTACCAGCTGAGCCACCAGGGAAGCCCTGTTTCCCGAAGGATGACAGAAATTTTGTTAAGTTTTATATGCTCCTAATAGAGACTATCGGAGAAGGCTACGGCACCCCACTCCAGTACTCTTGCCTGGAAAAATCCCATGGATGGAGGAGCCTGGTAGGCTGTAGTCCATGGGGTCGCTAGGAGTCGGACATGACTGAGTGACTTCTTTCACTTTTCACTTTCATGCATTGGAGAAGGAAATGGCAGCCCACTCCAGTGTTCTTGCCTGGAGAATCCCAGAGACGGGGGAGCCTGGTGGGCTGCCGTCTATGGGGTCGCACAGAGTTGGACACAACTGAAATGACTTAGCAGCAGCAGCAGCAATAGAGATTATTCAAGGCGGGCTGGCCAGGTAGCACTCCTTGGAGGGCTCACCGTCATCGTTGTGTGGCCATCGATTTCCAATCAGTGGGGCTGTAATTTGAGAGCGCATTCAGGATTAGAATTTTTTGTCTGGAAAACAAAGTGTGATTTCTACGCAGTGCAAACCCTAGAGGGTAAAGTTAACAGAATCCAATTGGCAGATGGATCATAGACTGTTTAGAGATTGAGAAATACTTTTATAAAAAATTGGGAAAGGTCTGAAAAATAGATAAAAGGAGAAAAAGAATCTCTTAATCTCCCTACCCAAAGGAAAACACTGCTGATGTTTTCACTTACTGTTTGTCTCCAGGATTTGGACATCTTTTTCTTAGTTGAAAAGGAAACTAAGAACTTTTTCTTAGTTGAAAAGCTTCCCTTGTGGCTCAGCTGGTAAAGAATCTGCCTGCAATGTGGGAGACCCGGGTTTGATCCCTGGGTTGGGAAGATCCCCCGGAGAAGGGAAAGGACTGTATAGTCCATGGGGTCACAAAGAGTTGGACACGACTCAGCAACTTCCACTCGCTTTTTAGTTGACGTTAAATTTTTATATCCAACTTTGCTAATTTAACGTAGGATAATTGCCCCATGTTTTTAAGGATGCTCTGGGCTTCCCTGATAGTTGGTAAAGAATCTGCCTGCAACGCAGGAGACCCCAGTACAATTCCTGAGTCGGGAAGATCCTCTGGAGAAGGGAAAGGATACCTACTCCAGTATTCTGGCCTGGAGAACTCCATGGACTGTAGAATCCACGGGGTCACAAAGAGTTGGATGTGACTGAGCAGCTTTCACTTTCCCTTAAGGACGCTCTTCACAAACATGGCAATAATACGTACTACTATTTGATCATTTTCCTATTGTTGGGAAGTTATTTCTCTTTTTTGGCAGGAAACTAGTGGGCGTGTTTGTGCATAAGTGTGAGTGATTTCTTAGGTTAGATCCTAGAAGGGTATGAGCACTGCAGAAGCTTTGGATGCATAGCTGCCAGCTGCTGTCGCCCTCCAGGCAGCCCAGCTGCCCTTCTGCAGTCTGTGGCCCCTGTGCCTGTTGTGTGCGCGTGGTCTCCACTCCCCTCTTCCGATGGCTAGTGTCATGCTCCTCTTTGTGATGTTGGCCCGTCTCTTCTCAGCCCCGAGGACGCCCAGGGGGTGGCACGATGTCGGGCAGCTCGTGGCCTCTGCTGAATGAGAGCAGCGTTCCCAGCTGTCCTGCCTGGGCACGTGGGCAGTTGGGCTAGGCTTTGTCTCCTCGGCCGCTTGTCTGAGGCCAGCCGGCAGCTCCGCCCGAGCCCCATGAGCGGCCTTTCAGGGGCCCGTGCTCTCCTGCCTCCTGTGTGCACTGGGCCTGACACACACACGTGCACACACACACACAGAGACACAGACACGCACACAGAGATACACACACACAGATACACACACAGACGCACACACACAGAGACACACACACAGACACACAGACAGAGATACACACACAGACAGAGATACGCACACACAGATACACACACACAGAGACACACACAGACACACACACAGAGACACACACAGACGCACACACACAGACACACAGACAGAGATACACGCACACAGATACACACACACAGACACACACACAGAGATACACAGAGATACACGCACACAGACACACAGATACACACACACAGACACGGACACAGACACACACACACAGACAGAGATACACAGAGATACACGCACACAGACACACACACAGAGACACACACACAGACACACACACAGAGACACACACAGACGCACACACACAGACACACAGACAGAGATACACACACACAGATACACACACACAGACACACACACAGAGATACACAGAGATACACGCACACAGACACACAGATACACACACACAGACACGGACACAGACACACACACACAGACAGAGATACACAGAGATACACGCACACAGACACACACACAGAGACACACACACAGACACACACACAGAGACACACACAGACGCACACACACAGACACACAGACAGAGATACACAGAGATACACGCACACAGACACACACACAGATACACACACACAGACACGGACACAGACACACACACACAGACAGAGATACACAGAGATACACGCACACAGACACACACACAGAGACACACACACAGACACACACACAGAGACACACACACAGACACACACACACACACACACACACACACACACACGCACACAGACACACACACAGACACACACACACAGACACACACACAGAGACACACACAGACGCACACACACAGAGATACACAGAGATACACGCACACAGACACACACACAGAGACACACACAGACACACACACAGAGACACACATAGACACAGACACACAGTGCTCTCCTGCCTCCTGTGTACACTGGGCCTGACACACGCGCGCGCGCACAGACACATGCGCACACACACACAGAGACACACACAGATACACACAGACACACACACACACACACAGTGCTCTCCTGCCTCCTGTGTACACTGGGCCTGACACACACACACACACACACACTTTGGGCCTGACACACACAGACACACACAACACAGTGCTCTCCTGCACCCTGTGTGCACTGGACCTCACACACACACACGCACGCCCTGTTATCTGCTCAGCCTCCCCGGGCCGGCTGTTTGTCCAGTGATTCTGAGGGGCTGCCAGCCTCCTCTGTTCCTGCCACATGGTCTTGCCATGTGCTCCCGAGAGGAGCCGGGCATGGAGCCGGGCGGAGGTGGGGCAGCCCTGGGGCCTGCAGACCCACTGCCTCTGGCGTGTGTGTGTTTTCTTTTCCAGCTGCTTCATGGAGGTGTGACTTCCATATCATAAAATGCCCTGGTTTTAAGTGAATCATTCAGTTTCCCAAATTTTTTTAGTACAGAGTCGTGGGACCATCTCACAGTCCAGGGGGTGGACACCGCAGAAGGTTCCCATGCACCATGTGTGGTTACTCCTGGGCCCCACCCCTGCCACCACAGACCCTTCTGGACCTTTCCTGCGTGGCGCTTCACCGTGCCTCCGGGGATCTCCTTGTGGGGCACGGCTTCTGTAATTGAGGCACGCCTGCTCAGTCGCTGCAGTGCCTGGGCTTTAACTGCTCCAGAGCCTGTGGGGTCTTAGCTCCCCGACCAGGGTTCGAACCCCCATCCCCTGCATTGCAAGGCAGAGGCTTAACCCCTAGACCACAAGGGAAGTCCCTATAGGAGGAGTTTTCATTCTCTATAGTGCTTGAGTCTTTTTACAGCAAGCTAGTACTAATATTTGCAGTCAGAAGAAAACGGTAACAGGAAGATGGTGCATGTTTCATATGTGGAAAATGCAGACACCAAAAAAGCATAAAGAGGATGAAAAGCTGTCACTCAGAATTCCTCCTCTCTCATGGAGAAAACACCTTTTACTTTAAACCTTTGTGTTTTTCAGCTTTCTCTAAGCACATTTTTAAAATGTAGCTTTCATATTTTAAATTTGCATCCTGCTTTTTCTCACTGACATCACAGAAGTCTTTCCCCGCTGAACATAAAACATCTTTGCAAAAGTTCCTGTTAATGATTTTCAGTGGTTTGAATATTAATGGTTGTACCATAATTTACTTACATGGGGTGCTTTTTACTCTTTTGCTAATATAAATAATGCTGAATCAAACGTCTGTGAAAAGCTTTGTCTAAGACCTCTGCCACATTCTGGGCCAAGGGTTTTGTACCCAAAGAAAAACTTTTTCTCCCAATTTGAAACTGTTCTTGCAGAATTGTTTTCCAGAGTTCTCTGAATTTCACCTGCTCCTTGAAATGACTGGCTTCAATCCTAGCGTTTCCAGTGGGCGGCTCTTTACCGCAGGATGGGGCACAGGGCCGGAAGTGTCAGGGAAGCGAGTGAAGAGCCGAGCCAGGACCCACAAAGGCTGGCAGTGCCCTTAGAAGCCAGGACATCGTCTGTCTCCACGAAATGTTATCGTCTGGACCAGGTTTAGGCACGTTGTGTTTTCCGTAAATAGTCCTTTTAAAATTCGTCCTTGGTTTTCAGCAGAGGTTCTTTAAGGTCTGAACAGAGGGTTTAAGCCTGGGACGTTGGAGGGCGTGGGGTGGGGGAATCTGTGAAGCCACCGGGTACCTTACTCACTGTGGTCGGCTCGTCCTTTCCTGGGGAGAGGGCCTCTGACTCATCATTGCTTTCGCTGTGGCCTCACAGAGGGCAAGGCCCACGCCGCCCTCTGCGCTTGGGGTCTTCCTCCCCAGGGCAGGCCGTGCCTGGTGCACCCTGACGCCGCAGCTGCCGCTTGTCCACGGCGTGGGCTTGGCCAGGTGACCTGGCCCCACTATGCTTCATTGTCCGCACTTGTGAAGAGCTGGGCGCACCGGGGCATCCCGACTCACGTCGATGGCTTGAGCTTCCGGCTCCTGGCGTTTTTAAAGGCCGCCAGGCGTTGCCCCGGGTGACCTCTCTCTCACAGCTGGGCCCTGCATGGGGCGGCGATAGTGTGGTTCTGCTCTACAGTGTTGTGTTTGTTTTAAAATCAGAGTTGGGGGCCTGCCCTGGTGGTCCCGTGATTTAGACTCTGCACTCTCAACGTGGGGCATACAAGGAAGATCCCTAGAGCGTCTGGTGGCATCTTTACAGGAAACCAGGGGGAGCACAGCTTTCCAGGTTGAAGGGGTGTTGGTGGTTAGCGGAGACCCTGTGTGTTTGCTCCTTGAAGCGCCTGGTCTGTAGGGTTTTCTCCTCCCAAGTGCAAGCAAGAGAAGGTTGCCTGACGTCCAGTGACTGTCAGACAACTGTCTGACAGTCACTGGACATCAGGCGCGGGTCGGCCTTGACGTGGGCAAGAGCTGGCCTCAACGGCCCCTGGGGCTTCCCGCAGGGGAGTGGGGCCTGGTTTAGATTCTTAAGACAGTTCTTATTATGGGAAATTTCAAGCCTATAAAATAATAAGCCCCATTTACCTGATGCCATGGCCAATCTTGTTCCGTCTATACCTGCCCACTCCAGCCTCTTTCAGCTTAAATTAGTTTGAATCAGATTGTCTGGTTTCATTTCAATGAGCAGTCTGGGCTCCTCCATCCTGAGAACAGAGTTCTCCTACATGGTGTACCGTGGTCTTACCGACCAGAGAGATTGCTGGCTTTTGTTGTTTGAAAATTGTTGGTTTGAATAATTTTTTAGCCTTTGTTGTGATTTAAGAAAACCAATGCATGCCCATTACAATTGGCAATCCCAAAGGTTAAAGCTCTCAAGCCCTGATAGCTGCACCACCTGGAGATGCCCAGCGTGGTTCTGAAGGGGCCCCCTCTCCCTTCTGCTCTTGCCCCCCACCCCCGTCACCCGGCGTCCCCATTGCCGCTGCCTCTTGGAGCCAGGGAGGGTCTGACGTCTTCTCTGCAGTGGCAGTGAGTGGGTGACACGCCAGGTGGCTGTCGTACCGAGTTGAGCATGCCCGTCACACCCTGCAGTCGATGGCTCATTCTTTATATGCGTGGTCGGTGCTCAAGGGAGGAAGTTCAACAGGGGTGCCATACCCCGACTCCCCTGGGGCCAACAGGGCCTTCTGTTTCTGCCTTGAAACTCTTCTCTCCCGGAGCTGGGCGGGCTGAGTCCCAGAGGACGTGACGTGCTCCCAAGGACACCCCCACTCTCACTCCGCTTCCCAGGAGAGTCCCCAGACAGGCACCCTCCTGGGGCGCTGAGGCAGGGATGGGCGGACCCAGGCTCCAGCCTGGACTCAAGCTGCACAGCCAAGAAACGCTTGACAAACCAGCTGGAATTCACTTAGAGTTTGCAGCCCCGAGTAGTGTTAGGTGTGTTTTCTAATTTCACTGTTCTTTGAGAGTGTAGTGTGTAACATACTATAGCCTGCCTTCAGGACGAGCTGGAGTGCGTGAGGAGACTGGCATGCAGGGATAGGTACCAGACACTCATTCTGAGTCACTCCGCCTCCGGGACCTCGGCTTGGATGTCCACAGACGTCTCCTGACCTTGCCCATGGGGTGCAGCCCACACGTCCTGGCAACGTGGCCTCGGATCCAGGGGTCGCCGTCCGGAGCAGCTGGCCTTGGGCTGGACCAGGATTCACCCTTCTGCTGTGAGGCGAGGTTGGACTGAGCGGCCAGGGCTGGATTCAGGAGAAACACTGCATCTGCATAAGAGAGCGAGTTGCTCAGACGGCGTCTTTCCCAGCGTCCTTTCTAACAAGTGCTCGTCACCAGTGGGTCTTGCACTGGTGTGTTCCCTGAGTGCGTGTGCCTCGCAGTACTTCCTGGGTAGTCTGTTGGAGGTGGCTGATCTGTGTTTCGCTTGAGCTGTTGGGAACTGGGCAGCCACCCACCTGCTCGTGCCCAGGCCCTGTGCTGCGTCCCTCTTTTCTCTCTGCTGGACTGTGGTCGCTCTGCAGCACTGCTAGTTTCTGCCGTGCGGCGGTGCGCACCATCTCTGTGCGCGTGTGTCTGCTCCCTTGTGCGCCGTCCTGCTTGCTTATGCCTGGCCAAAGGGTGTGAGGGCAGCCGGAGAAACTGCCGAGGAAGCACTCGATGTTAGGACCTTGAGTCCCTCAAAGAAACGAAAAAACTCCAAAAAGATAAACAAACCCACCACCAAAAAAAGGAAAAAAACACCCAAGCAGACTCCAGGGGCCGAATCTAACAGGAATAACCTCCAGGATGAGTGGCACATGGTGAGTCCTCGGCGCATCAGTGGGATTGAGCCCGGGGACCCCCCCGAGTTGTGTCACAGGCAGGGCATGGGCAGAACCCGGAGTGTGCCCGGGAGCTGAGGAAGGACATGGTGGCTTGCGCCAGGGATTTGAAGCAGTGTTGCCGACCCAGAAGTGGCGTGTTTTTGGATGCCCGGACGGGCGGTGGGTGGGAATGGCAGGTGTGCGCCCAGCGCCGCCCTGGGACGCGGGGAGTCGGCCACCGCCAACACGGATCGGGCTGAGTGACCGGGTGCCTCAGGGGTTTCCTGAGTGGGAGGTGGGCCTCTGAAGTCACGAAAACTCTTGAGGGTCTCGATTCTTCAAGGACAAAAGACCTTTGACTCAGAGACTTTGGGAGTTGATGGCCATCTTCTCCCGTGTCTGTGAAAGTGCTTGCCTGCGCTCCCCAGGAGGGGCGTGGTGATTAAGATGGCCTTAAAACTTTATTTCTGTGCGTGTGGAACAGGAGAGGAAGTGGGTTACAGGGAGGAGGTGGATTTGTACTTCATCTCATCTCTCCGTGATGGGAGTTTTGCTAATACCTTCCGCGGGGCATGTGTTTGCTGACTGTGACGGGCTCATCTCTTAGCGCGTATCACCATGCTCCATACCGCCTTGCTTTTCTCTGGTCTTGGGTGGAGCCCGCTGATGGTCACATCGTGCAAGGAAGAATCCTGGCTGAAGAGGAAATCTGTTTTCCATCACTGATTGGAAATAGATTCCTGCCCCTGCCCCCTTGCTCTGGATTTAATCCTGTGAGCGTCAGCGAAGCCATTTTCCCAGCACTGACCAGCTGCCTGCCCTTGGCTATGGAGGAACCCTAAAGGAGCAAAGGATAGCCCTTGCTGGCGACCTTGACGGCCCCTCAGAGCCCGTGAGCCTCCAGTGGGGAGCTGGGCACGTGTCCGTGCAGACTGGGAACAGCTCCGCGCATCTGAGAGCGGGGACCTTGCCCCAGCCCTGGCTTCTGTGCCGAGGCCCACTAGGGAAGCCGCACGGGGAAGCGCACGGCATAGGGCAGACCTGGTCGGGATTCCAGTTCCACGAGTAAAAGCTGGGACAAGGCCCCGGATCCCTCGGAGGGCATGGGAAGCCCCCGGGTCACCTTCCAGGGCACTTGGAGGTGCCGCTCGGCGCTGGGACCTTGGGAAGACCTCCTCTTCTGCTTGGCATGCTCTGGGTTGCCTCATCCTTGCTTCCTAATTGAATTTTCTCATTCAGACCTGCGGCCCCTGAGCTCTCCGGCGGCACTACACTCCGGAGAGGGGGGAAGAGTGGCCGGCGCTTTGTTGCTTTTCTTTTCTCCCCCGGCTTTGCTGGGCTCTAACTGAAGCCCAGGGCGGCACGTATTTCAAGGGTGCACAGCGTGATCCTTGTCTGTTTGTTTTACGATAACATGGAACATCTGCCTCCATGCGCCCCCGTCCTCCCCAGCCCATCAGGACGTGGCGATCCAGCTGGCGGCGCTGGGGCAAGTGTGTCCGTAAGCATTCCCACGATCCCTGAAGTGAGGAGCGTGACCTCGGAACTGTGTGCCCGGCCCCCTCCCCCAAACGGGGAGGAGGTGGGAGGTAAGAACAATACATGGATGGATGGATCCCCGTCTGGGGCACCGCGGGGAAGCTGAGCGTTTGCAGGCCATCCAAACACTGGCCTTCTCCTGGGATTCACGGGTTAGAGGGGAAAGTGAATTGATTTCTCCCTTCACGTTGGAGGCAGGAGCCTAGCAAAACAGCCCCCTCTGCTTTGTTAAGCTCTCCTGTGGCGCCTCCCGTTCGTTTCGGTCTCAGAACTTAGAAGTGAAATGTAAGGAAATTGGCAAAGTGCAGCAAGCATGTCTTCTCTCTGTGTCCACGAGGCTGTCCCACTGGTGAGTTGAGGCTGGCTTCGCTGGGGTCCCTGGTAAACAGTGTATTCAGTTTCCCTGGGCTGGTGGGAACCCAGGGAAAATGCCTTGCGAGCCGTGGAGACCTCGAAGTCGCCTTGCTGGGAGTTTCAGTGCCCAGTATGTCTGGTTCCTGATGCTTTTCCAGTTGCACAGATTCTCCATTTCACATCAAGCCCTTTCAGACCATGCAGAAGGGCTCTGAGCGCCGTAGGCCCGCTGACTGCCTTCTCTATTCCTGTGACCAAGAGACAGGAAGTCATTGATGTTACCATTTATTTCCTGTATTGGAAATTTAGCAAGCATCCCATTCAAAAGCTTGTTTAGGAAAGCGTGTTGCGTGAGGCTCCGCTGTGCACTGTCTGGCTCTGAGTGTCACCTTCCTCTGTGGATGAAGACTCTCTGAGCTGGAGGTGATAAGGGTGATAACATCCTGGCCCTTGAGTTGTTCAGCACCTGGTCCTCAGATTTCTCCCCATGGTGCCCTCAGAAGCACATCGAGAGGGCCTCTGCCCTGAGCCAGAGTGATGTTTCTTATTTTCGTGGAATACCCTTACTCACTGAAGGTCCCAAATTGCAAGACTGCTTTTTTCAGTGAAAGTGATCAGTCAGTGGATGTTTATATCTGGATGAGATACGGTTTTATCTGCTGTGGACCAGGAGAACGCTGTTCTGAGAAGTCGAGTGTTCAGAGTCGTAAAGCATTATAAGACAAGCCATCCTTGAACTTTGGCTCTGCAGAGGTGCATGTTGAAATAGCTCAGCCCACAGTGCCGAGCCTCGTCTGGCCCTTCTCTGATCAGACCGTCAACCCGCGGGGCTCTGCTGCCCTGAGGCCCACTGGCGCTGCCTCTGGACACACACAAGCCCAGCCCTGTGCCCCAGCACTTGGCGGAAAGCCAGCGAAGCCTTTATTCTGAAATTTTGGGTTGTATCCATCTACCTTTTCTTCCTTGCTCTTCTCTGTTGATCTTCCATGTAAAATGCACGCGGTGACGGTGTCCCAGCAGGGTGCTGAGTGCTCTGTGAGGACGACCCCCGCTTGACCCTTAAAATACCAGTACATGCCGTGGTGCTGCTTCATTAATTGCCTGTGGGTGTTTTGCTGTCGTTTGGGGGGATTTTTGGTTGTTTGTTGTTGTTGTTCGTTTTTTGTTTTCTTTCTTTCTTAACTGCGACACGCACCTTGTGGGCTCTTAGTTCCTCTACCCAAGATCGAACCTTGAGGGCCTCTACCAGAGATCGCACCTTCAGCAGTGAGAGCACCGCGTCCTAACCACCAGGCTGCCAGGGAGCGCCCTGCTTACGCCTGATCTGTAGATGGGGAGACCTGAGTGAGGCACGGAAGGGCTTCGTCCCTCTTCCCGGGGCACGCGGCTGAGACCTGGCAGGGCCAGGGTTGAATGCAGGCCTTTCTCTCCAGCCTGTGCTGCCAGCTGGAGCGCTGTGTTGCCTCCCTCCCAGGCTGCTCAGCTGTGCAAGACTCTTTCCTCTTTTGGAGCCTTGAAGACAATGCGGTGACCGCCAGGGTCCTTAGGACGAGAAGGGAGCGTGGTGGCAGCAGGTGGCCTGGCTGCCAGACAGCACAGGGCGGGCCTTGGGGTCGCAGGCAGGCTGAAGCCCCGCCCCAGCCGTTACCAGTGGACCCTCCCGGAGTCACACTTTCCACTTCTGTGAGATTAGGTGAGACAGTGGCATTTAAAGCCCTTGGAGCAATGTTTTAATAAGTTTTAGCTGTTGTCTCTGTTAGTGCCTTCTGAGCCCTGGTCCTGCTGAGGAGTCCCCGCCCGGCGACAGGCGGTGGTGGCGGTGTTTGCTGGCGGGGTCTCCTGGGCGGTGGAGGCAGAGGTGGTTCCCATGGTGCTGGGCAGCATTTGAGCTTAGGCTCTGGTTTCCATTTCTTTCTCTCTTTTATTGTTTTTACTTTGTGCCCCACAGGGCGTGCGAGACCCTAGTTCCCTGACCAGGGATTGAGCCCATGCCCTCTGCCCTGGAAGCGCTGAGTCTTAACCATTGGACCACCAGGGTAGATCCAGTTTCCAGTTTTCAAGAAGCTGCCTTGGTGTGAACATGGAAGGGGGAGGGGAGAGAATGGGGCAAGTGGAGAGAGTGGCCCTGACATACATACGCTGTCCTGTGTAAAGCGGGTAGCTGGGGGGAAGCTGCTGTGTAGCAGGGGGTGCCCAGCCTGGCGCCCTGTGATGGCCTGGAGGATTGGTGGGAGCGGGGCGGGGGGGGGAGGCGCAAGAGAGGGCACGGATATGTACACAGTGGCAGCTGACCTGCACTGGCGCACAACAAAAGCCAAGGCACCCCTGTAAAGCAGTTGCCCTCCAGTGACAAAAAATATCTTGGGATTGGCACTTGGTGCTTCCCTTCATTTAATTATTTTTACTCACTGAAGGACTTCTAAGCTTCTCGCTCAGCCAGCAACGTTCTCGAGACATAGCACTCAGTGTTCAGTGAAGGATGGAAAGAAGGTTTGGAGCTCGTGAAAACGTCTTGTTGGCGAGCTATTCTTGAAGGAAACCTTCTTTTGAGAGAGGAAAAGACCAGTTTGCTCTGGCCCAGAAGAGGCAGCCACATCTGGTTTGATTGTTCAGCCCCTATCCGTGGCTGCCCAGCTGGCGTGCCCTTGGGTAGTGTGAACCGCAGACGCTGGCAGGTGCGCGTGTTAATGCCATGTGGGAATGCTGAGTCCTGTGCCCCCTGAAGCTAAATTCTGCGGAAGAGACTGGCAGTAGTATCTGTTGTTTAACTGAACACTTAGTACGTTCCAGAAACTCTGCTAGTTTCTTTACACACACTTTATAAAATTCTCAAAACAAGGCTGCAGGGTAGGTATTATTACTAGTTTTATTTAACAGATGAGGGAATTGAGACTCTGGAACGTGAAGGACTTTTCCAGATCTCCATTTCTAGGAGGTGGCGTTGAAAGATTTGAACCCATGTCTGTCTGACTGCCGGGGTCTTCTGTGCCACTTGCAGCCTGGCAAGGGGATCTGTTTTAGGTCCTAGATACTGAAGCTGGAAGGACCTCGCCAGGGGATCTGTTTTAGGTCCTAGATACTGAAGCTGGAAGGACCTCGCCTTTAGGCATCTCCCCGTCTGGTGGGTCCTGACAGCTGGGTGAGGAGAGCCTTGTAACAGATCTTGGGTTGGATTTGCAAATCCGTCACAGGCTGGGGAAACGTTTCACTGTCCTTCACCGTCAGCAAAGGTGGTGGAAGCTTTGGGTTGTGTTTGGGAGTGCCAGAGGGCCTGGCGCTGTTGCGGGATTCCCTGTACAGGGATGTGCTGTGCCCTTGGTTGGTAGTGGGGTGTGGCGCCGTGCGAAGGAGCTGCCCTTGACCTGGATGGGGCAGGCGGAGATGGGGCTTTCCGTGCTGACTCCCACTTGCGTCTGAAATGAGAGGTCAGGGACCCAGGGAAGAAGTGGCCCAGCTGTTTTGGTGGATGTGTTGGCCCCGTGTTCCTCTTTTCCTCACGCCGCCCGTTGGATGCAAGTCAGAAGGCAGCACTGCCCTCTTCTAGCTGAAGCACTTGGAAGGAGGCTTCATCTCCCTCGCATCCTCTGAATCTTCCAGCTTTCCCACCGCGACTTGTCCATGTGTGCTGGTGGCGCTTTGGGCCAGCCCTCTGGAAGCACGTGCAGTGTGTTACTGGCGGAAACCCGCGGCCAAAATGTTGCGAATTTCCTCCAGCCCATCTTATAACTCAGTTTAGAGGAAGGTTTATGTGAACTGGCTGCTTCTGCCATGAGAAAGGGAGTATCCTTTCCTCAGCCTTCGTCACTGAACACGTGGATGATGATTCTCCCCCCGCAGAATTCTTTTAACTCTTCCTTGGAATACAAGGATGCTCTGTTCCAATCATCTTTGACTTTGGTGAACGGCTTCTTGAATTTCTTCTGCCGTCAAGGTAGAAATGGACGGCACACAAGGCATCCATTGAAGACTCCTCGGGATTACCCCTAGCTATGTCTTTAACTACCAGTTGACAAAGTGGAGGGATCAGTCTCTTGTTACGTGAAACTCTCCAGGACCCTGCAGAGGCAGCAGCTGTAGACATCTGTGAAACGTCCACGATCAGACAGGAGGTCATGGCGCCTTGCAGATCTTCTGAGGAGTCCGGAAACCATCCACAAGAGCAACAGTCTGTACCTTTTTCGAGAAATGCACCCATCACTGATAGTGTTCGTAAGAATAGAGTCTGCAGTGTAGGGGGACGGGAGGTTTCAGAATTTGTTAGGAGGTCGAGCTGTCCCTTGTTTGCCCAGCCTGGAATCGGAGACTTGCTGTCCCCGTCTAATTTCTTAAGCTAGCAAGTTGTTTTCCCAAGTCACTTGAAGTTAATTTTCTTCTAGTTTGGGTTGTTTAGCATTCTCTAGAGAGATGGTTAGATGGCATCACTGACTCAATGGACATGAATTTGAGCAAACTCTGGGAGACAGTGAAGGACAGAGAACCCTGGCATCCTGAAGTCCATGGAGTTGCAAAGAGTCTGGTGCGATTTAGCAATGAAACACTCGCATATACACACACACACAGAGTGTGTGTTCACAGGAGGCAGAACGTGGGTTTCGTTCTTTGTCCTCCTCTGTCGTGCATGTTCAGGATCCGGATCTTTCTGAGCCTCGGTTTACTGCCTGTAAAGCCAGGGTGACGGTGCCCATCTCACGAAGCTGCTGTGAGGCTTTCCCGAAAGCTGCACAGACAGTGCCCGGCCCTCCGGTGGCCCAGAATGGAAGCCTGAGAAAAGACTATGCCTTTAGGCTGAGTGCTGATTGGAACTGGAGTGCCCGCACACAGGACGGTCGGCAGGCTCTCTGAGGTTGCGAGCCCGGGCCGATAGAGGTGGAGGGTGCCAGAGGAGGGGACCCTTATCTGCTTCCAGAATACACCCTATGCTGCGTGCCTTGCTCCCAGCGGGGACTCTGCCTGAGCAGGTGGAGTGCGCTTGCACCCTGGTGCCTCCTTGCAGACTCCAGTTGCTGACTTTGGCTGGGAATTTTCACTGTTCCACCAAACTCACCACGTTAGCTTTGTCTCTGCAGAAAAGCTGTCCCCCGGTTTGCAGTTAAGAGATTTGGGGAATGTAAACACTGAGTATTGGAAACCTTTTCCTTCCCCACCCCACAGCCGAGAGAGCGCTCCACCTCCTGAGTGATTCATTTTGGGCCCTGCACTCCCTGAAGGATGTGTAAGGGAAAATCAGCCGACCGCTGTAGGAGTCGACAGGGAGCCGGTGTGGAGGTTGCTAGGTTTTGCTGCAGAGTAAACATCAGGGGGAGAGGCACTTGGACATTCTTGTGGCTGGAGGGGAAGTTGAGGTGATTTGGGGTCTCTGCTAGGACCGTGCGCTTGTGTGTTTCTGATGGCTCGGCTGGCCTTGGGGGAAGTGTTAGAGGCTCAGTCGTGTCTCACTCTTTGCAACCCCATGGGCTGTAGTGGACTGCAGCCCGCCAGGCTCCTCTGTCCCTGGGGTTCTCCAGGCAGGGGTGCTGGAGTGGGTTGCCATTCCCTTCTCCAGGGGATCTTCCCAACCCAGGGAGCAAACCTGGGTCTCCTGCATTACAGGCAGATTCTTTACCGTCTGAGCCCCCAGGGAGGCTGACCTCGGGGACTCCAGTAAACAGGGAGAAAAGCAGAATGGCAAGACCATGTCTTGGTGCCATTCTGGGCTGACGAGATGGCCAGAGGGCTGAGGAAAGAGAGCGGAACAGAACCCAGGAGGACAAAGGGCAGGAGGTCTGCTCCGGGTGAACGTGGACTGTGGTCAGCTCTTTCTGTTGTTTCCTGCCCAGAACGTCTGTCCCGTCTCCCATTCTGGTTTTAGGGAGCCATGCACTCCTTACAAACTGGGAGGAGGGTGTTTGGTGGGGTGGGAGTTGGGAAGTCTGCCATTTTCTGTCGGGACTTAATGACTTGAAAACTTGAAATAACACTCCACCTGCCTTTCTTGAGACTCCTGGCAGCCTAAATGGAAAACTTGTGTCAAGCGAGCAGAAAATGAGGGAGGAAAGGGCCCTGGAGCACCCAAAAGCTATTGTGTAGAAGTCCTGGCAGATGAGCTGTGTGCTTCCCAGCCCGCAAGAGCGCCAACACTCACGCAGACCCGGCCTGCGGGGACACCCCGGGGGCCAGACTCGCCTGCGCTGCGCTGGGAGGGTGAAGGGCTGCCCTGCTTCATCCCCCTCGCAGGGAAAGGGGAAGAGCCGCAACACACACACACACACACACACACACACACTCTCTCTCTCTCTCTCTCACATCACACCACACACACCGTACCACACTGCACACACACCACACCACACACATACACACCCCACACCACACACACACACATCACACAAACCATACCACACACACACACCACACACACCACACCACACCACACACACACCACACCACACCACACACACACACCGCGCACACACACACCACACCACACCACACACACACACCGCACACACACACACCACACCATACCACACCACACACACACACCGCGCACACACACACCACACCACACCACACACACACACCGCGCACACACACACCACACCACACCACACACACACACACACACAGACCACACACACCACACCACGTGCACACACACACATACACACACACCACACACACACCACACACACACACCACACCACACCACACACACACCACACCACACCACACACACCCCACACCACACACACACACACCACATCACACACACCATACCACACACACACACACATAGACCACACCGCACACACACACCACACCACACACACACACACACACACACACACACACACACACTCCCCCCAGCTTCATGTAGTGTCAGGTGCTCACAGACTCTGGGGCGGCGCCTCTGGACCCAAGTGCTTGACTCTGACTCGCTCGTCCTCTCTCAGTTGGGTTGCTTCCTGTTGCGTTTCGTGTGTCCACAGGCCTCTGGGTTCCCAGCCAGCAGATGAGGGCAGGAGATGTGGCCGGTGGCCTGGCCGGAGGGGTGGGGAGGTGTGGGAAGCGGGCGGCTGCGCTGGGGCGCTCCCCGGCTCCCGCGCTGTCGTGGGCCGCGGTGGGGCAGCCCGCGCAGGACCCGTGGGCAGGGCTCGTCCAGCCGCGGAGACGGGAACCGCGCGTGCTTCTGGAAGGCCCGCTCGGTGGAGGGGCCGCGGCCCTTGCTCCCCGCGGCGGCCAGGGTCGGGAGGAAGGAAGCACGCTCTCCCCGCACCCTCCGGGGCCCGCGCTGCTTCTGCCACTGACCGTGGGGCCCTGCACAGCTTCCTCTGAGCCTCACTGTCTGTCTGTAAAACGGGGGGTCAGGCCTTTAGATGAGCTTGGAAGGTCCATCTGGATCTAAATCCCAGTGATCCTGGCAAGACTTCTGTTATTTTTTAATTCTAATTTAGTTTTTTTTTTTGGCATGTGGGATCTTAGTTCCCCGCCCAGGGATCGACCTCGCACGCCCACCCACCCCTTCCCACTGCACTGGAAGTGCAGACCCTTAAGCACTAGCTAGGCTGCCAGGGAAGTCCCCAGCAGAATTTTTTTTTTTAAAGCAGAGACTTGTGTTTATGTTTTCGTGGTGATCAAAACAACATTGTCCCAAGGCACTGAATTGCTTTCACCTTGAAATGGTTAATTTTATGTTGAAGATGACCCAGCAGTGAAGATTCTCAGCGGAGGCTTGGTCCGCCAGATGAGCTTCCACTGTGGCTTTGCGGGGCTTGGAATTTCCCGTGGGAAGGCACGCCATCCACAGGGACGGCCTGTGTGTGCCTGGTGGACTGCTGCCCTCCGGCCGCTGTCATCACCGCTTCCCTCGCAGAGGATTCAACCAGAGGGCACTCAGTCAGGGCAAGGAAACACTTTTTCTTTTTGTTAATCCAAACTGTGCAGTTTCCCAGTGGCCTGCAGATGAGCAGTTGGCCGGGCTGCCCTGCAAATCTTCCCCATTTAGCCCCCAGCACACATTGTTCCCGGCCCACATGGCAGAAAACAGATTCAGCTTTTAAACAAAGTTGCCTGTTGGGTCACAGATTATACAAGACAAAAACCACGGTGCCTTTAGACTCCATAAACTTGTGATAAATCAGCCTGGGCTCCAGCGAAGTTGGCCTTTGTGTTGTCTGTGAAGTATTTGCTAAGCCTCTTGGGAATGTAAACGAGGGAAGGACTTGATGAATTTAAGAACAAACTATAAAGGCCTTGAAGCTTTGGCTGGTTGTTTATGTATAGACAGATGCTGTTAAGTACAGTCCCCGGAGCAGGCCAGGCGGGGCTTCTGCTCGGAGAGCAGAGCAGTTTGAAGTTCCTGCGTGTCCTTGAAATTACAGAGGCTGTTTTAAAAGGGCACGCACAGTCATACACACACCAGTGAGGCTGTGCCAATCGGCTGGTGCGGGGCAGAGGGGCCCCACTGGAAAGCTCAGGCATCTCAGACCCCTCGTTTCTAGCAGGCTCCCTTGGCCCTGTGTGTCCTGCCTCTTACGGTCTTTGGCCCTCCCGCCGTCTCCAGCCCCACCCCTGATCACACTGGGCCCCCCAGGCGCCACGGGCCTCCTCCTGCGTCAGTTTCTGTGGCCGTCTCACAGAGCCACTCCAGAGCCTGGTGACCGCAAAGAGCCACAGTCACGTGTTATGTCCATTGGTTCTGGGGCTGGAAATTTAGGGGAGAGCCTCGGCTGGGCGGTTCTGGCTCGGGATCTCAGGCTGTTGAAACCGGCAGCACCTGCAGGCCGGCCAGGGTTCTCCCTTCACTGTGCAGGCGTCTCTTCAGGTGGACTGTCTTCATCAGGCGGTTCTTCCCCGCAGCGTGGCTCGCGGGGCGGCAGGCCCGAGTGGTGAGCAGGCAAGGGGGAGGATGAATGATCTCTTCTAGCTCAGAAGTGACCGAGGTCGGCCCTGCTGATTGTAGGAGTCAGAAGACTCCCCATCCCAAAGAGGGCTGGGGGGGCGTGGGCTCCACCCCTCAGCGGGGGCAGGGGCCGAGTCACGCTGTAAGACGGGCGAGGGGTGGGAGAGCTTGTTCAGGTGGGTTTTTGGAAACTAGTCTGCTTTATTCTCTAAGACACGACATATTCCTCTCAGTCCTCTGAGGAGAAATCTTTGGGGGCCCTAATCCCTCCTGGAGAAGCAGGTTTTAGAGTTTTAAAGGCCAAGCAGAATGGCACGGGAGCTGTACGTACGAAGTCGACCAGTGCAAAGCTGCTGGGAGCGCTGAGGTTCCGTCCTGTTCCCTGGAGCCCGCCGAGGAAACCGCTGCCCCCTGGGGTTCGGGCTGAAGCTGGCCTTGCTCTGACCCCTCGCTCCCCCTGGAGCCAGGCCGCAGCCTTTCCCAGCCTCTCCGTCTTGTTGTGCCCATGGCCTCCACGTTAGCCTGGGGCAGCCTTGCTCAGCCAGTCATCATGGGTCATGGACACCCTCCCCTCTTCCTGAGGAGGCTGGTGATTCCCGGCACCACGCGTGCACATTTACTCCAGGGTTTCTCATTTTTGTGGATAGAGGTGTTCCTTGCATTAAGCTTTGAGCTTAACCCCGGCTAAGACATGTCCTGTCCTCGGCACCCGCAGCGGGAGATGGAGTCGCTGTTGTTGCTGATGATTTCCGAGTTAGTTTTTGCCCTTGGAGTTCCTGCGGCTTAGCAGCATCGCTCAGCCTCTGAAAATCCCATAGTATCTCTTCAGCTATAGTGTTTTGTTTGACTTACTGTCCTGAAAAAGTATTAGCAGTTGTTTTACTTGTCATCAGGTGATTTTAAGCAGTTCCTGTGTTTCTTCAAGCCGTGTGAGAAACCAGCAGAGTGGAAATGTTCCCTCGCTGTTGATGTCCTGAAAAACACAACCAGAGGTCTAAACTGATGCCGCGAGCCTCACCAGGGCAAAGCGGGCTGGCCGTCCTCTCTGTGTGCTGACACCCTAACAAGGACTCCTCTGCTGTCTTTCTCTGTGTGGATTTTGACTGCTCCGTGAGCTCCTGGAGACAGTGTCAGAACCAGTGCTTGTCACCTCGGGAACACTCAAATTATTCAACAGCTAATGGAACGGGTAGAGAATTCCAGAGTGACGCGAAACGGTCATTCTTGTCCTTTTTACCTTTCAGCCTGGAAAATGCCATCAGTGGAAGGAGGAGCCGGGAAAGCTCCTTTGATGAAAGGGAAGTGTGTCTAGGACCAGTTAGGATTTCGAAGGAACCGTCTCATGGAGACCCCTGGTCACGGAGTGACAGTGCAGAAAATAAAGAGCCTGGAGAGCCTAGGGGAAGAATTGGCTCACGACGAGGCGCACATGTGGTGCGCCGGGAGCTGCCTCGTCTCTGCAGCTCCCGTGACCCCTTGTTGGGGACCTCACACTCGCCTCGTGACCCTGTGGCTCTTCTGTGGCTGGTTCCTCGAGGGTCGGGACTAGCTTTCCGTCCCTATGCCTGGTGTAGGGCGCTCAAGGCTCCGTGGTGGAGCTGAAGCCTAGTTGCAGGCCTGCAGGGGCTGTTGAAGGGCAGGGTGGGTGCATCTGCTTTTACCCTGGGGACAGTGCGCAGCCCACCAGGGGGAATCTTAGCATCCTCTCCCCAGATCCCAAGCCATGCGGCTAAGACCAAAGCAGAGCACTCCTGACCCCATGCTAAGGGCTGGAGGTGAAAGCCCCAAGAGGCCTTGAGCTCCTGCCCCGGGGGAAGATCTTAAAGGGGTCGCAGAGCCCGCTACCTGCCTCCTGCCAAGCTGCTACGGTTACCCAGGTGGTGGTCGTGAAGGGATCGCACTGGGGCAAAGGCGAGGCTCTCAGCGCCCGGTCCTGGTGCTGGAGTCAGACACGGGGTGGGGGTAGGTTCCACGCAAGAACACCTTCCTTCCTCCCCTCCTCAGGCTTTAGACTCTGAGCTCCTTAATCCCAGTGCCAGTCCTGGCTTGCTCTTGTTTTTTTTTTTCCCTGTTACCTTTAAAAAATATTGAGTGAAGTGAAACAGTGACAATAAAAAAGAGAGCTCAGAAATCAACCCGTGCGTATATGGTCAGTTCACTTCGGATAGAGGAGTCAAGAATGAGTATACAGTGGGGGCAGTCTCTTCACTGAATGGAGTTGGGGAAATTGGACAGCCACATGCGAAAGTCTGAAACTACACACGGTTTTACACGGTACACACATCAGCTCAGAAATATTTAGATCCCTGATAGCTATAAAGGACCATACTAACATATGTGTAAGTTTAAGCATCCTGATATTATAAATATCTTTGAGTCTGTTATTTCATGCAGGACCTCGATGAATGTCAAGTTTTATTTTTCCCTTGTGGCTCCTTCTCCCTCTTCCAAATTTTGTATTTATCATTCCCTTGTCTTGGCAAATGAGAAAGAAAGCCTTGCTGTATTAGTTTAAAGTGTGTGTGTGTAAATAATAGAGAGTTCAGTACTGCTGGGTTTTGAGCTTTTTGAAAGTGGCAGCACCCTGTGTAGTCCTCTGGGACCTGCTTCCCCAGCCCCACTCTCATTCTATTTCTGGGGCCACTCATGTTGCTTGTAGCTGTGGACCAGCCATGTTTTCTTCATCCCCTTGTGCTATTTCCTGTTTGGGCCTCTAAGGATTTGGGATGACTACCAAGCAAAGGGCTCCAATTAACTATAATTTAAAATTTTTTGCAAGCTGTCATTAAGTTTTCCCGTGTTGCTTGGCTTTATGGGAAGCTTTTTAGTCATTTACTAATTTAACGACAGTTAGACATCCTTACTCCTTGGAAGGAAAGTTATGACCAACCTAGACAGCATATTAAAAAGCAGAGACATCACTCTGTCAACAAAGATCCGTCTAGTCAAGGCTATGGTTTTTCCAGTGGTCATGTATGGATGTGAGAGTTGGACTATAAAGAAAACTGAGTGCTGAAAAATTGATGGCTTTTGAACTGTGGTGCTGGAGAAGACTCTTGAGAGTCCCTTGGACTGCAAGGAGATCCAACCAGTCCATCCTAAAGGAGACCAGTCCTGGGTGTTCCAGGTGTTTAATATTTGGAAGGACTGACGTTGAAGCTGAAACTCCAGTGCTTTGGTGAAGAGCTGACTCATTTGAAAAGACGCTGATGCTGGGAAAGATTGAGGGCAGGAGGGGAAGGGGACGACAGAGGATGAGATGGTTGGATGGCATCACCACTCAGTGGATTTGGGTGGACTCTGGGAATTGGTGATGGACAGGGAGGCTTGGTGTGCTGCAGTTCATGGGGTCACAAAGAGTTGGACACGACTGAGCGACTGAACTGAACTGAAGACATCCTCAGCCTTAGAAATTTGTAGTATTTCCTGCTGAGGTTGTTGGGATTGATGCAAAATACAAGTTAGACCATTTCGCAGTAATATTTTAATGCTTTCAAACTCAGTGCAGTCAGAGGACTGTCCAGAAGTAAAGCCTTCATGCTACCGGCACCTCGAGGGGTGGGGCTGTGGTCAGCGCATTGGGGTTGGGAACATGTGAGCAGGCTCCTAGGAAGCATGAAAACAGTGTCTTTTCATGCTGACCTTTTCTGGTCAAGTTGTGTTCCTTTTTCTAAATACTCAGCTTCCGGTTAATCCCTTCTGAACTTCCCATTGTGTCTGAATTAAAGATTCAGTGTAGCTAGGCTTATATTTAAGAACTTTCCCTTGTTCTCAGGAATATTGTTAATATCTAGTTGAGACTGTTTTCAAAGACCAGACATTTTAGGGTTATGGGTAGTCTGTCAGTTAGAATTGTATGTAAAATGTTCTGTGTGTGTGCAGTTTTCCGGATTCTTGGCTTTAACCAGAGTCTGGGAGTTTGCAATTCCCCAGAACAATTCCTTTAAGCCGAGGTCTCTCCAGCTGGGCTTTACTGCCCTGTTGGGTCTGGTTGTTAGGGTCTGTTCTGTGCATCGCAGGATGTTCATTCAGAAGCGTCCTGGGCGCTTTCCCGTTAGGCCCCCTCCTGCGCATGATGACAGCTGAAAATGTCTCCGTAGGGTCCTCACATCTCCTGGGGGGCTGTGGGGAGGGCAGAATCAATCCCAGTTGAGAAACGCCGGTTCATTTTTTCTAAAGAGCGGTTTTAGGTGTGCGGCAAAGGTCAGCAGAAGATGCAGACATTTCCCCTGCACCCTGGGCCTCTCCCGCTGTGGGTGTCCCCTGCGAGAGTCAGAGCTGATGCACCTGCCCTGCATCCTCATCACTCAGAATCCATGGTTTTCACTCAGGCTCACTCTTGGTGGTTGTACATCCTGTGGGTTTGGACAGATTTGAAACGACATATCCCCCTGATCCCTGCACACAGCACAACCAGGTAGGCAGGCAGGCCAGCCCGTGTGTGTGTGTGTTTGTGTGTGTGTGTGTGTGTGTGTGTGTGTGTGTGTGTGTGTGTGTGTAGGCAGGCAGGTCAGCCCGTGTGGTGTGTGTGTGTGTGTGTGTGTGTGTGTGTGTGTGTGTGTGTGTGTGTAGGCAGGCAGGTCAGCCCGTGTGGTGTGTGTGTGTGTGTGTGTGTGTGTGTGTGTGTGTGTGTTTTCACTGAGTCATGTCCGACTCTTTGTGACCCCATGCGGGCGCCTCTGTCCATGAGATCTCCCAGGCAAGAATGCTGGAGTGGGTTGCCAGTTCCTTCTCCAGGGGTCTTCCCAACCCAGGGATCGAACTCACATCTCCTGCGTTGTAGGCAGATTCTTTGCCACTTGAGCTGCCGGGACGCCCCGAATGACAGCTGCCTGCCATTATCACCACTACGTGTAGAGGATAGTGTCACTGCCCTGAAATTCCCGTGCTGTGCTCATCCCTCTCTCCCTTCCGGCCCCTAGCAACCACTGTTTTTTTTTTTTTAATTGTCTGTGTAGTTTTGTCTTTTCCAAAAGGTCATAGATGGATTCATACAGTATGTACCCTTTTCAGATTAGCTTCTTCCACTTAGTGGGTGTGCAAAATTTGTCTCCTGCGTGCCCCTTCATGGTGTCATAACCTCCCCTTGTCTGTGTTAACCACAGTTTCTTTATCCACTCAGCTACTGAAGCCGTCTTGACTGCTTCCAAGTTTTGGCAATTATGAATAAAGCTGCTGTAGACAGTTGAGGGCAGGCTTTCGTGAGAACATTCATCTCCAGCATGGTTGCTGGATTGTGTGGTAAGAGTATGTTGAGTTTTAGACGAAACTGCCAAGCTGTCTTTGGAAGTGGGTGCGCCGTTTTGCGTATCCTCTGACAACGAATCAGAGTTACTGTGGTGCCACGTTCTTTTCAGCTTTTGGTGTTAACAGAATTCTGGATTTGATCCATTCTAATGGATGTGTAATAGTATCTCATTTTGCTTTGTATTTCTCTGGTGACGTGTGATGTTGAGCACCTTTTCAGATGGTGCTATTTACCATCTGTGTGTCTTCTTTGATGAGACATCTGTTAAGGTCTTTGGCCCATTAGTTTATACTTTTTAACTAGTTTGACTTGATTCATTTAGGGTTTTCTCTTGCGTGGCCAAGGGAGTACAGAGCTATTTACAGAGTTTTGAACAGCTAGCTTCTGTTGAGAGCAATAGGAGAGACTTCTGGGTTGGCTTGAGTGGGGCAAATGTTAACAAAATATTTTATTTTAAAATATGTTTAAAAATTGAAATATGTATTTGTGTGCATACACAGAAACACTCCCAATCAAATATATACTAATATGTATTATGCATTGCACAGGTATTCTCTAAATCATCCTGACAACTCTGCGAAGTAGATAGTATCCTCATTTTATGGATTATCAACCTTTAAAAATAAAATAGCTGGTTATTTTACCAGCAAAATGGACTTACTTGGGAATTGCAAAGAATTACAGTTCAGGATAAAGAAGCAAAGTATAGCAAACAAAGGGGAGGAACCTTACTTTATAGAGAAAAAGGAGGAAGTTGAGAAGGGGTGCTTAGAAGGAATGGCTGTTGGAGGAAGGGGAGAGTTCGGGGGTTCGAGGTGGTGATGTCTTCCCCTGGGCTGAGCTTGCCGCTGGACAAGGAGAAATCCTCTTTCCTCCTCCTGGAATGCAGGGTCTTGTCTTCCAGCTGGAGTGTGTGATTGGTGTTGTGTGTTGGTGCTTGAGAGCTCCCCCTTCTGGCCGCCTGGCTCCATTTTAAACGTAGTTTCCTTTCTTACCCTTCACAGGATGAATAGATGTCCACAGAGGTTAAGAAATTTGCCCAACGTCCTAAGTTAATGAATGGCAGAACAGAGCACTGAATAGAGGTCGGCAGCGTCAAATTAGTTTATGTGTGTGTTCTTGAGCCTAGAAGTACTAAAGTGTCTTCCATGTCGGTGGGCCAGACGTGCATCCCGTGGGCTTGGCTTGCACACGTGGGGAATACCTGGTTGCTGGGAAGTCTCACTAAGCAGAACAAGTGTGTACGATTTCTGGAGTGTGTGTAGATCTCTTTGCGGAGTACAGCCTGTTTGTCGTGTCTACGTTCTCGTTGATAATCATCTTGAGCCAGGGGACAGGGATTTTGTTTTGGTTTTCTTTTTTTACAAACAGCCTGCTGTATATGCTGTATCAATTACCTAGGAGGGAAACTGCCTTCAGCTAGCATATACGTTATGTCTCTGCGTGTATATAAAGCGGGTCTTTGTCCCACAGGCTGTTTGTGGTTGATGTACATGGACGTGCAGGTGGTCGGATTCAGAGTTTATATTTTATTACTGTCAAATGTAGCGTTTCCAGGATTACCTCGTGTAGTTTATAAAGATTCTGGAGCTTGTTGGTTTAGGGCTTTCAAAACTCCTGAGACGGGTCTGCGCAGAGCAGATTAAGGCTGCAGATCAGACGGCGCCTCCAGTTGGTTGTGTCGGGGGCCCCGCCTGCCTTACTTGCACTTCCTAGCATCACATGCGGTGGTCTTCGCCGTCTTCCCAGGCCCGCAGCCCTGGCTTCCTTCTGTGTGAGAGCCCACTGCGCACTGAATTAATGGCTTGCACTCCCCGGTCTCTCCCCGACTCAGTTCCTGCCCCCCTCCCTCCGCAGCTCATTGCTCTTTGCGGTGCCTGACGCGGTGGCTCTCGGTGTGTGTCCACAGCGTGAATGTTAGAGTTTATTTCTTTTGACTGTGCTGGGTCTTCAGTGCATGCGGGCCTTTCTCTAGCTGCAGAGAGCAGGGGCTGCTGTCCAGTTGTGGAACACGGGTTTCTCACTGAGGTGGCCTCTCTTGCGGCGGAGCACAGCCTCTGAGCATGAGGACTTCATAGTTACAACTCCTCCAGAGCACAGGCTTGGTAGCTGTGGCTCACGGGCTTCATTGCTCTGAGGCAGGCGGGATCTTCCCGGACCAGGGGTCGAACCTGAGTCTCCTGCATTGGCAGGTGGATTCTTTACCAGTGGGCCATCAGGGAAACCGTGCAGGATGAATATTAAATGAAGAGATGAGTGTGAGAGCGAGAGCAGTCTTTATCCTCCTGGCCCTGCAGAGCACTGACCGCAGCTTATGCCTTTGTCCACCTGGCCAGCGGGAGGGAGCTCTTGGTCTGTTTTGCAAGGGCCTGGCGCCTGGGAAGGTAGGCCCAGCCTCGGATGAATGACTGCAGCCCTTACATGTCAGCACGCATCTTGTTCTTTGCCTTTTTTGTCCTTGGCTTGGAGCTCATCGGGCAGCCTCACCTGGTGACATGTCCTGGCGGTCACGACCAGGTGACAGCAGAGAATAGAGCCTGACCTGCTCCTTGAGCCTTCTCACGGCAGAACCAGTTAGGGGCCCTACAGCTGCCAGCCTGTCGAGGTGGAGAAGGAGAGCACGCGAGACTTTGAGATGAGTGTTGAGCAGGGCAGCTTTCCGAACTCCTCAGCCCCCTTCCACAGATGTAACTGTCTTTTGAATCCTCCACTTGAGACGGAGGCTGCCGTCCTGGAGGGCCTGGCCGGTCTCCCCCCAGGAGCCGCGGCAGTGGGCCCGCTGCAGGCCTGTCTGCTCTCAGGATACCTGGGCGAGCTGCCGCTGTCGGAGCGCCTTTGAAACGGGGTTTTGGTGTTTCTATCAGCAGAATGACTCACACACTCCTGTTTATCTTTTGGCAGAGTGATCAGCAGCTGGACTGTGCCTTGGACTTGATGAGGCGCCTGCCTCCGCAGCAAATCGAGAAAAACCTCAGTGACCTGATCGATCTGGTAGGTGCCTTGTTTGTGCGGTTTCCTCTGGGGTTGGGGCCATACTAGGCTGCCTTATACACCTGTTCCACGTGGAGTTCAGACCACACAAGACAGCTCTCCACCAGCTGGATGCCACCGCTGGCTTGTGAGGCTCCTCCGGAGAGGGGGGAGTCTCCCCTGACTCTCACTCTTCCTGTGCTGGCTGCGCTCATAAAGCCAAGACGGGGGCTCTGAAGCGAATACCGCGCACCCCATCCTCCAGTGGCCGTGCTTCCGCGCGCCGGACGCTTGCAGTTAGGCTCGGGGAGGCAGGGGCTGCACACACCCCGGAGGACCTGGCTCCAGGCTGTGCTAGTCTCTCTGCCGCTGTGGGCGTTTCTCCAGCCAAAGCAGGACAAAAATCCAGCCTCCCAAGTGCCTCAGTGGCTTCACTTCTAGCTTGAAATGGCACAAAGTACAAAACTGGGCTTTTAAAGAGCTCATCACATCTATTTTTAAAATATTTATTTGTATGAGAACAAATGATACAGAAGGGAACGTTTTTAGACAGACACTTTCTGTATTGAAAAATCTCTTACTCTTTATTTAGCATAGGAAACAATGCAATTTCAACACGAGATCATTAAGAGTGATTTTCCTGTGGTCCTCTGTGGAAACTTTCGGGATTTTGTGACAGTGTTGATTGGAGTGGAATGTAATTCTATTTAGAGTTCTTCTTTGATTAGTAAAACTATTTTTAAAATATTATATGTATGCACTTAACTGAGATATCACAAAATGATTATTTTGTAATGGGATTTCAAGGTAATTAAACACGTGTATCTTTTAAAAAAGCATTTGTTTATTCATGTATATATACATACATGGAGTGACTGGTCTCAGAATGATGCCAGAGAGTCACTGGCACCATAATGTTATTTGAAAATGTTTAAAGTGTTAAAAAAAAAACAAAAACCTATGAAACTGTGAGAAATCATGCAAAGAAGTCAAATAAGATCAAGAGACAGCTGAGGTACTAGATCATTTGGCCGGTGGGTTCTGGCAACCTGAGCCCGCCCTAATCAGCCCCTGTTCTTACCACTGTGTCCCCTCAGCTTCTCAGAGGGATGATCAGTTGCCAGCTGTTGCTCGTCAGTTAGATGTCTTTTAAAGATAGTAGCTTGAAAACTTGTTCATATGCTGTGGTGATGTCTTTAGTTCCATTGTATGCGTTCAGAACAGTTTTACTAGGGAAGACTGTTACTGCAGGAGACTCAGGTCATTCACAGGTGAAACTCTTGCCAGCAGTCCGTGAGGTCCATGGTGCAGCTGTCAGTCTATAGAGACACAGGCTCCAAGAGAGAGGCAGCTGTGTGGACAGAGGCGAGCTGGTGGACGGAACTGTGAGCTTGCTGCCTTTTCTGTGTAATAGTTCTGGAAGGAAGGAAGGAGAAGGGTTCTCCAGGAAGAGAGCCGTGATGAGAAAGCCCACTCCTGGTGCTTGTGATAGAAACGGGGCAAAGGTGGCTAGAAACGGCGGCAGGTCCTGGCCGGGTAGTGAGTCATTTCAGGTGAGTGTGAGGGAACAGAGGCTGAATTAAGTGAGATGCACGCAAACCCACCGTGCGCTCGGAATCAGGGGTCCAACACCCAGCACCCAACCAGGGCCCGCTCCAAGGCCTAAGCGGCCTTGATGTGCAGACGAGGTCTGGCCAGTGCGCCCTTTGCTCCTGTTGCTTCTTGTCCTGTGAGCTCTGATTCTCTGGGGCTTGTTTCCAGATTTCTCTGGGAGTGCTGTACATTAGGAGTTCTATGTGAGAGATCCTAATTTTTAAACATTGGCTCAGTCATCGCATAGGCGTGTGAAATGTGAGTCAGAGAAACGGTCTTTGTTGGGAAATGATGAAACATAAAGTTGGATGGGTGGGAGGTGTCCTTAGAAGTCATCAGGAGGGCTTGGATTTGACGTGGCATCGTCACCATCGCCCCATCATCACCACAGCCTTCTGTTCCCTGACGCTCATCTGAAATGACTCCTGTCCCTCCTGGGCAGTGCATGGTACTGAGCGCTTTCTCGGGCATGGCCTCGGTTACCTCTCAGCAGTCCCGTTGGGTCGCAGCGCGAGAGGCAGGCTGGGCCGTGCTGCATGGCTTGTTTTCCTTGGAGAGCTCTAGCTGGCCAGCTGCGGCCCGGGGTAGGCAGAAGCCATGGGTAGGATCCGGCCCCTCAGCCGCTCAGCTTGGAGGCCACGCTGCTGCTCCTCCGCTGAGCGTCACGCTGTGCCCGGCTGCGTGTCAGTTCAGCTTGCCAGTTTAGTTATTACTGTGTTTTAGGAACAGAGCAAACGTAGACGTCAGAGATGACGGGCAGAGTTTTTCTCGATGGACTCTTCTTGGTGTTTCGCAGGCTGTTTTGTTCTTATGGCAACTGGAGTGTTTTCCTACAGCTGTGTCCTGTCTCAGTGGCGCCCTCGTCCCTGCTGCAGAGATGTCTATGTAGGCGCTTTGCTGGAAACCTGGTCAGTGGGTTCCTGAGCTGCGTAGGCCAGTTCTCCTTGGGCTCAGCAGGGAAATCGCAGCGCTGATGGTGAATGCAGGAGTCAGTCACAGGCCATCCTTCGCCTTGGCCGGGTAATAGCCCGCCTCGGGGGTTAGTTTGCAGGACAGCACTGGCCCAGGTGGGGTCCCGTGCTGTGGGGTCCCTGACGGGCCACGGGGAGGAAGTGGCACCCCAGAGGTCGCTGTCGGGGCTGTTCTCCCACCTGCAACGTTATCTGTAGAAAAATGACTGGAGAGGGGACGGAGGCAGGTGGAGGTGGGGGGTCAGCAGCTAATGTTCGGTGAGCACGTGCTGCGTCCCCAGGAGTGAGCTGGACACTAGTTATTTCATCTAATTTTCCAAAAAGAAAAGAGGAGAAAAGGGGCAGTTTTAAAATTCAAACCGCTGGGAATGCTCCCTCAGCCAAACCTTACAGATCGTAAGCCTTCGTCATCTGAGCAAGCGACTTGAGTGTATTCCAACTGCTTGTAAACTCGTAACTGTACATCGTGATACCTGGTTCATGACTAAGCTTTTCAGTAGAGTCGTGAGCTCTGCCGTTGGCCTCTTTATGTCTGTGTACGCGTTATACATGGGCTTCCCCGGTGGCGCAGCAGGTAAGGAATCCGCCTACAGTGCAGGAGGCCCTGCAGATGCAGGTTCGATTCCTTCGTCAGGAAGACACACTGGAGGAGGAAAATAGCAACACAGTCCCAGACTCTCGCCTGGAAAGCTCCACGGACAGAGGGGCCTGCAGGACCACAGCACAGTCCCGGACTCTCGCCTGGAAAGCTCCGCGGACAGAGGGGCCTGCAGGACCACAGCACAGTCCCGGACTCTCGCCTGGAAAGCTCCGCGGACAGAGGGGCCTGCAGGACCACAGCACAGTCCTGGACTCTCGCCTGGAAAGCTCCGCGGACAGAGGGGCCTGCAGGACCACAACACAGTCCCAGACTCTCACCTGGAAAGCTCCGCGGACAGAGGGGCCCGCAGGACCACAGCCTGCGGGGCCTCAGAGAGCCAGACGCTACTGATGCACGCACGCACTGATTTTCACAGTACCCCTCCAATGTTCGTGGGACCGCTTCTCCTTTATTGGATGACTTAAACTCTGAGGAAGAAGCAGCGTGGTGCTGGGTACCTTTACTTCGTATTGCTGACACTGCAGCCACAGGTTAAATATGATACCTCTTCCTCATCTGTCTGTCTTACCTCTTTGTAGGGGAAATGTTAAGTAATTAGTAATCTACAACATTTAACACATAGACTGTATTGTGGAAAATCCTGTACACGTCACATAATGAGAAACAGCCTGAGACTTGGAGCTGCTCGCCGTGGGCTGGCCGCTCGGGGCGCACAGCTCGCTGTGGCCGTCCGCTCCCCTGGGCACTGGGCTGTGTGGGGCCAGCCTTCTATTTATTTTTTCACACGCACCGTTTCTAAGTTGCCTATTGGTTGCAGCATCGCTTCTGTTTTGTGCGTTGGTCTCTTGGCTTCAAGGCATGTGGGATCCTAGCTCCCTGACCAGGGGTCGAACCCCCCTACCTCCTGCAGTGGAAGGTGAAGGCTCGACCGTTGGACCTCCGAGGAAGTCCCTTGCTCCTTTTTTAATTTGAAGTATGTTGAGTGTCCAGATGGAAATGGAGCCTGACTTTGCACTGAATTAGGGTCTGATGAGGCATGCCTCGTTAAAACTCTACTGACATGCTTCAGAAACCCGTCCGAGGCCCCTGCCTTGCACTGTGATGGATTCAGGGCACTTGGGCAGGTTTTGTAGGTCCTGGAAGTTACTTCTTTGATTGTTTATCTTTCATCAGTGCTGTTTTTCTTCCATTTTCCCTGGGCGTGACAGGTCTGTCTGTGTTTTGTTCTGTTTCTTTGCTCCTGTTTTTTCTTTCTAACTGGATGAGCAGAATTCCTTCATTCTTATTAGTCAGTCTGTGCCAGGTGTAGCGCTGTGGCCCTGAGATTCACTTTCAGTTTTAGTTCCTCTTCAAGCGGTAATTGAGGAGACTCGCCCCGTCTTGAGCCCGTCTAGAAGCCGTGCATCCAGGCCTTTGTTCCCTGTAATCTGGGATCAGGCAGACGTTCTCAGAGCCGCTATCAGCCCGGCCTGGCGTTCATCACAGCCATTCCTCCCCAGCTTACCTGCCCCCAGTAATGACAGGGAGGTGGTGCTGTTCTCAAGAAAAGCCTCCAGCTCTTAAGACTGAATGTTGGGATTTGCCAGCATCGCCCATGAAGGGAATGGCCTTGCTTAGATGTCGGAGCCAGGGAAGTGCGGGGAATCCATCGGGTCCACCAGCGGCCCGATTCCCGAGGAGCATTAAAGAGACCTGTGGAGGGTGCCTGGCAGCTTTGGGCCGAAGCAGCCTGATTTAGCATGCCAGGTCGGTGTGCTTTTTTCTTTCCTCTGTCTGAGCTTTTGCTGCCTGAGATTATGATGTGTGCTCTGATTGGTGGAAAATGACCTTCTTTTGCAGATGGCCAAAGCATCATTTTATTACTTATTAATCCCATTGTGCTCGAGTGAAGCCAGCCAAAAGCCATGGTTCAGCTGCTTCAGAAATGCCCGCAGGTCCATGTGGGCCGAGAATCACATGACATTAAGATGGTTCCTTGGCTTCCTCAACTTTGACCTTCTATGGCTTTACTCTGCAGGCTGGCAGCAAGCGCCGAAACTTCTCCACTGGGGTGTATTTTGAGCCCTGAGCTGAGGAAGGAGTTTGTTTCTGCAAATTGGCACCCAGCAGGCCAGCCGTCCTTTGCCTTTTTAAGAGCAAACCAAAAATAGACCTAAATGTGTTTAACTAAGCAGAAGCGTCTTTGCCTGCAAGGGTCAGTCGCTGCATTTTTTAATTCCTCCTCCCTCCTTTGCTTAGCGTCACCCAAAGGTCCAGCTCTTGGGTGTCCCCAGGCTGGATTTACTCCAGTGAGGGGTTAAAGCACCCAGGCCATCCCACTCGGTCTGTGAGTTAGAGGTACAAGGGCCTGATGCTCTGACCAGGGAGGTGAGAACTTGATCGGGTTTCATTTCAGCGTATTTCCTCTTAGCAGCCAGAATTGCCCTCCAGAAATAGAAGGGCAGCCTCAGCAGTGCCTACACTTCGAGCAGCTCACAGAAACGGGCCACTTGTAGGTACGCAAGGTCCACGGGGAGATCCCACTTGGCAGATTAGAAGGCCGGCATGCACAGGGCGCACCTCAGCATGGGCTCCGTGAGCCAGTGCCTGGAGACCTCCAGCTTGTGTTGGCCAGGACGTTGGAGCCACGCTCTCACGCCTCTGTGATTAACATTGAGGCTGCTCTTATTATTTAACAGTCATTAACATCACTGATTATCTATCTGACCTCTGCTACATGTTGTTAGTTTTCAGTCTTTAGTAGTTGAACCCATGAAATCTGGGAATGGTTTTCTCAGTGATAGCTGTGTGTCGTGAGAGCATCAGACTCAAGCTCTGTCCGCAGGAGATGAAGCTGAGCCTTCCTTGGGACCCTTGAGGCCAGGCGTGACCTGCTTCATCTGTGCTCAAGACTGACCAGGCCTCCTGTGTTTTCTGCCTGCCTGGATTCCCCGTAATTGTCGCTGTTGACAGCCCCACACCAGCATGCTTTCCTCCTTTATCTCAAAGACGGCATTTAAACGCGTCTGCTTCGCCGTCTCAGACCTAGCAGGGGAAGAAGGGGTGGGTGCAGTCAGCATTTCGCGAACACTCCCTGCGGAGCTCACACCGCGCAGCTCGGGAAGAAGCGTGCCGCCTGTGTTCCTCAGCTTCTCTGTCACGGGGAAGAAAAGACGCAGGGATCCTAGAGCTGGATCCGAAGGAGGGACAGTTTCAGATGGAGCTTTTCGCCCCTTTGGACTTGACCAGCTGATCAGCTCCGAGGACACCTGTCCTGAGTTGCGGAACTGAGTTCTTCCTGTAAGCATCTGACATCCTGGGTGCCGGACGCCGTTCTGGGTGCCGCGGGTACGAGATGAAAGGCCTGGCTCTGTGGCACCGACACTTAATGAGGAATTCAGGCGAGGTTTTCTGAAAGGAGGACGGCTTGGCCGCGCCAGCTTCGCTCCCTGTCTGTCACGCACCCCGGCAGGCAGGGTCGTGTCTTCGCTTCTGAGTAACAGCGGTCCCGGCTCTTCAGGGAGCTTCGCGCTCTCTTCTCCTTGGCTGTGGCCACCTCTCCCCCCGCCTCTCACCGTCCCTTAGGTTCTTTTCCCAAAGTTTCCCCGACAAAGGATTCCTGAGGAGAGCAAATATTTACATACCTCTGGAGTTTTGAGGGCAAAGCCAAAAGTGGCAGTCTCTAGCAAAGAATTTTGTTTTGTCTTTTAAAAAAAAAATTGCATTCCAGTTCATAACTTGCCCACATGCAAGACATTTTAACATAAAAAAGAATGCTTTCTTCACCAAATCCTTGAGTCCAGTTGGTGTTCCGGGAAGCAGGACACCGCCGCCATATACACATCTTGTAGGTTTCCCTGCTGTCGGGGGGGCCCAAGAGCCAAGGGGAGGGGGCTCCCCAGCCTGGAGCCAGGGCTCTGTAGCTCCGCAGGCATGGAGGAGGCAGGGAGTCAGCCTCCACTCACGCCTTGGCAAGTGGCTTGTGGGGTTCTGCCGGAGGTAGGGGCACTGGGCTTCTGCCTTTGCCTGTTTCGTGGGGTCTCTAGGAAGCGTCGTCTCCCCAGCCGGCGCTGTCTCTGGAGCCGACCCTGGGGAAAGAATGGACGCCTTGGTGCTCTTGCAGGGACTCCTCCAGCCTGATGTTTCTGAGCTTATCCTGAGCCCTCCTTCAGGCGACTGGTGCTGCAGTTCCCTTTTACAAGGGGAAAAAGCATTCCTGCCAAGGGCCTCCAGCAGGATTTTAATGAACTCCATTCCTTGCAAAGTTGTGGTGAGCCTTTTCATGCAAGTGTTTTTTGCTCGTCGAATGGTCTGCAGCTGTAGTAATGGAAGCAAGGCTGAGGGAAAAAGCAGACCCCGGACTCTGGGTGCCGGGTTGGCCCTCTGTTCTCCGCTCTAGACCGCAGTGGAGGTGGCCCTTCATGACTCCAGCCTGTTGCTGAGACAAGGACCCCGCCACCTGATGGTGATTGATGTCAGGATGAAATGGCGTGATTTGCTTAGAAAGAGGAAACGGGGCTTCCTGGGGGCGCTCCTCTGATTCCCCCATAGGGATGGCTGGAAGTTGCTTGGAATTCTGAAGAGTTCTGTTATGTGCAGACTAACAGACCCTCATTTGATCCAGTGCAGGATGGCCTCGATTGCCTCCTGATCATGCAGTCCAGAGCCTTAGAACTTGAAACCAATTAAAGGAGAAAAGCACAAGGCCCCGTGCTGTGTTGTGGGCGTGCTTATAGGGAACAGAGGGGTCTGCCAGGAGCGGACTCCAGGGATGGGTCCTGAGCACTCTGGAGCCGTCGAGGAGGTTACCACTGTGGCCATGGGCTTGAAATTCTCCAGAGCTTGGCGACTTGAAAGTTAGTGACCTCCCGTCCGCTTTGGTGTCGGCCTCCGAGTAGTATGCTTCTGTTAGACTATAAAAGGCAAGATGGAAACTTTTTGGTTTCGTCTCAGATTGAGAATTTGACCCCCCTCTTTTCATTCATCATAAGATCTTTTTCAGCGATGACAGAGGAAAATGAGTCGCCACCGTGGAGGTCCATCCAGTGTCAGGAGCACTGGTGGGAGGGCCTCGCTGTTAACTGGTCTCCCCGTTACCGCGCTTCGTTTCCACGGCCGCTCTGTGAGGCAGGTGGGAGGGACCGCCTTTTACAGACGAAGCCGAGGCTGTCCCAGCACCTGTGAGCCCCGGGCCTGAGCCGCGACCGAGGGGAGGGCAGAGCCAGGCCCCGCTGTTGAGTCTGGTGTGTTGTCCATTGAACTGCTGCCTTTAACAAGGAAAACAGATCGTTTCCAACATGTCCTGCTAAGGCCAGACCATCTTCTACAGTGAAACTATAAAAGATACTTGTGATGGGGGCAGATGGACACCATGGAACTTGTAAGGACCTCAGGAAAAAAGACCCTTAGAATCTGTCTTCTGCTGTGAAGCCCCTTCAGACTTGGATGAGCAAGGAAACTGCTGCCCCATTCTGCCTGGGCTGGCTGCAGGGCCCACTGCACCAAGGTGGACGCTTCTATAGGAGATGCCCTCATCACAACACACACAGATACACACACACACAGACAGCTGTGCTAAGGTGGACACTTCTTAGACGCCCCCACCCTGGCACATGCACACAGATACACACACAGATAGGCACACACACACAGCTGTGCCAAGGTGGACGCTTCTTAGGAGATGCCCCCATCCCAGCACACACACACAGATACACACACAGATAGACCCACACACACAGATAGACCCGCGCGCACAGCTGTGCCAAGGTGGACGCTTCTTAGGAGACGTCCGTATCCCAGCACGCGCACGCGTGCATGCACACACACACACACCATTGTGCGCACTGCAGACAGAGCGCCCCTTAGAAAGGCGTCCTGCCCAAACCCGAATAGTGTGACCCTGTTCTTTCAGTTACTAAAGCAAATCTAAACTTTTTAGGAAAAGCAAATTCTTGCCCTGCAGGAACTAAAGGGACAGGTCAGTAAAGTGACTGCCTTTAAATCAAAGGTACCAAAGTCCACACTGGCGTAAACCACTTAGAGTGTAAATGATGCCAGGGGGTGGGAGGGCAAGATCCCACTGGTGACAGTGGGACAGGGTGGCACCCCGGAGCGGGCTGCCGTCGGGGCAGGTGGGCCATGTGGGCATGGCCTGACAGCAAGGCCAGAGCAGATGCGGCCTACCGCTCAGCACAGGCCCCAGGATGTAGGGACTTAGGGTGTGTTACAAGCGATAGTCACGCTTCACTGCGAGAAACAAGTTGATCATTCAATAACATTCCTGAAACAGCTAATAGTTTTGAAGGAAAACAAGCTAAATATCTCTTACACAGCGCGTCCTCACACTCCTGATGGACTAAGGAACCAGTATTACATGAACACAAGAGAACCGGGGGGTGGAGAACAGCAGTGATACTGATGTTGGGAGTTGGGGGGAAGGCCTTCACCAGGCATGGAAGCTCATGCCAGTGTGATGGGCTTGAAATGTGCAAATTTAATTTTAAAGTTTCAACAAAGTGAAGTTAAAAGGCAGAGAACAAACTCAAAGATAGCTTGTGGCTTCTGGCAGGGAATGTATCTCCTTAACTCTTCAGAAAACCTCTTCTGAGGCTTTTCCGTCCCCACCTGGGAGAAGCAGCAGGGGCTTCAGCAGCTTGTGGTGACAGAGAAGCGAGGCTGTGAGCCCAGGCAGCCCAGGGCCCTGCACTGCTGCACCCCAGGGCCCTGCACTGCTGCACCCCGTCGCCCTCAGCGGTGGGAACGCAGGGACAACGAGGTGCACAGAGGAGGCGGAGCAGAGGCCTCGTCTGCAGACAAGACGAGGTGAGCTGGCTGGGAAGGCCCCTGCCCCGCTGAGCCGCCTTCTGCTCAGGGCACGGTGCAACTTAACGCCTGCCCCAGCTTTCGTGACATTGCTCAGCGCCCTTTGGTGTTGAGTCTCTTGAGGAACGAAGACAATGAGCAGTTGGAGAAACATGGCGTACTCTTAATTACCTTCTAGAAGCTTTTCCTCCATATTGCCACGTTGAAAGGTTCTGAGAAGTCCTACAGCTGGAAAAAGAAGAGCCCGCTTCCTTTAGCCTGCCATCTCTCTAACTTACCGTCATGCACTCCAGTGTGGAGAACACGGATCTCCTGGAGGGCTCGTGGCCTATGTGAGAGACATACACTCAGTCGCTCGGCCGTGTCCGGCTCTTTGCGGCCCCGTGGACTGTAGCCCGCCAGGCTCTTCTGTCCATGGGATTCTCCAGCAAGAACACTGGAGTGGGTTGCCTTGCCCTTCTCCAGCATGGGAGATGACCTGGATTCTAGATCCTCTTGGGCAGCAGCCCTATGTGTGATGTTTGAATCTTTGTTGCTAACTTTGCAAATGCGTGGTGCAGCGTCATGGCTCTCCTTGTCATGGAGTTCGTTCGGTGGGCGGGAGGCAGCGCCACGCCGTGGAGCAGCCCTATTGGCCGTCAGGGCCTGTGCTGTGCCTTCGGGGGCCGCCAGCTTGCCCTGTGACCTTCAGGGGTCTCCAGCTCCCCCTTTGAAGCAACAGCTGGCTGGTCTCAGGCTGAGCACCTGGGCTCCGTCGCCCAGAACTAAAAGAGCATCCCCGTGGACACCCTTCAGTTGATGTCACTGCTTTCAGGGTCCGCTCTGCTGGCAGAAGAGGCACCGACCTCCCTCAGCTCTGTGAGTCTGTAGCCTGCCCCGCCCCGAAGGGTGGTTCTGTGGAGAGAGGCCAGCGACATCCGCTGGCCACCCGCCGTCCGGCAGAGCCAGGCTGGCCAGACCTGGGGCCCGCCTTCCAGCTCCGAGACCTCAGGCAGCTTCCTTCGCCCCCCAGAGCTGCTTCCGGGATCCTAGGTGGCAGTAAGAGCCTGCATTCCTGGGGCGGTCGTGAGGCCTGGAAGTCTCCACGAAGCGCTGACGTGTGCAGGAAAGGCAGGTGCTTGAAAAGTGCTCACTGAGGCTTTTTCTTCCTTCACTGGCTTCCTCGGACCCGCTTGCTGACCCCCACGTTCCGCCTGCCTGGTGGCTGCGCGCTCACGTTCCAAGCAACCTGTCTGGCTGTTTTCACAGGTGGAGACCGCCCAGACCTTGACCTTCAGGGGGCGGGGGTTGGGGGGGTGTAACGAGCCAGTGCCCAATCGCAGACTTGGTTGGTCTCGCCTGGAAGGGAGGAGGTGCCGTGGCCCCCGCGGAGGCACTGAGGGTGGACTCCCCCCGCTCCCGCCTTCCCCAGGCTCCCATGTTGGGGTCCCTGCACAGAAAGCTGGGAAACGCCGCTGCCCACAGCCCCAAGCCCATGGAGGAGGCCAGGGTCAGACCGTGGCTGAGTGGCTCCATGACTGGTGATAGTGTTTGTCGTTCTGCAGAGATGGGGTAACCTGATAGCCTGCTTGCTTCTCCGTCTGCCCTGGCCGGGGCTGGGGGGGGGTCCCTGGATGCTTGGGTTTCTTCCACCCCCCTTGCTCATTGCTCTGGCAGCCGTTCTTCCTCCTGCTCCAGTTCCAGGATGCGTGACTGCTCCTGGTTGGTCATCGTTTGGAGTCCTTTGGAAGCCTAGGGGCGGGAACCCTAAACAGTTGTTGGATTGTCCAACAAGACAGAGAGGGGTTTTAAGGTTGATCTCAGCATCCAGGGAGGATCCAGGTCATTTGACCCTGTGGCCTTTGCTCCAGGGGAGCCTCCCAGGAGCCCACCTGTAACCGCGTCTGACCCCCGGGGCCGCTGGGACCAGGAGCCCGCCTGTAACCGCGTCTGACCCCCAGGGCTGCCTGGGACCAGGAGCCCGCCTGTAACCACGTCTGACCCCCAGGGTCAGCCACCCGGGAGCACTGAGCCCTCGGGGTCCCTTTGTTTCCAGTGTCCTGCTTTCTCCCACCTGCACTTTCGTTCCCTTCGCTCTTGCAGCTCATCAAGACTGCTTGTCTCTTGCCCCTGGCTTGAATCCCTGTCTGACCTTTCTCTGCCTCGTCCATGTGGCCAGTGTGACCCCAGGCACCTGCTCTCCAGCCTGAGACCCAGTCCCACCCCTGAGGGTCTTTGGCAGTCAGCCGGCGGGGTTCTCTGCTCCACGGCTGGTGGCCCCTCAGAGCCTCCCTGAAGCCGCTGCTCATGCTGGGGGCTCTTATAGCCTCTCACTGACTCCTGCCTGTTCTCACCCCACACGTGCATCATCAGCCACAGAGTGGTGTTGGGGGGGTGAGCGGAAGCAATGCCGTTTGCTTTGTGCTTCCCTTAGAGACGGGCTATTTAGTGCTTCCCTTCTCCCTGTGCCCCACCCACACCCCCATTCGCCAGGTTAAAGTACCCTTTTTTTGCATATACTTGGAGGTCACGGTTCTCTAAAATTCTTGGTTAGATGTTTTTAGGGCAGCTCCTAGTGTGACCAGTTGGGTGTGAGTCAGTTGAGTGCCGTGCACTCTGAAGGCCCAGCCACACTCCGCTCTCGTCTCCATCACAGCTTAGCAGCGTGTCCTCAGAGTCTCGAGTTCCCCGTCTAGGAGACGAGTCTGACGACCCAGATCTTGAGAACTGGAGATGGTGAATGGAAAGCTTTAGCGCAGTGCATGGCCTCAAGGGCCTGAGTGGGGTTCTAAGATCCCCCCAGACTAGTATAATTGTGATGTGGTAAAGTGCAAGCAAATAAACACCATGCCGGTCTTCTGGCGTTACTCGGTAACTGTCAGCTGCCAGAGGCAGCTCAAGATGCCTTTCCCATTGACCACAAGGTCAGCCTTCTCTAGCCCCATTTTCAGTTCAATTCAGTTGCTCAGTCATGCATGTCCAGCTCTTTGCGACCCCATGAACTGCAGCACGCCAGGCCTCCCTGTCCATCACAACTCCCGGAGTTCACCCAAACCCATGTCCATTGAGTCGGTGATGCCATCCAACCATCTCATCCTCTGTCGTCCCCTTCTCCTCCTGCCCTCAATCTTTCCCAGCCTCAGGGTCTTTTCAGATGAGTCAGTTCTTCGCATCAGGTAGCCAAAGTATTGGAGTTTCAGCTTCAGCATCAGTCCTCCCAGTGAACACCCAGGACTGATTTCCTTTAGGATGGACTGTTTGGATCTCCTTGCAGTCCAAGGGACTCTCAAGAGTCTTCTCCAGCACCACAGAAAAGAAAGCTGAGCTCTGAAGAACTGATTCCTTTGAACTGTGGTGTTGGAGCAGACTCTTGAGAGCCCCATTTTACAGATGAAGAAGCTGGAAGGTTTGCCGAGCTGGTCGGAGCCTCGTGGCTGATGAGTAGGCAGCAGGGTTAGATGCCCCTCCCCGCCTGCTGTGTGCCCCACGGCTCCCCCGAGCAGCTCTCCCCTGTCAGCGCAGGCCACCAGCAGACGGCAGGTACCGTCACAGTCGTTAGCACCAGCAAGATGCTGCTCAGTCTTCACAGAGTGTGGCTTTCACCTTCCCGTGTTGAAAGGGCGTCCAGTTCGGGCTTCCATAGTCCTAAGCCAAGATGCAGTCGGAGGCACAGGAGTCCATAGTAACGCTCACGTGGTCCCCACGTCCAGGCCATGGCTGCACCCCCCCAGTGGCACCACTGCCCCGTTCTTTCTGTTGGGGGATGGCAGAAACACTCATCCTTCACACGAGTGGGCTTCCTCGTGCCCGCATGAAGGAGCCAGAGCTGCAGAAACGGCTCAGGGCTGAGCAGGGACGCCGCCCTCCTCTTTCTGTGGGTCAGCAGCCCCCATCAGGCCAGACGCTTGTTCATCAGTCGGACGGTTGCTGCCACAACCGTTGCTGGCTTCCTGGGCCCATCGCGCTCACAATTAAGGTTCATCAGAGAGCCTGTCAGTCACAGACGCACAGAGCCTACCCATGAGAGGCCTCACGAGGGGGCCGTGCGGGCCGTGCCCACCCCCGCCCAGGGTTCCCCACCAGACTGCGGGCATTCGGGGGGCAGGAGGGCAGGTGTGAGCGGCTCTTCTGAGACTCCAGACTTGGGGGTCCCGTGGGCCTCTTCTCTTCTGTGTAACTGAATCCTTCAAGCTAAGGGCACACTGGATGTTACAGATGGTGGTGGTAGGAGTTACGTCAGATGGAGGCTTTGGAGTAAGCGTCTGACAGCAGGCCACTCAAGAAGTTCGAAGCCGAATACAGAAGAGATTTAATTAGCGTTAGTCTCCGCGTCCGCTCTTCTGGAATGTACACGCACCCTTAATTACTAGTGACTGGAAGCTAAAGTAACACCTGGGTTCGGAACAGACCCCTTCAGGAGATTGGTCCTGGGCTGGAAGCGCTCGTCCTCACACAAGTGGGTCTTTCTTCACGCTTCACACGACTGTCTGAGTGTTTGTGGACGACGGCTGGGAGCAGGGGTGGCCCAGGCCCCCAGCGGTGCCCGCCTGCCGTGGTCCCCCCAGCGTCTTCCTGCCTGTTTGTTGGCGCTTCGTCTTCTCAGCCCCGCGTGTCCGGGAAGCCGTGTCTCACACGGGAGGGCCTGGCCGAGAGCTCTCGCAGTCGATGGTGTGCTGTGAATTTGTGGTATTGGCGCCCGGGACCCTCTGGCTTGGAAGCACCTGTGGGATGGAGCTGTGCTCACCCGTGTCCCCAGACCCTGCGCGGTGCTCGACCACCCTGTCGGAGCTCAGTAGATACCAGTTAATGCGTGTGTGCACGCGTGCACGAAATCGCTTCAGTTGAGTCCAACTCTTTGTGATCCCATGGACTGTAGCCCGCCAGGCTCCTCTGTCCCTGGGATTCTGCAGGCGAGACTACTGAGTGGGTTGCCGTGCCGCTCTCCAGGGGATCTTCCCAACCCAGGGAGCCAACCCATGGTTCTTACATCTCCTGCATCGGCACCTGGGTTCTTTCCTGCTAGGGCCCCCGGGGAAGCCCTAACAAGGCTGTGATCTCACCCACCCCCAAGCTCTGCAAGGGGCAGGGGCATGTGAGGCTCTTCCAATGCTGCATCGTCCGAAGCCAAGACTTGCAGGGAGGCCGAGGTGCCTCGTGAAGCCGACATAACTCCGGAGACCGCAGCCCCTCATCCTCAGGGCTGGTGCCCCCAGGCGGGGGCAGCCTGTGGAAAGGCGGAAGTCACTGCAAGTTGCGAAGACTCTTGGGGCCTGACTCAGTGGCCCCTGGGTGTGCCCTGCACGTCTGGGTGACCTCAGGGAGGCAGCTTGAGTTCTCTGTGCCTCGGCTTCCCCATGTGTGCCAGGAGGAGAAGGACGCCGGCCCCAGTCTCGGCAGGGGCGAGCAGTGAGCCGCGCCGGGTCAGTGTCAGCCCGGGCTGCCATGACCACAGGGCAGACCTCGCGGCCCCGAGGACAGCGGGTGGTGAGTGGCGGGTCAGGCCGTCCGCCCCTTGAGCTCTTGGCCCTGCTCGGGACTGTCCAGCATCCTTCTAAGGAGGGGGAGGCCTGAGTCATCAGGTTCTGGGAGATGGCGCTTTCTCCCAGCAGGAGCGGGGAGGCTTGCTCAGGACAGTGGAGTAAGCAGACATGTGACCGCTGGGCACCCAGGGGCGGGGCAGGCCCCAGCGGCGCTGGGCGCAGCTCAGAACCCCCAGAGGCAAGTGGAGACAGGATCCACGAGCCCCAAGCGGTCACTTTGAGAGAGCACCGCCGCCTCCAGCCAGCCAGCCGGCCGAAGGGGTGTCTGTCCCCGTGTGGAGCAGTGCAGGGAGCCTCTCTTGTGCTGCCCCTCTGGGATCAGCGGTGACTCTGCCAGCCCCAGGCCCTCTGTGGCCGTGGTCCCCCACCTGCAGCCAGAGGACCCCCTGCACGTGCGGTGCTGACCGTGAGTGGCCCTTCCTGACTCCTGCCTGTCAGCAGGGTTGAGCCCAGATGGCAGTCTCCGTCTGAGTACATGTAACCTGGGCCCGTGGCCCCCTCCTGCCCGCCCCGAGGCCCCCTGCTTCAGGGTCTCCTGCAGGCCCCACGCCCTACCTTGCTGGGTCTGCGCTGTCCCGTCACTGGGAGCATACCTTGATGCCCAGCCTGGTGTCCCTGCCTGCCTCCGCTTGGGCCTCACCCCCCCGCACCTCCCCCAGTGACGGGGCTCGCCCGTGCTCTCAGCCCCTGAGGACGGGGAGCGTGTCTGCTCTGTCCTCCTTCATGGGGCGCGTGACGGGCACTCAGGGAAGGCTCCTGAGGGCTGCAGCCGGAGCTGAAGCCCTGGGGTCAGCAATGGCGCAGTGAGTTCTGTGTCCTTAAAGAGGGAGCAGATGGCCAGGAGGCTCTGCTGCAGGGGCTCCCGTGAGAGCAAGGCAGAGTTCTGTGCAAGCATAGCCCGGGGCACCAAGCCCTCCCTGGGTGAGTGGGTTTCAGGGAAAGCCCCTCAGAGTAGGTGGCACCTGGGACACCGTCCAGCGGGGCGGCAGGAAGGGAGCTGGCCGGGCAGGGCAGGGGCCATGCGTTTCTGCCCCAGGTCCCGCCCCTGAGCGAGGGCCCCAGCTCAGGCCTCACGGCTCCCTGCCAGCACACGGGTGATGGCTGCACGTGCCAGCTTCGCTGAGGGCCAGCTGCTGGTCGCTGCTCAGACTTTCTTGGCGCATGAGGGAAGGGCCAGCGACCAGTTGGCGCTATGTAATTTTTTAAGACTGGAGCCGAGAAGCAGGCCCTTTCCTAAGGTAACTGCCCATGCCTCTGCCCATATCATGCCTTTGTGGGAGGCATGGCCTTGCTGGCCCTTCCAAGACCATGTGCTTTTCGGAGCTGCCAGCGGCCCCTGCCTCTGTCCTGTTTGACCCACAGCAACCCGCGATGTCCTGTATCCTGCCAGACTGGTGCCCTGTTGAGGGCTGCCTTTGCAGCTCTGCTCAGTAACGGCTGCTGCCCCCGAGGGACCCCAGAGTCAACTTTTGACTTTCCATCTTTTCCTGAGTTCTTGGGTTTTGGTGGAGGAGAGGGGTGCAGAGTCTGCCTTTGGGGCCCTTATTGAGGTTTGGTGACTCTTCTCATACCTGCTGGGCGCCCTCACACAGGGTGTCCTCCACGGCAGAGTCAAAGTCCTGGTAGCCCAGCGCCACCTGCATTGAGTGTCCTCACATCCCGGAAGGAGAGGGTCAGTGTGGACGGCGGCTCTTTGGGGAAAGCTGTCACTTCCGATCCGGCCCCTCGGGAGTCCAGGGTTCCCTCTGAGCAGAGCAGGGGATCCCATCTTCCCGTGTGACTGCAGACCATCTGCCTGCATGCAGGATATTTAAGTCCATTGGAAATAGCCGAGAGTGCTGCGCAGTACACGCAAGGGGAAAACAGTTCCCGGGGCGGGGCGGAGGCCCGGGTAGTTTCCCCTTGACTTCTGTTTTTGCCTTAAATCTCCCCGACAGAAAAGGTTTCCTGCGTGTTGTCTGTGGGAGGCACCGCTAGGAAGGAGAAGGTCCCGCCTGTCTTGTCCAAGACTTGGCAGTCCTCTTTGGTTGCTTTAAGGACCCCTGGGGCCTAACCTGCCCCTTGAGAAATCTGTATGCAGGCCAGGAAGCAACAGTTAGAACTGGACATGGAACAACAGACTGGTTCCAAATAGGAAAAGGAGTACGTCAAGACTGTATATTGTCACCCTGCTTATTTAACTTATATGCAGAGTACATCACGAGAAACGCTGGGCTGGAAGAAACACAAGCTGGAATCAAGATTGCCAGGAGAAATATCACTAACCTCAGATATGCAGATGACACCACCTTTATGGCAGAAAGTGAAGAGGAACTAAAAAGCCTCTTGATGAAAGTGAAAGAGGAGAGTGAAAAAGTTGTCTTCAAGCTCAACATTCAGAAAATGAAGATCATGGCATCTGGTCCCATCACTCCATGGGAAATAGATGGGGAAACAGTGAAAACAGTGTCAGACTTTATTGTTTTGGGCTCCAAAATCACTGCAGATGGTGATTGCAGCCGTGAAATTAAAAGACGCTTACTCCTTGGAAGAATAGTTATGACCGACCTAGATAGTATATTCAAAAGCAGAGACTTTACTTTGCCGACTAAGGTCCATCTAGTCAAGGCTATGGTTTTTCCAGTAGTCATGTGTGAATGTGAGTTGGACTGTGAAGAAGGCTGAGCGCCGAAGAATTGATGCTTTTGAACTGTGCTGTTGGAGAAGACTCTTGAGAGTCCCTTGGACTGCAAGGAGATCCAACCAGTCCATTCTGAAGGAGATCAGCCCTGGGATTTCTTTGGAAGGAGTGATGCTAAAGCTGAAGCTCCAGTACTTTGGCCACCTCATGCGAAGAGTTAATTCATTGGAAAAGACTCTGATGCTGGGAGGAATTGGGGGCAGGAGGAGAAGGGGAGGACAGAGGATGAGATGGCTGGATGGCATCACCGACTCAATGGACGTGAGTCTGAGTGATCTCCGGGAGCTGGTGATGGACAGGGAGGCCTGGCGTGCTGCGATTCATGGGGTTGCAAAGAGTCGGACACGGCTGAGCGACTGAACTGAACTGAACTGGGACCCCTGAAAGGCAGCCAGGGACCGGATCACGCGCCTCCTTCTCAGTGAGAGTGTCCAGCAGATTCGAACTTGTCGACTACCCCACCGCTTTACACATTCTTCCCATACCAGAGACCAAGGGAGATCTGCCTGATGCTCCGCAGGCTTTGCAAGTCTTTCCCTAATTAAAGGGCCTCCCAGCTGCGTGCATAGCTCTTCTGCCTCAAATCTCTGCCCTTTGGTGTTTGTGTTTAAAATTCCATCTTTCCAAAATGTTTGCCCCACTCAGCAAGTCTCCTTGAAAGCCCCACTTTTGTTTGGGGGAAGGTTTTTTTTCTTTTGGCGTTTATTCTGCCTCCGTAGAGGAAGTTTAAGTCTCTCTGGAATTGCGTGTGCAGATGCTCTGGGCTCACTTCGCTGTGGTCCTTACGTCCGAGTGTCAGCACGGTGCTGGCAGCAGCCGCCGCTGCTGGCAGCCACGCTCCAGTAACCTCTAGGTGAGGGACTGCAGAGTCGTGCTGGCCCCACTCTGGGTAAAATCAACGCGAGAGCCGTGTCCTCAGCGCTTCTGTTCAGCGCGAACGCCACGCAGGTTCAGGGACAGACTTCGGAAGGGTCTGGCCTTGGTAGGGGCCGGGGTGTTGGCAGGAGGCTGCGCTCCACCTGCCCCGCCTTGTTCTCATCAGCTGGCCCCGGAGGCCCGAGTCATCACGAACGCCCGAGTCATCACGAACGCCCGAAGACCCCTGCTGTGGCCTTGCCCTGATAGTTTCTAGTTGGAGTCTGTCTGGCTCTCAGAGAATCTCAGGAGCTGTGTGGCAGGCACCCTGTTGCTCGGGGCCCTAACAGAGCAGCGCTTTGTGGTATGCTCAGAGCACTTCGTGAAGAGGGGTGAGGAGTCTGGGTCAGACCCCGCCCTCTGGTTGACGGTGCAGGTGAGTTGGAGGGAGGTGCCAGGCCAGCAGAAGCAGAGAGCATCTCCTTTCTGCGGCCGTCAGGAGGCCCGGTGCTGGCCGCGGGCATTGGTCCTGGAGCAGGAGAGCCTGGATCGCCCCCTTAGGGCGCTTCTGGCTGGGGAGGCTGATTCACACCCTTGGTGTCCCCGCCTTTGAAGCTGGCTGGGGACCGGGTCCTGCAGGACCTCAGATGAGTGAGGAGGCTGTCCTTCAGGTCCTGGATGCCGGCCTGACAGTGGGGAGCAGCAAGGCCGGGCATCCGGATAGGCAGTAACTGGAGTGGGGGCGCTGGGGAAACCGCTCCTTGGAGAGGGAAGGGGGACGATTTGGGTTTTACAAATAGAGAGCTTTCCTAGAACTTTAAGTTTGGGCCGGAGTTCAGAGGAGAAGTGCATCCTGCAGTCACAGGCTTTTTCTTTCTTCCCCTGTGGTGGGTCATTCCCACGTGGGCACCTCGGAGACGGCCCCGGAGCTTAGTTTTGGTACTTTGGGGTCTCACCCAGGACCTTCCTCAGTAGACATTTTGTTTTGAGGAAGAATGTCAAACTTTTTTTTTTTTAATAACGTCACAACTTTTTTTCTTATAAAGTGAAAGTGATGTCGCTCAGCCGTGTCCGACTCTTTGTGATCCCATGGATTGTAGCCCACCAGGCTCTTCCGTCCATGGGATTTTCCAGGCAAGAGTGCTGGAGTGGGGTGCCATTGCCTTCTGATCTTCCCAACCCAGGGACTGAACCCCGGTCTCCCACGTTGTAGGCAGGCGCTTTACCATCTGAGCCACCATATCCTGAATGGTCATAGAGATAGTAAGTTAGTAAACTTAAGTCTTGTCCTGTGAAATTTTGTAGGATCTTAAACACTGAAGTGACGCTTACTCGTCATCTAGTCGAGTGTTTTTTTCCTTTTAAAAGCAAGTGGAGCCCTCCTTTCAAACTCAGTCTTTTGCCAAACTGGAACAAACAGATGGAGGTGGGCCCAGACTTCCTCTCTCCCTCTTAACCACCCGGAGCCCCCACGTCTCTACCGGCACCCACCAGAGCGCAAGGTTGTAAGCAGCTGGGAAGATGCTCAAGTGAAGAGAAGGGTGACCTGCTCTGGATGCCTCCTGCTTAGGGGTCACTTTTTACACTGGAACTTAGGTCATGTAGCATCCCCTTACCTGCTAGAAACCCCAAGTGGTGTTTTTGTATTTTCACTGAACTTATAATAGTTTCCTGGGTATTCCTGTGCTGTCTGCCTGGAATGTTCTCTCCATTGACTCTTTAAGAAAAGAGAGAGATATAATTGTGATTATGTAGATATGACCCATGTACTATCACACCCCCCCCTTAAAGTGTGCAGGGGTCTTTCCGCATCTTCACAGAGTCGTGTGACCCTCTGTGCTCGACACTCCACGCCTCACTTCTCCGACCAGGTGGGCAGTCCCGCCGGCTTCTCCGTGACCCACTCCCCACCTGCAGGCTTCAATTTTTATGGCTGAGCAGAGGCATCAGCCCCTTGAGACCTGTTCCCTAGCCTCGCCCGCGCCTCCACCACCCCAGAGGCGCTCCGGGCGGTGCACCTCGTGTCTGTAGCATCCAGTCCTCCCCTTCCAGGGCCTAGAGCACCTCCCCTGTTCCTCGCTCTCTCTCCTCTGAGACTTTCAGCCTGGGGACGCTGATTTCACCTCTCACACACTTAGGCAGACTGTATCTGGCGGATTTGAGTTTTACTTCCTAATGAGCCAAAGTGGAAACACAGAGGCACTCTTGATCCGGGCAGACACAGCCAGCACAGGGCACACATCTGTTGCTCCTGAGTGGAGCTGTTTCCCCAGTAGGAAGAGTTACAGCTTCACTTGGTGTGCGGTCATTTTCTCTGAGTGACTCAGTGAAATGAAAACAAAACCTTGCTGAGACATCCATCCAGTGGAAGGAATCCGGTGTGAAACGCTGTGGTCAGCCAGCCCGGACGGTTTTTGTGCTAAGGGAGAGGAAGGAAAAAAAAAGCCACCAGCTTTTCCGGGTCTGTCTCCCATAACGTGGCGCACCAGCGCTAGCCCTCCCTGCCTCTCAGAAACACGCGCACACACACTCACGCAGGGCAGCAGTAGCATCGCCGGATCCTGACGGGCTGGTGCACTGTCCGGGTGGTTCAGAAGGTGGTGGTCACGAGAGTTTGGAACATGTGGTGGGCAGAGCCAGGACTGTGGCATGTGACTCGGTGGCTGCGTGGCTCTGAGGCTCATGAGCTCCCTGGCCACCCTGCAGGGCTCTGAGGGGCCCGGGGTGGGAGTGGGTGGGTTTCCTTCAGTTCTGACTGCCGCCTCCAAACTGTGCGAGCTCAGCCTGTCTGTGCCTCTGTGTACTCCTCTGTAAGTAGTAAGAAATTTGCCATAAACTGGTTTGTACAGGGTTGCCATGATTTTAAAATGAGGATATGTATTCGATGCTTAGAAGAGTGTTTCATGCATAGCAGGCACTTCAAAAGAAAAGTTTGCAGTCCTTAGGATCTTCACTTTAATACTGATGATGTTAAAATACTAAACTAAAACAGAGGGATCCTCTGTCCTGCCCATGAAATCGCTCTGTCTTTGTAAAAATGAGTTTTCATGTATTTTTACCTGGTATTTTCCCCAGAAGGGTGGGAAGTGATTTGTAAGAATGTAGCCAGCGCCTTAATAATGCTTTTTCACCCTCAGCCTGAGAAAGCAGGGCCGTGGGCCGCCTGGGAGGAGGTTTCCGCTCTGTCTCAGGAGCCTCCCTCACTAAGGGAGGCTGTGGGCGCAGCTCCTGGGGGCACCTGCGTGGAGTGGGGGGCAGAGCGGTTGGCAGCCCCCGGGGACGGGGTGCGGAAGCTTGAGTCTGCGCCGGACTCGGGAGGTCACGGTGACGCAGCCCCTCCCTGGCCATGGCCCTCCGTGTCCATCTCGCCCACCCAGCCAGTCCCTGGTCCAGCTCGGGACGTTTGGGGGACCTTCAGAAGGTCAGAACTTGGGGACTTCCCTGGTGGTCCAGCGGCCAAGACTCTGAGCTCGCTGTGCAGGGCGCTGGGGTTTGATCCCTGGTCAGGAAACCGGATGCCACAAGCCGCCACGAAGATCCCGCATGTCGCAACAAGAGAAAAGGTGCCGCAAGCCGCAGCAGAGACGGAAGATCCTGCGGGCCACGGCCAAGACCCAGCGCGGCCAGGAGGAGATAGAAGAGGGGTCAGAGCTCCCCCCAAGTGGCCCTGGTTTTCCACAGTTCAGAACAGTCCCACTGACTGGACGTTTAGGAAGCCCTACCCGTATCCCACTTGGCCCAGGGCCGTGCAGACCTCCCTGCAGGAGGAGAGAGCCCCCCCACCCTGAATCTTGGGCCCCAGGCTGGGTCTGGTCCAGGGTGTCGGGCACGGCCCGCAGACCGTGGGTGATGGGATCGCTGTGGCTGAGGAAGCCTTGGGCGTGTGTGGAAGGGGACCCTGCAGAAGTGGGGCTCTCCAGGTGGCGCTGGGGGGACAGGTGATCCAGGCCGAGAGTCAGGCTGGGGGACAGCGATGGAGGGGGCTCGTGGGCAGGGCTGCAGCAGGAGGCTGGGCCCGGGCTGGAGGGTGGCACCTCCGCCCGCTGCCCCCCGAGGCCGAGGCAGTGGCCGCCCTGTGTGCCACAGCCCCTGACCGCGGCTCGGTGGCTGTGTGCAGCCCTCTGGACGCAGTCCGGGTAATGTGGGATGCAGTGAGTCTCTGCCTCTGACTTCTCCAAGGTGCTTGTGTAGCGCGCCCAATCCCTGGGGTCCAGCTCTTCCTTAGAGAGGCAGGCAGCTTCGGAAAACCCTGGCCCCTCTGTGCGCGCAGGTGATGAGGTCACTGCTGGCCAGGGAACGGCGAATTTAATTAGGCGCCGAGCACCTGGTCCGCCCCCTTCGGGAAGCGTAGGGTTACACATGGAAGACGGGAACCTTGTGTGCCCTGGGTGACCCACGTGTCCTGATTTTAATTTCTCCTTTCAGCTGTCTTCTCTTTGTTCCGACTCTCCCTTAGAAAAATCCTTCTGGCCTCTCACTCCAGGCTGTGAGCTTTCAGGAGGCCGAGCCCTGGGGGATGAGTGGCTGAAACCTAGCCCAGGAAGTCTGCGTTTGTTTATTATTTGGGGAGTTTTTATTACCCCCATCTGGGGGTGGTTTGAGGCACCTGCCTAAGAGAAGAAGCACGGGCTTATTGTTTCCTGAGAAAGCTCTTTGTTGTTAATGGCATGTGAAAAATGGATCTCTGAGCAGCGTAAAATGTGTTGATCGGAACCAATTCCCGAACGTTGGCAGCTGCACGTGTGTTAGACCCTCAGCTCCAGAACCCGGCGGGCAGTGCGTGCTGGGCCCAGATCCAAGAGGCACAGCTCACGCATGTTATGATGTTGCTGAAATCGGGACGTTGCTTCTCAGTGCTCGTCACGTGCAGTCCCCGTTTTCCTTCAGTGGTGGTGGTGGTTAATCACTCAGTCGTGTCCGACTCTTGTGACCCCATGGACTGTGGCCCACCAGACTCCTCTGTCCATGGGATTCCCAGGCAGAGGCACTGGAGTCGGTTGCCATTTCCCCCTCCAGAGGACCTTCCTGACGCAGAGATTGAACCTGCGTCTCCCGCACTGCAGGCACATTCTTTAGCTCTGAGCCTCCTGGGAAGCCCTCCTTCCAAGTGCACTCTCAGAGCGTTCAGTCTTAGATGAAGAGCAGCCTGAACTTGCACTGAAGGGGCGCTGCCCTTCGAGGCCTTGGATAGTCTCGCTGGGAGACAGTCAGGACAGGCTGCTGATGGCAGCCTTGGGGTCGGGCCATGCTGGGTGGTGCGGGGGTCCCGGCCCGCGGTGCAGCAGGGGTGGCGGGGGGCAGGCAGGGCCCATGCAGACCCCAGGTCTTCCCCAGCTCTCCTCCCTCCGGAGCCAGCTCTCCTCCCTCAGGGCCTGGGCCCGCCTTCACAGATGGGTCCTCGAGCGTGTGCTTAAACCTGGGAGGTTGGTGGGGGTGGCGCTTTATAAAACAGTGCAAGGCCTGGCGTCACATTGAAAGGGGCCCACAGGCTCCGCTCCCCCAGCTGAGGTCCCTCCCCGTTCCCCAGACTCGCGTCTCCTCCGGGTCCTCGCCGAGCCCCGAGCCGGCTCCCCTCTCCCGAGGCAGCGCCTCCCCACTCCTTCACTCCTGGCCCTCTCAGTCTGCCTCCTGGGTCACTGGCCCCTGCGGTCCCCCTCTCAGCACAGCCCTCAGCCCTCGGGGAGGCTCCTCCTGCCTTGCCTGTTTCCAGCGGTTGGACTACGCTTTGCAAGAGCAGGGCCGCACCCGTCCACCTCGTCTGCCTTTGAATCCACGGCACCTCACATGCGCCTGGTACTCAGGATCATAGAGGCAGGCTCTGCAGCCCCCAGTTCCAAGGTCAGGAAGGGTGCACTCTGCCAGGAAGTGGCAGACCAAGGATTTGAACCTGGCTTTTATTTGGGGGTTGGTGTTTTTCAGAATGCCACCCCATAGGTTGGATTTCTGATGTGGGCGTGTGTCACTAGAAACACTCTCATTTTTAAATTTTTATTAGGGAGAATTGGGGGAAGTTTGAGGCCCTGGAAAAAATAAAAGGAACAGGTTGTAAGCAGAGACCTCTGCTGGCCGCGGGCAGGGAGCTCCGGCATCTTGACCCGCCGGGCTCTGCCCAGCCATGATTGTGGCAACGTTCCCCATCTGAGCGTGCGACCCAGCGAGCAGGGTCTGTTTTCGATTCTTATCTCTCTGGTGGCGGGCTCTCAGCCAGCGGGCAGATCAAAAGACAGAATGTGTTCATTTGGCCCTATTTAAAAAAAAAACAAAAAGCTGAGGTACGGGGCGCCATGAATTAGGTTATCCATGGAGTTGAACTGGCCTGGCTTTTGTGCTTTTTTTTTTTTTAAAGGTTCATCTCGAGTTTCTCTTTCTGGTTGAGCAGTTTTTTTCAACATTAATAACTATTGGAGAAGGGGAAGAGACAAAGTAGAACCATATGGCGGCCCGAACACAAGCCCCGCTCGTGGCCGGAAGCTTCTGATTTGTATCTCTTCATGTGATCAGCTGTTGGGCTCGATAGTGGGCAGGTATGCCGTCTGGGACAACAGCAAGAGGGGATGCAGTTCCCGTGGTTTCTTTTTGAGCCCAGCTGCATCTCGCGTGTCTTTCCGTAGACACTGGCTGGGAGCTGTGTGACTGAGGCGAGTGACTTTTCCAAGGCCCTTCTTTGGAAGAGGGACCATGAGTCTGTATGCGGGGCTGTTCGGAGGATTCAAGGAGGCAGCACAGGCGGAGTTCACAGCGCCCGGCTGGCCCCAACCAGGCCCCGGCGGTTCCATCCTCCTCCTCTCGATTCTTCTCTTGCTTATGGTGTCCCCTGAGGCTGTGGATCGAGGCCTACTGGCCTCTCTCCTGCCTTCCACCTTCTGGGCTTATCACTGCCCCCCGCGCCGCCGCCCATGTCACCCCGTCTTGCCTGTGGGCACCTGTGAGCCGGGTGGGGGTGGGTACCAGTGGTGGAGGGCTGAACTTGACCACCAGGAGGGCGGGACGGCTGTCTTGGCCCAGGCAGCCTTGTTTATTATTCCATGTCACTTGGAATTAGGCTTAGATCCCCCCCAACAGCTTGGATTGGTCTGACACTTTTGTGTTTTCTGGACATTGCTCGCAAAGGCCGTTAAGCAGATTGGATGGGCAGCCTGGACAGAAACCATCCACCCTCGAGCGGTCGACAGGCCTGCCTTGGGCCACAAGGCCGCAGAGGAAACACACATCGAAGGGATCTCCCAGCTTCGTCTGGACCTGTCCTTCCTTTTAAATTGCTTGCAAGCTCGTGATCCCTGAGACTTAATGTGATTTCTTCCCTGTTGTAAGCATTTGACAGGAGGAGGTGGGGTAGGGTTGGGATGAGTGCAGGGAGAGAGTCATTAACTGATTGACTGGGTTTCAGAGATAAACCCTGTGGCCTCAGATCACAGGACTGACACCCACTTCCACGAGCAGCTGGAGCACCCGCCAGTGTGTGCATTGCTGGCTCGGGTCTGGGGACCAGCCTCTGGGAGAGCCGACTCAGAGCTCGGTGAAGAATGCCAAGTGCAGAGGAAGGAGTAACCTGGTGGCCAAGGCCAGTGTTAGGACAGCCATCCCCAGAGCGCTTGGGGTTCAGTTCACATCCATGTCACTGCGGAATCCAAAGAATCTGCCATCTTGATAAAGAAGTTGGGAGTTTGGGCTGATCCCTGCAGGGTGGTAGGATCAATATCGTAGGATCAGTATAATTAGACATACTTATGATGAAGTGAAGTTGCTTAGTTGTGTCCAACTCTTCGCAACCCCATGAATGTAGCCCACCAGGCTCCTCCGTCCGTGGGATTTTCCAGGCAAGAGTACGGGAGTGAGTTGCCATTCCCTTCTCCAGGAGATCTTCCCCACCCAGGGATCAAACCCGGGTCTCCTGCATTGCAGGCAGACGCTTTTCCATTTGAGCCACCAGGGAAGCCAGGCATTCTTATACTAAAATATTATTCATTATGTATCTGAAACAAGAATCTATCTGACCAGTGCATTCCCTTATCCAGAAGCAGGGAAGGTTTTTAAGTGGAGGAACGCATGCTGAGACTTCTGTGTCCCGGAATAGTGTGTAGGACAGGGTGGTGGTTTCCGAGGGCGCAGGCAGAAGTGGAGGGGTGGGGAGAAAGGAGGATTAGGACACATCCCACTGTGCGGGGGGCCGGGTCGGGTCCTGACTGCTGCGCCCTGGGGCAGCCGCGCTTGTGCAGATGTGGAGGCTTACCGTGAAGTCCACACTCCCCCTTCCCTGTGATGACAGTAAGGTTATTCTTACAGAGCATCTTATCTTTGATTAGAGAAACAGGACTGGTGGAGCAAAGGTGTATACAAGGATGTGGCCCAAGTTGAGAGTTTATCCGGGAGGCAGAAATTCTTTGTACCAGTGGGGGTGGAGGATCATCAGGGTGAGTCACCGCCCCGTACTTCTCACTGTTGGGCGAGGCAGCCGTCACTCACGAGTGCCCTGAGTGTGTCTGTGCTCGCAGTTCAGATGTGAGTTTTCCTGAGGCGGGCTAGTTCCCGGCCATAGATTCTGAGGAGTCTGGGCGCAGACCTTCCAGGTGGGCCAGATCCGGGCACTCAGGTACGGTCTCCACGGCTCTGCTGTGCCCAGGAACGCAGGGAGGGGGTCTCCGGATGCCTGCTGTACCCCCAGCCTGGCTGCCCTGGCAGAGAGAAGGCGAGCCGTCTGCCGCTCTCCACGGCCCAGAAGCACTCTTCCCGCATACAGCAGCAGCCGAGGCCCTCTGGTTGCCCATGGCGGGGGCTGGCCGCGTGGAGATCAGCCCTGGCCAGCCATGTGGACGGAGGAGCCCTGTGACAGAGGAGTAGGACAGGAGGCCGCGCGGGCAGCAGGATGGGCTGTTGCTGACGGCCGGTCCCACGGATCAGCCCCCTGCCCTGTTGCTTTAATCTGCTTTGTTCTTCGAAGGACTTGGGTTACAAAGTGGGGTGGGCAGGGGGCGCTTCTACGCCTTTATTCCGACCTAGAAAGTACCCAGATCTGCTTGGGCAGCAGAAAGGACTGGATCCCACTTTGCAGAAAACTGGTTGCCTCGTTTTTTTGCTTTAACCAGGCCAGAAACATTTAAAGAAGAGGAGGAAGAGGTCATTGGGTTGTGAACCTTTAAAACAAAACCCATCCTCTCATAAAATTTCAGACATTTTAATACCCCCTGCACCCCCCCAAAAAAAGAAGGCATTCTCAAATAAAGGGTGAATACGTTTACCCATACGAACAACTTGACGTCCTTTTGATGAGAGTCTGTCTTTACCCGAATTGTCTGTACTGAAGCCGTGAGGCCCCTACCGCAGCGCAGCAGCCGTCTGTGTCTGATGCAGCTCCCCTGCTGTTTGCCAGACAAACCACCTCGGGCCCAGCCCTGGCCTGCGTGGTGAGTCAGCAGTAGGCAGGGGCGCGAACCCAGGTCTCTCCGTTCTCAGCCTGTACTGTGGCTGTGCTCCTTGGGGTCATGTGGTAACAAACACACCCACACACCCAGGGCTTCCGCTGACTCTCGCATACATACACACCCAGGACACACTCACCCAGGACTTCCACTAAGACTCCTGCATACACACACACACACCCAGGACACACACACATAGACACACACCCAGGACTTCCTCTAACACTCCTGCTGTCTCCGCTGCTCTGGAGCCACACCACCGGCTCGTGTTTGAGATGCCTGGTCGGAGCCACACTGACACCGTCGGCAACCACCAGAGCTTAGTTCTTGACCGGACACTCTGGGTGAAGAGTCTTGCTGCGCATCAAGTTACCAGTGTAAAGCTGCTTGGCCTCTGGGGGGCCCCATGTTGTAAGAGGGGCCTCTAGATGGTGCCAGCAGTGGAGAAGCCGCCTGCCAGTGCAGGAGAGGTGGCTTCAGTCTCGGGATTGGGAAGATCCCCTGGAGGAGGGCATGGCATCCCATGGATAGAGATGGGCCCGGCAGGCTGTGGTCCATGGGGTCGCAGAGAGTCGGACACGACTGAAACTACTTGGCGCCCACGCGCGTGCGCACACACACACACACACACGTGCTGTAAAACTCCTCCCTTTCTCCCCACCCCTGCCATGTTTCAAGGGCTTGCTGTGTGTCATTCACTGTCCGGGGACCAAGGATTCTGTGGGGAACAGGATCAAAGTCCTTGCCCTGGAAAAACTTATATTCTGGGGAGACAGTGAAAAATCAGTGGTTAAAAAAAAAAAATGGTTTCAGTGTTAGTATAAGTGCTTGGAAGAAATGACTGAAATACCTTTGTTCCACACATTAGCCTCTTGGATAGGAGTGAAGTCAAGCGTGTTTTATACCAAATCCCACCGTCTTGGGAGCATCCTGTGTTGGAAACTTCGCTGCCCACAGCAGGGCTGCGGGGACAGGGCAGTGTGGCTCTGGGCAGAGCTGGCTCTCAGTGGTGCATTTCCCTCCAGCGCCTGGGCCGGTACAGTACGTTCAGGTGTGACCTAGGCTGGAGCTGCTACTGCCCAGGCTGGAACTGCTGGCTGAGAACAGCAGGCAGGGACAGTGTCGGGGGCGGGGCGGGGGGGCAGGGACATCAGTGCATCGGTTCCTGATGAGCACACTTGCTTTCCGCTGGGCGCTGTGCTGAGTCCTGATTGAAGGCATCACCTCCAGCTGGGTTGGTTCCTCTTTTTCCCACTCTGCAGGTGGTAAAGAAGTCCAGTAAGTTGCCCCAGGCCAAGAGGCCAGTGAGGAGTAGAATGAGGAAGTGTGACTTCAGAGCCTGTTCCCTTGGTCTTTACTATAATCCAGGGTAAGTCAGGCCAGTAGTGTCAGGGCCCAACAGGTAAGCCAAGGTTCCAGCCCAAGGGAACAGTGATGCCAGGGAGAGGCTGTCACATGCTAGGCAGGCACATAGGTGCCTGGGGCCATTTCACATGGCCACCGACAGGAAAGCAAGGCCACTTCAAATCCCATCTGCCCTGGGCAGAAGCTACTAAAATCTTCCTTGCCTTGGTTTGGACTTCTCTAGGTGAAAGACTCTGTGGCCTTCCATGGCTGAGTCGTGGTGGGGTCATTTCCCAGCAGGCGTACCTTGGGCATGCACGCTCCTTCCTCTTTTTCAGTCGCTAAGTCGTGTCCTGCTCTTTGCAGCCCCGTAGACTGCAGCACACCAGTCTCTCCTGTCCCCCACCGTCTCCTGGAGTTTTCTTAGATTCATGTCCGTTGAGTAGTTGATGCTATCTAACCATCTCATCCTCTGTCACCCCCTTCTTCTCCTGTCCTCGATCTTTCCCAGCATCGGGGTCTTTTCCAGTGAGTCGGCTCTTTCCACTCGAAAGTGGAAAGTATTGGAGCTTCAGCATCAGTCCTTCCAATGAATATTTAGGGTGGGAATAATACATCATGACTTCACAAGACGGTGTGAGCTTCCAGTAGGCAGCATACCACCTGTAAGGGCCCGGCGCAGGGCGCGACACATGACCGACGCTTGGTGTCCTCAGCACCAGAACTAACTGAAAACAGCCCCATTTTTGTTTGTGTGTCTTTTTTGGGGAGGGAGTTGGGCACACAGGTGGGTTTTGCATCCAGAAGGAATTCTGAAATAAGCGCGTCGTGTAAGGGGGCTAATGGTGCGTGTGTGCGTGTGTGTGTACACGTGTGTGTATGTGTGCGCGTGTGCACGTGCATGTGTGTGTGTGTCTCGGGTGCTGCCCAGTGTTTTGCTCACATGAAACAGCTGTGTCACGGGGCACGGTCGCCGCATTTTTGGGGAGGGAGTCTGGCACACAGGTGGGTTTTGCATCCAGAAGGAATTCTGAAATAAGCGCGTCGTGTAAGGGGGCTAATGGTGCGTGTGTGCGTGTGTGTGTACACGTGTGTGTATGTGTGCGCGTGTGCACGTGCATGTGTGTGTGTGTCTCGGGTGCTGCCCAGTGTTTTGCTCACATGAAACAGCTGTGTCACGGGGCACGGTCGCCGCCTCCCGGGGGTGCCAGACAGCGCCTTCTGGGCTGAGCTTGGAAGCACCCCACAGTCAGCAGAGGCGCCTCGAGAAGCCCGTGGAGGCTAGTGGTCTCCGAGGTGGCGGTGACCCCCGTCCGTGTCTCTGGTCGCGGTGAGGGTTTTCCAGGGCACCCAGGGACTGCCGTGGGTGTCACCGCCTCTGCCTGGGCGTCTGCCACATGATCTAACTTTTCCATGTGGAAGGGTTGTTGATGCCACTGGTGGCCCACTTGTCTGGTAAACGATACGGCGGGGCCTCCATTAACCCAGGCCCATGAAGCGAGTAAGTCAGCACGTTGAAAAGATAGTGTGGAAGTGACTCAAGCCTGGAGGAATCCATTCCTGAGGACGTAGCCCTCCCTGCCTGGAATGTTTTGGTGGAAGCTGATGTTTGAGTTGGGAGGAAGAGGCCAGAGGCCTGGTTCCTAGCAGAGCTGTGCGTCCAGTTTAGCAGCGTTTGCCCTGGGATTCCAGGGCCCCCTCCTCAGTGAGGGGTCCCAGGAGGGTCAGCCTGAGCACAGCAGTTGGAGCTCGGCGCGGGGGAAGCTGGCGGGAGGCTACCTTTGCCGCAGGTAGGGCTGATGCTATGCGCTGACCTGGTAATGCTTGGCCGGGGGCTTGGAAAGGAGCTGGAAACCAACCCAGTGTGGGAGCCTGTGGCGCGCCCGGCACGGACAGGCTCTTCTTCCCCCGAGTTCTCTGGGTTCCTGTGTATGTGAAGTGTTTCCCTTCTTCTCAGGACTCCAGCTTGTGCTTTGGCCCCCAGAGACCAGGTCCCGGCACACACGTACTTAGATGTGCTGGACCACCCTGGCGGCCCCATCATTAAAGCTGTACGCAGGTGGAGGAAAGGCCGTGTGGGAGCTCACGCTCCACTGTAATCCAAGAACTGGTTTCTTTACAGCGGGACACAGTTGGTGTCAGACACATATGGAAAAGAAAGGAACGGGCCCCTGATTCTGGCAGGGCACCAAGGGCCAGATGTTCAACATGCTGACCACGGGCCAGCTGCGGTGCCGCTAGCCAGCCGGGGCACGACATGTGGTCCTGACCCTGCCTCTGCCTTTTCCTCTCTCCCCCCAGGTGCCCAGCCTGTGTGAAGACCTTCTCTCCTCGGTTGACCAGCCACTGAAAATCGCCAGAGACAAGGTGGTGGGGAAGGACTACCTCTTGTGTGACTACAACAGGGACGGGGACTCCTACAGGTGAGCCCGCGTCCCGGCCGCCCACTGCCGCCGCCGGCAGCCCAGCCTTCCTCCTCCTGTTCTGCCCATCCTTCCTTCCATCCTTCCGTCCACCCAGCCTCGACTAGCCGACATTTGTGGAGCGCCTCTAGTGCGCATGGGAGACGCAGCAGTGAACAGGAGGCCTCTGCTTTGGGGCTCACAGTCTAACGGGAGAGAGAGGTTGCTAAAAAACAGCTAGCTACTTCATTAAAACTCTCATCGAATCCTGCAAAGGAGAAGGTCCAGGGTGTGCCCGTGACAGGGATCCCAAGTGCGGGAGGGCCTGTGTGCTTAAGGGCATGTGAGTGAAGCTTGTCAGACAGGCATGCAGCTCTCCCTTTGTTTCGCCTTTCCAGAGCCATGAGTTACTGAGTCTGTTCATCCCTGCCCCTGGTGATCACTAGGCTCGAGCAGGACACACACCGGGGTCTGGTCACTTTGTGACTTGATTGCTGCAGCCAAGGCCAGGCTTATTTGAGGGCAGCATAGAGAAGGCCGAGGTTGACTCCAGGAAGACTTTCTGAAGGAGGTGATGTCTGAGCTAGGTTTTTAAAGGTGCATAGAAGTTCTTAAATATTAAAAAAAGATGAAAGTGAAAGTTGCTTGGTCATGTCTGACTCTTTGTGACCCCATGGACTATACAGTCCATGGGATTCTCCAGGCCAAAAGACTGGAGTGGGTAGCCTTTCTCTTCTCCATGGGATCTTCCCCACCCAGGGATCGAATCCAAGTCTCTCACATTGCAGGCGGATTCTTTACCATCTGAGCCCTGGGGAAGCCCAAGAATACTGGAGTGGGTAGCCTGTCCCTTTTCCAGGGGATCTCCCTGACCCAGGAATCAGACTGGGGTCTCCTGCATTGCAGGTGGATTCTTTAGCACCTGAAGCATCAGGGAAGCCCGGATACAGATGGAATGGCGGGAGAGATGAGGAATCCTTAAGCCTGTCTGGTATTCCTGGGATGGGTGGTGGGAATCAGTGCCTTGGGGGATGGTGGAGGAGCACCGTGTGCCTTAGGTTTATGTGGAGGCCACAGAACCTGAGCTGAGTCTTGATGCCTTGGCCTCGTGCTCTTTGGGGGACGGGTGGGCCCTAAGAAGTTTAAAAGCAGGAGAAAATCGCCAGCGGGAGCCGGCGCGGCTCTGGGGCAGCACCGCCTGCTGGAGCAGCTGGGACTCTGAGGATCAGTCTCTGGGCTCTCGAGTGTCAGCTGGACGTGACCGGGCTCGCTCTTCTCACAGCACGCTCAGCTGCACGTCTGTGTGAGCAGGCGCTCGTCCGCCAGGCCTTTCGGCGCTCTTCTGCGCAGCTTGTGTGTCCTGCTGAGGACTCCAGAGGGCAAGCAGACGTGGGAACCGTGGAGATGGTTGAAGAGCAGACAGAGATAGGGAGAAGACAGGGAGAGGCGGGAGGGGCGGCAGGCCCTGCTGTTACGAGTGGTCAGGGCTGACGTGAGCCCTCAGGCCGAGAAGGCTCCCTCCCGCACAGGTTGGGGGCAGAGCATCCCGCGTGAAGGCCCTGGGTGGGACGCAGTGAGCCCAGCAGGGAGGGGAGCTGGGGTGGAGGGGGGCCTTGCAGGCCAGGGCAAGGGTGATGCAGGCTCGGTGCGGGCACGTGGGGGTTAAGGGAGGTAACGCCCCTGAAGTGCCACGCAGCACAGAAAAGTGGCCTGAAAGTGTCAGTCCCTCAGTCGTGTCCGGCCCCATGGGCTGTAGCCACCCGGCTGCCCTGTCTGTGGGTATTCTCCAGGCAGGAATTTTGGAATGGGTAGCCGTTCTCCAGAACTTGGGGCGGAAATTACAAAGAACTAAATGCTGCTTAAGGCTTAAGGGAGACTGGCCAGCTGTCCTGGAATGGTGTCTCTCTCCTAGCTTCAGATGGAAGTTGGACAAAGGATGTCCTTCGGCCTGATCCAGACTGGAGCCTAGAGCGGAGACGGGGAGAGGTGGTCAGGTTTGAGGTCGGTTTTGGACGTAGAGCCAGTGGGGTTTGCTGATGGAGGGGGTCGGGGAGGAGCAGCTGGAGAGCTGGTGGGGTCCCTGAGTGTGGAGGAGAGGGAGGCTCTGGGGGCATCTTAGGCTCCAGATGCCCGGCGGATGGAAGTCAGACAGCCTGTGTGTATTCTTGGCTCCAGAGAGGTCTGGGCGGGGATGGACGTACAGAGGTGGGCGTCCGGCTCCAAGGTGGTGAGACTGCCTGAGGCAGGTCCTGCTCAGCCTGAGGGGAGAGGGCCGCGTCCCGTCCTCAGTGGGGGTGAGGCCCCAAGGGTGCTAAGTGGGCTGGCAGGCCAGGGAGCCCGTGATGAAAGGACGCCGCGGAGTGCATCATCAGACACGGGGTTCAGGGGGGCGTCCTGGAAGAGGGGCCCCAGGGCTGAGGCTTGCTAAGTCAACATCATCGTTACGTTTCTTGTTTCCTCCTGAAAATTCGGGCTTGCTGTATGAGACAGCTGTTACCCAGTGGACAGTGGAAGGCTGGGGTCGTTTGCCACTCCAGGCCAGTTTGCCGGGTTTCCTGGGGACGTGGGAGCCACAGCCCCGCCGGGTCACCCTGCCGGCTCCCACCCGCATTCCTGGGGGCTCCCGGGGGGCTGGGGGTCTCCGGCCAAAGAGGAGCCCGGGCACAGGGCTTTCATTTTTCCTCTTCTTGGTCTACAACTTCAAGGTCTTCTGATTTTCTCCACACATTTCTGTCCTGACTGTGTTTGGTCGTTTGCTTAAATAAGATCCTTATGGTGTGACGGTTTGCCAGGAGCGCTGTTTGAAACCTGTTAGCTGAAACAAAAAGCATTCTCTGAGGGAAATGAAAGGCCTGACTTTTGAAATCTAAGCGTTCCTGTCCATCTGTCTTTTTTCAAATGGCCTCCATTTAAGCTCTTTAATGTGTTCTGAGTGCCCCTTCCACTCAGAATATTCTGGGTAATGTTATGATTTTTTTCCCCAGCTGCAATTACCCCGGCTCCAGGCCTAACGGCTAGAGATGCTGTCGTCTGTGAGCCAGGGGAGACGTGGGTTACAGGCTTCTTGGAAATTCCAGACTCCCAGTCAGCAAGAGAGATGGGCTCCTATGTCTCAGTTGGGTCGCCTTTAAACAAAAGCCGGCTGGGGCGGGTCTTCTAGCCCCGCCGGACAGCGGGGGACTCTTAACCATGGCCACGAAGGGCAGACCTCTGAGGGTGCCGGCCGGGCAGGCGAGGAGTGGGGGGTCTCACACTCGGCTTCCTTTCCACCCGCCTTGGCGAGCAGAGGTACGAAACCTCCTGGTTTACGTATAAATACTGGTGGTGACAGCCCTCTTCATCTTTAGGCTTGGTAAGAGGTCTTCATTGATTTTTTTTTTTTTAATGCTTAGGCGTCCCCCAGCAGAAAGAGCAGAGAGTTGCTTCATCTCTGTCGGTTCGGAGGAGCACTTGCCAGAATAGCCGGGGGTGCTTTCCTCCCCGCCCCGTGCCGGCAGGCTTCAGCTCGCAAGGTCCGTGCTGGGCGCCGGGCCATGAGGGCAGAGCGCGCCGCGGGCTACTGCCCAGCACATCCTTGCTGCCCGGGGCAAGGTCGGGGGGCTGGGCTGTGACCGCGGCCAGGGGGTGAGGGGACAGGCAGAGAGATGGTACCTCCTGCTGCCGGTCAGTGTGGAGACGGGCGTGCAGTGATGATTGCACTCTCCTGCCTTGCGGCTGTTCTCGAGCATGTGGTGGAGTGCCAGGCCCCCTTCCACGTGGGGAGTAAACGGTGGGAAGCGGGACAGACGTGACTCCTGCCCTCCGAGAGCTCAGCTTCTCAAGATGACCGTCTAAACTAGTTTCCAGTTCAGCAAAGTTTTAGGATTCAATTCCACAGCCACACTAGTGCTCAGGAGCCACCTGAAGCTCCTGGCTACCGTGCTGGATGCGCAGACGCAGAACACTGCTGTTGCTGGGGAAGTTGTGTCGGGCAGCGCCGTTCTGAGTGGTGAGCACGGTGAGGATGGCCCTGCCCGGGGAGGGAGAGCGGGGAGAGGCCCAGGGTGGGCCTCTCTCCTGCCCTCCAAGCCAGGCGGGGCCCTGGCGGGGCCCGACACCCTTGCCAGTGGCCTGGGCACGGCCCAGTGTAACCCGCAGGCTGCCTGCTGGTCACGGGGCAGCAGGGGTGTCTCAGGCCGCTGTTGCAAGTTCTCCTGACACGGGTGGGTGAGTGAGGTGGGGGGCTGGCGTGGAAAGAAGGGTGCCCAAGCACCTCCTGCTCTGGGGGCAGCTGGTGCAGGGAGACCCTCGGGCACAGCGACTCTACCCTCACTTACCTGTGTGGACCCGCAGCCTCGAAAGCGGGGGGCCTCTGCCCGAGGGCAGTGTGAAGGTTGCCCGGCTGATGTGACCCATCTGCTGAAGTAGGAGCCAGGCGTCAGATACCAGGAAGAAAGGTGTTTGTACACAGGACTCATTAAGGGGACGGGGATGCCTTTTGCCCCTTACCATCAATCCCAAATCAGTCAGCCCTGAGTCCTTCGCGACGTGAAGTGGTGTGGGCAGGCAGGGAAATGGGAAAGGCAGTGGGGTTTCTGACCACGGGCGCGTCTTGGTCTTTACAGCCCAGGCTGTGAAGGACTTTGTCCGGATTCTGTGTTGCCCTGCCCTCCTCTCTTTTTCCCTCTCACCTTTGTAATTCTCCCTCTGCGCCCCCAGCCCTGTGAAGTCCACCTGCGGGAATTAACGAGTGAGTTCCCCTTACAGCCGCCTTCCCAGCACTCTCTGTGGTTAAATGCTTTCCTGATGTGGCAAAATACATTTTTAAAAGCACGGCGAGTCTTTGGGCTGGAAAAAGCGAGGCTGGTTCTCATTACTTTGCATGCTCTGTGTGCACACAGCCCGTGGAGGCTGGAGGGCCCTCCTCTGCCGCGGAGAGGGCTCCGTCCCTGGGGTGTCCTTATGTGTGATCTGCAGCCTCTTGCTGCCCTAACTGACAGCTCTCATTTTAATCCTTAATTGTCTGAGACCATCTGTGAGGAGAGTCACATTTTCTCCAGAATGGCTGGCACGTCAGGAAGGACTGAGGGGCCTTTCTTCATCGATACAGTGGTGAGAACAAGGGAAGGGCTTTAAAAGACGGCAGGAAGTGGCTTGTTGCACACTTAACTATATGCGGGTCTCTGGGCAGTTGGTGTACCTTCCTCCTTTGCTCCTCAAAGCAGACCTGTGGGTAAAGAGTGGCCTCCGTTTACACACGAGGAAAAGGGGGCTCAGAGAAGTCAAGACACGTGCTGGAAACACACAGCTACTGAGAGCTGGGGCCTGGCGGCCACACCCAGGTCTGACAGTCTGAGCTCTTGCTCTCCGAACCTCGAGAAAGAAGGCCACATCTGTGGCCAGGGCCTGCGGGTCACGGCCGCTCCTCTGCAATCTCAGAAGCTGGGGCTGACGGGCTCGACGGCCCCGTCTCCCTGGAACGAGTCGTGTGACCTTCTCCCTCTGCCCTGCAGGTCACCATGGAGTAACAAGTATGACCCTCCCTTGGAAGACGGGGCCATGCCTTCTGCTCGCCTGAGGAAGCTGGAGGTGGAAGCCAACAACGCCTTTGACCAGTACCGAGACCTGTGAGTTAAGGGGCTCCCCTGATACATAGGTCAGAGAGGAGACACGACCGGCCCCCCGGCGGGCCTGACCAGGGACAGCTCTGAGCGCCCTGCAGGACGCTGGGCAGGAGTGTGGTCCTCCGGCCCGTCCTGAGAGGCGGCTGGCGCGTCCGGGCGCCGCCCTGCGTCGTGAGCGCCGCCTGCATGCAGGACTCCAGGCCCGGTGCCCCATACCCGGCGTCTCAGGTCTTCCCCAGCGTGGGTGCTGTTGTCATCCCCATGCTTGCCAAGGAAGAGATCAGCTCAGAACAACTCACGGAATTGTGTCGGAGGCCAGAGGCAGAGCGAGGAGTCAAACCCGGGTCCATCTGTCTGCAGAGGCCCCTCTGGGTTTCACGGCACTGCCTGCCTGACGGTTCTCGCCTGGGGCCCAGGGCCCCGCTCCCAGACCAGTCTCTGAGGCCGGGGGGAATGTGGGGGGAGTCGCTGGGGGCCTTGGCCTGCACTGTGCTGTTGTAGTTTAGTCACTGAAGCGTGTCTGACTCTTTTACGACCCCATTCACTTGGGAAAGTGTTTTTGCTGCATCTGCTTAGATTTCTGCCTCCTGTCGCACCCCCAGGAAGGGCGGCCACTCGCTCCATCCACCGCGCACGGAAAGGCTCCAGAGAAGAGTATCTCCAAAGCATTTTTTTAATAGAATCTCATTTTTAATTATGCTCCATATTGAAAATACAGCAAACCTGTAATATACGCAGTGCTACCTCAGTACGGACCCAGTGAATCAGGGGAGGACTTGACATATATATGTCTGTAAAGGGCCAGATGGTGAGCACTTTAGGCTTTGCAGGCCACATAAGTCCTGTCACTTCTTTATTCTTTCTTTTTTAGGTATAATTATCCTTCCCTCGTAGCTCAGTTGGTAAAGACTCTGCCTGCAATGGAGACCCGGGTTCAATTCCTGGTTCGGGAAGATCCCCTGGAGGAGGAAATGGCAACCCACTCCAGTATTCTTGCCTGGAGAATCCCGTGAACACAGGGGCCTGGTGGGCTACAGTCCACGGGGTCACAAGAGTCGGACACGACTGAGCAGCTAAGCACACATCCCATAGCCTTTAAAAACGTAAAGCCTCTCTTGAGCCTGGAGGTAGGTGGCATTTGGCCTTCAGTCTAGAGTGTGCCCACCCTGACCCTGCCCTAGGATGCGGGCGGGAGAAAAGCGCCGAGAGAAACAGCGCGTCCGGCCTGCTGCAGCGTCGTCCGGACGCGGCGGTGTTGCCCTTGGAGAAGGAGCTCAGGCTCCATCTTGCAGACAGCTGGCGTGGTGGTCCAGTTTTTAGCAGATTTGATATATATAATACACCATACAGAATTATATGTGTCCAGGTTGACACGTGTGTTGACAAAAAGATCCACAACACAGAAGCAAAAGCACGGCTCCGAGGAAGCTGGAACCGAGGCCCTTAACATCTGCGCCGCCCCAGATGCGTCGCGGCGCAAGTCGGCTTTGTCTTCACTCTCGGTCACGTGCCAGTGTTTTACATGCAGTATCTTTAATCCTTTCAAGAACCTCTAGGGCAGTGACTGTTCCCATTTTTACTGATGAAACTGTGGTTCCCAGAGGCTAAATGAACCCCCCACACAGGACCTCGAGGTGGAGAGCTAGCATCTGAGTCTATATTTGCCGGAGCTTTCCACAGATTATTGAGTCTCACCATGAGAGTAACGTTCAGTGATTGAAGAGTCACGGCATCTCGCACGTTGCCCTGTAGTAGAACAGCTCCTTCAGAAGAAGTGGTCTTGTTGCTGGCATTTCTGGTTTGTTTGTAGTTGTTGTTACCCAACCGTGTGGCAAGAATCCTGTCCAGCTGCTGAACGGGAATCCCCACGTGGAGTTGGTTTTCTGGGTTAATGATAATGTTGATAGTGAAACAGCAGTGCTGGTACCAGTAGTTACCAGCCAGTACCTGGGCGAGCCCGGCGTCCACTGCCTCTCTCGGTCTTATTGAATCTTCACATTGTCCCGTGCAAGAGGGTTCTCCCCATTTTACAGATGAAATGACAGATTCAGAGAGGTGAAGTCTCTTACCCAGGTCTTTCACATGTTCTATTCCAGTTTAGAACCATCCTTATCCAACTCCAGAGTCCAAAACTTAACGCATTGACTTGACCAGCATTGGCGTGTTGGACGCAAGCCAGATGCTCGCCAAGTCCTAGGGCTCCAGATGACCACGTCCTCGCCCGTGTGGAGCGTCCGCTGTGGATACTCAGCCGATAGAGTGGTAGTGGGCCAGTGCCGGGCAGGGTGATGGGACAGAGTGTGGCCGGGTCTGCGTGGCGGGATCGGAGCGCCTGTCCAGGAGCTGACCTGGGCCCGGGTGCCCAGGTGGGAAGGGGCAGCCAGGCAGGGTGATGGGACGGAGCGTGGCCGGGTCTGCGTGGCGGGGTCGGCGCGCCTGTCCGGGAGCTGACCTGGGCCCGGGTGCCCGGGTGGGAAGGGGCAGCCAGGCACGGTGATGGGACAGAGCCTGGCCGGGTCTGCGTGGTGGGGTCGGCGTGCCTGTCCGGGAGCTGACCTGGGCCCGGGTGCCCGGGTGGGAAGGGGCAGCCAGGCAGGGTGGCTTACGGGTCCTTCGAGGATCAGAACAAGGCCAGTTCCGATTGCTTGTAGGCGTAAGTGTTCGAGTGGCGATTTCCTCGACACGGTGATCGCATGTGCTGTTCCTCTTGTGCTACCGTGGAGTGCGGGTGGGGGCAGGCCTGGGAAGAGGCGCGTGTCCTCTCTGACTGCCCCCTCCTGCCTGCTGGCTTGCTGCTTCACGTGTCTAATGACACGCGGTCTGTTTCACATGTGCCTCCTGTGAGGCCTTGGCGGGCCTCATACGGTAGAGCATTTCCCCATCCCTCTTCACAAGGCTTCCCTGTCGGAACAGTGGTTCTGTAGGGTACGTGGGAGTTGTCTGCCAGGCCATGAGGGCCCTGCTCAGGGAGTTCCTCCAGGCGGTTAACCTGCTAGGAATTGGCAGGAGGCTGGGTTCATTCCCCCAGGTCTAACTCCGCATCGCCTCCTGAGAAGGTTCCCCCACCTGGGCAGAGTCCCCCTCGATGGGGCTTTCCGCTTTGATGACCCATATCTCTGTGGGCCTGTGCATGTTGCCTGTGCTCCCCTCTGAAGGTGAGCTGACCTGTGGGGAAGTGGGGAGGGGTGATAGGGCAGCTTCCTGCACCCAGGGGGGTAGTCTCACAGGACAAGCCAGCCCTGAGTTTCTGGGACTGTCTGGAGAGGTGGAATCTGGGCCCAGAGCCACCCCTGAGGTCCTGGGAGGGTCTGTGGAGCTGGGCTCCGGGCCCAGAGGATGCTGTTCTGCCCGTGAGGTCCTGGGAGGGTCTGTGGAGCTGGGGTCCGGGCCCGGAGGATGCTGTTCTGCCCTCAGCTGAATCAGTGTGCTCTTCTAGGCGGGAGGGGACGGTCTGCGGCCTCCAGGCAGCACCCGCAGGCGAGGGCAGAGGGCCTTTCACTCCTTGGTATGTGGGGGCGGCCTGGTCATCCCCTGTCACAGCAGTCCCAGGCCCCCAGAGGGACCGTGGTGGGAGTTGTTGGGTGGCCAGAGTCGTCAGTGCGCTGGGACGCCCTCTCCTGAGGCCCATGTCAGGACCATTTCCCCAGTTGCTGAGCCAACCCATTCTCATTTAATAATTATGAATCCAAGTTTCCTTTTTCTTTCTTTCCTTCCTTTCCCCTCCTTCCCCCAACCCCCTAATATCTTGCCCACTTCCTGTTGTCAGAGTGCCCTGTGGGTTGTCAGAGGTCGCGTTAGTGACCTTGAACTCTGCCCGCTGTGGTTCTGGGGCAGACGGAGATCAGCCCGAGGCTCGAAGGCCTCGCCCCTGCCTTGGTCAGCGCAGGCCAGGGGTCGCTGCAGCTTCCTGGGGCCAGGGCCTCGCCTTTCACCGTCCTTCATTCCTGCCCCTCCCTAGTCTAGGCCTCTCCCCGCAGCAAGGAAGCCTCCTGCTGCCACCGTGGCGCTCTCGATAAACAATCTACCTGCCATTGCAGGGGACGCAGGAGACGTGGTTTCAGTCTTCAGTCCCTGGGTCGGGAAGATCCCCTGGAGGAGGAAATGGCAACCACTCCAGCATTCTTACTTGGAGAAAGCGATGGACAGAGGAGCCTGGCAGGCTACAGTCCATGGGGCTACAAAGAGTTGGACACAACTGAGTGTGCACAGACACACACAGTGAAGCAAGCCACAGCCCTCCTCCATGGAGCCTCCCCCTGACTTGCTCCAGTGCAGTTCAGGCGCTCAGTTGTGTCCAACTCTTTGCGATCCCATGAACCGCAGCACACCAGGCCTCCTTGTCCGTCCCCAACTCCCAGAGTCCACCCAAACTCATGTCCATTGAGTTGGCGATGTTATCCAGCCATTTCATCCTCTGTCGTCCCCTTCTCCTGTCTTCTATCTTTCCCAGCATCAAGGTCTTTTCCACTGAGTCAGCTCTTCGCATGAGGTGCCCAAAATATTGGAGTTTCGGCTTCAACATCAGTCCTTCCAATGAACACCCAGGACTGATCTCCTTTAGGATGGCCTTGTTGGATCTCCTTGCAGTCCAAGGGACTCTCAAGAGTCTTCCCCAACACTTGCCTTCCTTACACGTCAACAAACGGGCTCAGGCAGAAGGGAGACACTGCCTTGCGTCCACCGGCTCTGTCACTGAGCCGCTGCCTGAGAGGCTGAGGAGATGGCCCGTGTCCTGGGCTTGTGGACAGGCGCCCAGAGCCTTAGGCAGACCCAGAGGGAGGCGAGTGATGGCAGGGCCTCCGCAGGAGAGGCGGGTGCCCGTGACTCGGGGGCGGACTACAGGCCTGTGCCCTGGTGAGTGAGGACTGTGGCAGGCGGGCCCTCCCCTGTGCTCGCCCGGACTTTTAACCCCTGCTGCTCCTGAGTTCCGGGATCCTGGCGGGTCGCAGAACGAGGGCCGGGTTGCCTTGTGCTCTGGCCTGTGCGGTGAGGCGCCTCCAGGGGCTCCTTGTTCAGTGGCTCCCAGCAGGAAGGAGCCTCGTCCACACCAGGAAGGTGCGCTGAACTCCTCTCATGGAGGCCGGCTGTCACCTCAAGGGCTGGGGAGTCAACCAAAGGAAAACAAAAATGGGCCAGAGGCACCCTTTCCTGCTGTTCCGCGCCCCGGGGCCCTCCTCTGGCTTAAGTCTTCAGCCTGAACCTGAGGGCGTGGGAGTGAAGACAGCTCCTGGTTCCCGGCCCTGGTCCCCCAGCCTTCTGCCTCCTGGCATTCTCCTAACAAGACGCGGGGAAGGAGTCCGCGGTGAGCGTGGAGGTGGAGCTGAGCCGCGGCCCAGCCAGGTGTCCTGGGCGGCAGCAGGCCGGCTTGCCTGCCTGGAGAGGGGGGCTCGCCAGCCCCCAGAGGCGTCTCTCTGCCATGGGGGCTGGAGGCTCCATCACCGTCTTCCTGGAGGAAGGCCTTAGCTTCTGTGCTCGGGCTCCAGGCTTGGATCACCCAGCCGTCGAGGTTCTGACTCTGTAGGGATTAGGATGAGTCATCGGCACGTTGAATTGATACAGTCTGAGTGAGAGGCCAGGCCGGGACCAGACTGATGAGCAGGCCCCCTGGCTTGCACTTCTGGGTGCCCCCTCTCCTGCCCGTGCGCAGGGTTTCTGCAGCGTGGGTTAGAAGTGCCAGCAGCTGGGAGCGTGCCTGCTTTCCCACAGCGGGCACGAGGTGCCTGGGGGCCCAGAGAGCTGAACCGGGGTCCTGCCTGGTTCCCGTGAAGCCCCGTTCCTCCCGGCTCCCTGCTGCCTTCTTTCCCTCCCATCCCTTCCACAATTACTGCTTTCCTGCTTTGCCATCACTAGTGACAGAGAGGGATCCTGGTGGGAAACTTTCCCAGGAGAATAACTGTTAAGCAGCTGTTGATTGCATAGCTCTGATTTTAGATTGGAACAGTCCGTTTGTTGAAAACCCTCAGGAGATGACAGGCAGGTTTCTCTGGAGTGCTTGCGCTGGGGGAGGCTGTGGTCTGCTCGCCAGTCTGGAATGTCATCACTCCCCTTCCCAGGCCCTCCCACCCTGGTCGCCAACATCCCAGCGGCTCCCAGTCTTCCCCGCTATGCCCGGAGGTGGTCTCCAGCCCCAGTAGCCCCTGGGCGCCGGGAGCTAGAGTGGGAAGGGCCACCTCTCAGGCAGCTGGCTCACGGGGTGCTGCTTTCCTGGCAGAGCCTCCGCTCTCTCAGGCCCAGGCCTGGGGCGGCCCAGCGAGCCGTCTCCCTGGGGGAGGCCTAGCAGAGGTTGGCGCTTGCCGCTGCCAGAGAAGCATCTTGTTTGCGGTGTGAGCCACCAGCAGGCCACCGCGCACCCCGCGGTCAGCGCTTTGCGTTCCCAGGTTCCCAGGGAAGAGAGGAAGCCTTCCCTGCTCTGGCTTCCACATTGGGCCCTCGGTCAGCCCGGGTTCTTCCGAGCCCAGATGTTCTAACCAGGGGCCTGGCACTGCTTTCTCTCAGACATGATTGCTCCCATCTGTGCCAGACAGCTTGCCCCACGCTCTGCGATCCTCGACTCTTGGCTCATAGCAGATAATACCTTCGAACATGCGGTTGCAATTTATTGGCCTTATAAGTTAATTTTAGTGGGTGTGCAATTGATTGAAATCAAAGCTTAATGAAGGCCAGAGTCGGGGGGTCGGAGGCGTGGGGCGGGAAGGCACTTTGTGTTCTTCCTTGCTTTGGGTCTGAGATAATCTTCAGGCGCTTTAATTAGGTTTTCTAATCAGCCACTCTTGTCTGGAAGAAGTTTACAGAGTGAAACGAGGCTGGCGCCCCTGTGGCAGGCGCGGGGGCCGTGAGCCTCTCCCGGCAGCGGCCACGGTCCTCTGCCTCCTCTCCCTGCCCTGGGGCCCGCATTACAGTTGTGGCTGTTTCCGCTCCTTCCTGCCTCCCCTCCATCCCCCGTGCCTCCGTCAGATGGTGCTTGAGCAACACCAGCTGGCAAGTGCAGGACGTCCAGGGGCCTGTAAGGAAAAAGTTTGTTGCCCAGGTTTCTTGTGTCCTCAAAACTGAGACCTTGCACCCTGGGCCCCGAGGGGCCACCTCTTCCTGGGACGTGAGCGTTGGGCCCAGGAGTTTGTGTCTGTCCCGATGGGACTCGTAGGTGGCCGCCGGAGGCTTGCTGCTGGAGCGGAAGTAGCAGGAGTGTGGTGTGTGTGTCACTCAGGCATGTCCGACTCTGTGGCCTCAGGGGCTGCAACCCACCAGGCTCCTCTGTCCATGGGGTTGTCCGGGCAAGAACACTGGGGTGGGTGGCCGTGCCCTCCTCCAGGGGTCTTCCCGACCCGGGGTCACACCTGCGTCTCTTGTGTCTCCTGCGCTGGCGGACGGGCTCTTTAGCACTCACGCCACCAGGGGAGCCCAGCAGAAGTCTGGGAAGCAGGTAACAGGGTGGGTGGGCCCAGATACCTCCTAGGAGCTGGCTCTGACCCCAGGACTGTGTCCAGGTCAGGCTGCAGAGCGGGCAGGAGCTGTGCTGTGGAGGAGGCCGGGCCTCAGTCCTCTGTTGTGTCCTTGCTCGCTGACGGTGGGCCAGGGGTCCACTGGCTGAGCCTCTGTCTCCTTGTCTCTCAGTGAGCCGTGGCCTTCTTGGTGGGGGATGTTGTTCCCCTTGCAAGGCTCCCTGTGTCCACTTGGCCCCTCGAGGGTAACGGAACCATCTTCGTTGGGCAGCAGTTCCGTGTGTGCGGTCTTGAGTCGGGTGTATTTGCAGTTGTGGCCGTGGGGTGATGTGGCTGCAGACGTGGGACAGCGGGCCGCGCTCAGGAGGCTGCAGGCTCCAGTGGGGCCCGGCCAGTGCTCAGCGAGGCTGCAAGGAGGTCTGCTTCAGCAGCGGGCTGCGATGGTCGCCGTGTGCAGTGATGGGAGGCAGTCCTTGTGGCCAGGCCTCCGGTGTTTCCCGAGACCCTGCGGTGCTCTCAGCGGTGCGGGTACCACCCGGGCGAGGGGTCCCCAGGGGACGAAGTGAACTGAGGCACAAAGGACTCGCTTGGGAAGCGCTAAGGAAGACCAGAACGCGGGTACTGCGGCGGGGAGACCGCCTACAGTGGGGCCGTGGGGGCCCGGAGCAGCGTCTCTGTTGCAGGGGACATCCCAGCATCACACGGCAGAGGCCACGCTCCCCGCAGGGTGGCCCTGGGCTGGCCGCCGGGAACTTGGACTAGGGGGGCTTCCTGTCCTCCCTGATAGGAATGGTCACGATGCGGAGACTGTCACGTAGACACCGTGGTTTGTGCTGAGCTGCAGCCTCCCTCCCAGAGCCTGTGTACAAGGCAGAGGGCTCACCAGGAAGAGCCTTGCGTGTTGAGACTCTGGGGGGCTCCACTGCCCGTTGCTGGGAACTGAGGGCACTCCGCGCAGCTTGGTGCCGGGAGCCCACCCCCAGCTTCCTCCACGGCCCCTGCTGTCTCCTTTCCCTGGAGTGACTTGGGGCCGCGAGTACAGCTCTTCTGAGTCCAGTGAGTCCTCCTGGTGAGTCATGGAGCCTCAGGTGGTCATGGGTAGCCAGGACAGGCTGTGTACCCAGACCAGGAGGAGCGGGAGGGCTTCTCTGAGCCGAGGGGCATGCAGGTGAGGCGGGAGAGCGCAGGCCGCCAGGGCCAGAGGGTGGAGAGAGCTGCAGAGGCCCCTGTGCGGCGTGGCCGGGGTGTCGTCCTCCGCACCCAGGGAAGGGGCTGCGGGTCCTGGAGTACATTGGACAGTGCTCACTGTACAACCTCCGCTGTCCCCCAAGCCTCTGCAGGCTGCGGAAGCAGGCCCTGACCCGGGCTCCTCCTGGTCTGACTGTGTGGCAGCTATGGCCTGAGGTTACCCTGTGTCCGCCCCCCTCCCCGCCCCCAGAGATGGCCGGCCAAGCTCCCTAGGTCTCCAGAATGAGAACCCAGGTGGGAAACAGGTGGGAGCAGTGAGCAGCGTGAGCTGAGGTCACAGAAGCACTCAGGAAAGTTCTCGGGAAGGCGAGGCCTGGACCGCCCGCCTTGGCCCTCACCCTCGCCGTCTGCCCCTTTGGATTCGTCTGAGGGGTCCTTGCCCAGAGGTGCAGGGCCTCTGTCTGCGTGGAGGCCCTGCCACGGCTGCCCCTGCTGCGAATCCTGTCCTGTGGGGACAGAGGGCTAGATCGGGGAGCGCCACGTTTGGCTCTGAGCACGTTGGCAGCGTAGTTAGTGTTTGAGTTTCCACATACGTTCTTTGTGTCTTCAGCCACGCGGCCATCGGAGGGCCTCTCAGAACCCGCCCTGCCTGCGGACCTGGGCTGGAGTGAGGTGCAGGAAGCAGCTAAGGGAGGTCAGGGTCGCCTCAGCTGCACTGCTCTGATTGTGTGGGAGGCAAGCGGGGAGAAGCCCGTCCACCCTGGGGGGCGTTGAGTGCTTCCTGCTCTCGTGGTGTAAGTTTCTGAGGCGGGGTCGTCAGCGGAGGTGCCGGGAGCCTGCAGGCAGGGTCCAGATGGCCGCCCACTGCTCCCAGCCTGGAGCCCAGTGACAGCTCAGCCACTCGGTCCCCTTTGCCTGGTCCTGAGGCTGTGCCCAGGGCCTGCGTGCCTTGGCATTCATTGATTGTCATCTGCTGGAAGAAAGTTAAATGGAAAACAGGAGCGTGCAGAGAACAACTCCATTTATAGACAGATCCCCGGTCAGCGTCAGGGACCGCCTCCTCCAGGGTCACGCGTCGGGCTTTGTGGCTGCACGTGTTGGGGTGAAGCGAGGATCTGCTCCTGTTGGCGGTGGAGCTCTCTGGTCCTCCCGGGCTCCCTGGGAAGCAGTTCTGTGCAGGTGCCCAGGGCGGTGGTCTCACAGAGGCTCAGCCAGCAGCCCCTGCCACCCCCTGCAAGTGGAAGGCCCTCCTTTCCAGAGTTCCCTGTGTGGGGTGCTCAGCGCTGCCTGACGCCTAGAGACCCCTTCCTCCCTGCCCTGACTTTGCTCTTCCACCTTGAGGCATCTGCGTGGGGGTGGTGAGCTTACTTGAGTCCAGCCTCACAGGCTGAACCCAGGCCAGCGGAACAGGGCATGGCCGTTGTTCCCGGCGAGGCCTTCATCATCCCTCTTCCTGGACAGAAGCACAAGCCTTGTAAAGAGGCTGTAGAGCGCCACAGCCTCCGTACAGCTGTGCCTGCTGAGCGCCCGGCGTCACAGCAGCGTGAGCCCGAGCCCATCAAGCTTACTTGAGTCCAGCCTCACAGGCTGAACCCAGGCCAGCGGAACAGGGCATGGCTCTGGGGCCCTGCCAGCTCCCCCTCCTCTGCCATGTGACCCAGCTGCGTTCCTTTCTCTCCCTGGGTGTCCGTGATCTTAACTCTAAGATAACGTACGCAAACCCCGTGACACAGCTGGCAGCCTTCGGGCAGTGGCTCTGAAACTCTGGAAGACCTTGACTGTCCACATCTCCCGGGGGGCGCGGTCAGATCCGAGGGCCGTTGTTCCCGGCGAGGCCTTCATCATCCCTCTTCCTGGACAGAAGCACAAGCCTTGTAAAGAGGCTGTAGAGCGCCACAGCCTCCGTCCAGCTGTGCCTGCTGAGCGCCCGGCGTCACAGCAGCGTGAGCCCGAGCCCATCAGCCCATCCGCGCCTGTGTGTGCTGCAGGCGTTTCTGCCACATACCTGTCCCGAGGCCGCGGGCAGGGGTTCTGTGTGTGAACCAGTGCACGTGACAAGGGGTTAGGAGGCTGCACCACGGCTCTCGGAGCCGCCCTCACACCAGCCCTCCCGCAGCCTCCAGATCCTGGAGCGTCGTCAGGGCCAGCGTTTCTATCTGAGGAATGAGCGCACCACACGGGCACCCCACGCGTCCCCCTCGTGTTCCTCCCGGCTTTCCTTAAGGAAGCCTGCTTGTGCAGCGCTCAGCCCAGCACCTGGGGGCGGGGCCTAGTGCTGGCGCCTCCCCTGACCAGTCTAGGTCTGGGGGTGACCCGTGTCCTCCGCCTCCGGGGTGGGGGGTGGTCATCGCCCTGCCAGAGACCCACAGCCGTGCCCGCAGAGCTGTGCCGGCCGTGGCTCTTGCGTGCGGGTCGTAGTGTGTGATTGTCACTTGCTGGGGCCTCTCTGAGTCCAGCCTGGCTCCCAGGAGGCGATTTGACGGGAGGGAGGGAGGCCAGCCTCGAAGCCTGTCTGGTCCTGCCTTTCCTGTTACATGCGCGGCCCCATGTTGGCCAAGGCGGGTCACAGCCCAGATTCCTAAGCCGAGTTTCCATCCCCGTCTCCATGCACACCTCAGCCTCAAACACCCCATAAAGCTCAGGGAGCCAGAATAGGTGGTTGTTTCTTATTCCTTTCTTTGGTGAAGTAGATCATTTTGAGAGTGAAGTATTACATTTTTCCCCTTTCCTCTTCTCCTCCCCAGAAGTCCTGAGGTTGGAGACTTTCGGTCATAGAATCTTTATGTGTGACCCTGACTCTGGCCCAGTGGAGGAGGGCATTTCAGGGGGAGGAATGGCTCTCTGGGGAGAACGGCGTCACGGACGCCCGGGGCGCTTCACTGACCCGGGTGCAGGGGCTCACCAATAAGGAGGCCACCCGCCCAGGCGCGCCGCCGCAACTGGCTGTGCAGGTCAGTGGCCCGCCCCCCGGGCGCTTGCCCACGACTCCCGGCTCCTGGGGTCTCAGCCTTTTTGAAGTTTATAAAACCTGGTTGTAGTCAGCATGGTGTTTTTCAGACGGTGGGACTTACAGAGCCAGCCCAAGTGTCCCCTGACCGTAGTCCCTGCTGTCTGAGCTCAGTATGGCCACGTTTGCCTTAAGAAACGTTCATCTTTGCTGGGGCGGTCTTGAAAGCCACCAAGACTGGGAGCCCATTTTCCTCTCGTTACTGGGCCAGTCTGGGCTGCTCTCCCATCCCCTACTCCTGATGATCCTGGGATCTGAAGGGCCCAGGGTTTCCTGGCCCATCTTTCCACGGCGGCTTCTTCACCGTGTCCCCGCCGACTGACTGAGCCTTACCATGTGTGTGGGTTTCAGCCCTCGCTCCCTGAAGGCCTGAGAGATGCCCAAGGGGTTCAGTTTGGGGCATCTGTGTTTTAACAGTGCTCCCCAGGCGGCCCACTTGACTGGGGACCCTTTCCCTCGAGCCCAGCTCAGCAGGGCTGGGGCCGTGATCCTGGGCCTGTCCACCCTCCCCAGTGACGGGGTCCCCAGTGTCCCCGACGGAGCCAGGTCAGAGCACAGACTGCCGGGTGAACCCCATTCACGTCCCCGGCGATGGCGGAGCCGCCTTGTTGAGATGGCATGCTAGCATTTAAACAGTATTAATACTGTTAGACTCATTAAATATACAAAGGCCGGTTAAAGTGCTTCCATGCGCACGCTGTTAGTTCTGGCAGGCGGCTCCTCAGATGGCTTTATGTGGTTTCAGACAACATTTTAGCACATTCTTAAAATACCCACAAAAGCCTTTATGTAAAAACTCATAAATGTGAGCCACATAAAAATTATTTTTTTTCTCCCGTTTCATGTCATTATGATCAAAGTAAGGTAGGTAGGAATAAGTTTCCAAAAACCTGTTGAGGTCCTTTCTTTAATTAATGCTTCGCACTCAGAGCTGGGCCATAAACCGCGGGGCGCGGGCTATCTGTGCCCCGCAGGCACCTTCCCCCAGCAGCCAGCGTTCTGGGCGGTGCTGAGCCAGCCCTGCCTGCTCTCTCATCCCTGCGCCTTCTGCCTTCGAGGGTCAGGTCGAGACTTGCAGCCACACAAGTCCCCGGAGGTCCCTTTAGGCGGAGTGGAATGCGAGTACGAGCTTGGCGCGCACGAGGAACCGTACCCCTGGGGTGCAGCTGCCATCATTGCTTTATCAAAAGTCAGATGGACTGTAAATTCGGACACCACCCACCATAATACTGTCCCCGCTGTTAAAACCAGTTCTGGCGGTCACGTGGCCCCCGAAGGTACGCGTGACTCCCGCCGAGTGGGGAAAAGCCATGCCCAGCCCAGTCCCCTTGCTGTGCTTCCAGTTACATGCAAGCAAGCGTCTGAACATAGACCGGAGGAAGGTTTGGAAAAATGAGGTTTATGGGAAACATTGATTTATGATGTTGGGGGCTAGATGTTAAATTTCTCTTTCATAGAACAATGTTGTAACGATTATTTTTTTTTAATTTGGAGGAAAGAATAGTAACCCCCATGAGACCAGACTCGAGCTTGCCCTGCCCTCCTGTGTCCCCAAGTCGTGAACATAAAGGGCCCTGGCCAGGGTGGCCCACGGGGCAGTGGAGACGCCAGGGAGACGCTGCCCCCAGGGGGAGCCGGTAGGAGTGGCCGGTTCCGCCTTCCGTGTCAAACGCTGCTGGAAGAAAACAGGGATACCAGGGAGGGGACTGAGGGCTCGACCACAGACTGCCTGGTGCTTCTGAACCGCTCGCTGGGTGATGTGGGCGAGGGCTATCAATCTGCCAGGCCCTCAGCCGGCTCCCTCCCAGCATGGCCTGCCCTGCCCTGCCCCAGCCCCAGCAGGGAGAAGAGCACTCTGGTCTGGGGGGCGGGCGAGGCCAGAGGCTTATGCGCCAGAAAAGCCGCACTTTAAAAGGTGTCGTTTTTTCCCTTTTGATGTGGGGCTGCTCTCCCGACATGCAGACAAGAAGGGAAAACCATGCGTTGGAAGCCAGCCGCCTGTCCCGCCAGGACGGGTGTTGGCAGGTCTGCTGTGGGCTGCCCACTCCTGCCCAGTGGCGCTGCTCTGCTTCCTGGTGGATGCAGTGGGGGGAGGGGGTAAAACCCAGGCGAGCGAGCGGGCGGGGCCCTGGAAAGACATGCCTTCTGCTCGCCTGCACGAGGGCCCAGGGGCAATCCAGGGGGGACCCTGCGTGCGCCCAGCCCGCTGCAGGCTGAGCCAGACCCAGGTGGCCCTGTGGGCGGAGGAGGCATCTTGGGCTCTGAGCCAGAAGCCTGACCCTCTCTGGGTTCAGAAAGAGACCTAGAACAGGGAGAGAGCCGTCCTGAGAGGGGTCCCTGAGTGCCCGGCGCCGGCCGGTTTCCCCCCAGGCAGCTCTATTCCTTCTCCCGTGCTTTCCCCTCACCACCGCCCTGTCCTGGAGCCGGAGTCCGCCCCAGCCTCGGTCTTTTGACTGACATTCAGCCCGGGGGCTGGCACCCCAAACGTCCTCCTGCCGTCAGTCCCCTCCTCGCGGTTGGCTCGCCAGGGGACACGAAGCCGTGAGTCTCAGCTGACAGTTACATGTGTGGGTAGCACAGGATGAGCGGCGGGGGCAGCCTGCCTGGGGGGCCCTGGCAGGGCGAGCTCTGGGGAGCTGCAGGCGCCCAGCCCAGGGGGCCGCGCTGGGCCTGAGCGGGGGGGACCGGGCCACCCCAGGGCCTGCAGCACGGAGCCACGGGCACCCAGCCCAGGGGGCTGCGCTGGGCCCAAGCGGTGGGGTGGGGGTGGGACGCGGCCACCCCGGGACCTGCAGCTCAGCAGCGTGGGGCGCCTGCCTCTTCCGTCCGCTGGTCTCCTGCTTTCACCCTGGCGTGGATCTCACGCTGGGGCCTTTGTGTAAAAACTTTTAGTCTGAAAGAGTTTCAGATTTATAGCAAAGTCATCCAAGCAAGAATACAGAGTTCTTGCACACCCATGGCACGCATCCTCTAAAGAGCGCTGTTTACCGTTTCTGTGGCCGCAGCACCGTCATCGAGGCGTAATTCACAGAGACGCTCGCGTTTCTTATTTGTTGTTAGGGTAGTCTTCAGTCGGGTGTCTCCTTCTGTCAAGAGTTTATTTTTGGTCGTGCTGGGTCTCGTTGCTGCCCCTGGGCTTTCTCTGGCTGCAGCGCGCGGAGGCTTCTCTCTGGTGTGCTGCTTCTCACTGCAGTGGCTTCCCCAGCCCACAGGCCCTGGGGCCCGTGGGCTTGGTAGTTGGGGTGCTCGGGCTTAGTTCCCCTGCGGCTCGTGGGAGGAGCCAGGTCATCTTCCAGGACCAGGCATTGAACCCGTGTCTCCTGTGTTGGCAGGTGGGTTCTCACCCACGGGACCACCGGGGAAGTCCTTGCATGTTGTTTTTATCTCTGAACAGTCCTGTAGAGTAGACAGTGTCCCTGTGTCGTAAGGAGACTGAGGCCGTTGCTGTGGATGAGTTGTCGTTGGGCAGGTAGGCGCGTGGCACAGCTGGTGACTGGCGGGCCGGGATGGGGACCCCCGTCCGCCTGACGCCCGGCCCGCCTGACGCCCCGCCCACATGTTTCGGCGCCTGCCCTGCTGTTGCGTCTGAGGCCGTGCGTGGCCCAGGCCCTCCTGGAGAGACATGGAACGTGCCTGCCACACCATCCACACAGGGTTAATTGGGGTCAGAGAGGCTGCAGACTTCCCGGGAGAGGATGCGTGAGCCACCAGAGCTGAGCTCTTCCTGGTTCTTAGTTGGGAGGCGCTGCACGCAGCCTTTGCTTCCCACATCCCTCAGACCTGCATGCACAGCCGCTGCCTTGTGCCCTTGGACTTGGGATCCTCTCCTGATTTTCTTGGCTCTTCTGGCCTTTTCTTAGCCTCTTGCATTTGAGCTGAATTAGGAGCTCTGATCGGAGAAGGCAGTGGCACCCCACTCCAGTACTCTTGCAAGCCGCCAGAGCTGAGCTCTTCCTGGTTCTTAGTTGGGAGGCGCTGCACGCAGCCTTTGCTTCCCACATCCCTCAGACCTGCATGCACAGCCGCTGCCTTGTGCCCTTGGACTTGGGATCCTCTCCTGATTTTCTTGGCTCTTCTGGCCTTTTCTTAGCCTCTTGCATTTGAGCTGAATTAGGAGCTCTGATCGGAGAAGGCAGTGGCACCCCACTCCAGTACTCTTGCCTGGAAAATCCCATGGATGGAGGAGCCTGGTGGGCTGCAGTCCATGGGGTCGCTAAGAGTCGGACACGACTGAGCGTCTTCGCTTTCACTTTTCACTTTCATGCATTGGAAAAGGAAATGGCAACCCACTCCAGTGTTCTTGCCTGGAGAATCCCAGGGACGGGGGAGCCTGGTGGGCTGCCTTCTCTGGGGTCGCACAGAGTTGGACACGACTGAAGCGACTCAGCAGCAGCAGCAGGAGCTGATTTAGTATTGCCGCAGACCTGCAGAGGAGGCTGAGTTCCAGCCTCATTGTCGCAGCCGGTGCTCTGAAAGACCCATAGACCCCAGGGGTGTGCAGGCCCTGGAGCATCCCAGAGGGGAGGAGAGCCCTATCTGCTCTCAGTGGGAGGAGTCTGGGCCATTGTTGCTGTGGGTATTTTTTTTTTTCCCCTCTTCTTTTTCACCTGTAAAGTAACCATCCCCAAAGATAGGAATATCAGACTGTAACGATGACTCAATGGTAGTGAGCCCCGTTGAGTGTCTGTTACACGTCACACATGTTAGCGGATCCTTCCTCTGAAAGTGATATGAAGCCTGGAGACGTTGAGCCAGCTTGGCAGAGGCCGCAGAGCTAGCGTTGGGGGCAGCTCAAGCTCAGAGTCAGCTGAGGACTCCTCGCTCTGTGCTCCTTCTGTGACCCGCTCCCTGGCCCCAGAGGGCGCAGCACCCTCTCCCCTGCCCAGCGGACGCGCAGGACCCAGCCGCAAACCACCCATGGCGCCCCCATAGGGAGGGCCTGTAAACCCAGACGGACGTCCAGATGACTCTGGGCCAATGCGCCCCCTCCGGGACCTGGGGTGGTGATCTGCGGTCTGATGGGCTTAACATTTAACAGGATGTGGGCCTGTTTCCTGCAGGTATTTTGAAGGTGGTGTCTCATCTGTCTACCTCTGGGATCTGGATCATGGTTTTGCTGGAGTGATCCTCATAAAGAAGGCTGGAGATGGCTCAAAGAAGATCAAAGGCTGCTGGGACTCCATCCACGTGGTGGAAGTGCAGGTGAGGCTCCCCCGCGACTGTCCTGGGGATGCTGAGTGATGAGGGGATGCTGTGATGTGTAAACCTGCTGCTTCCTGCAAGTGCCCACGGCCACGTGGACAGAGGCAAGTCGGGAGTGCAGTCGTCGTGGATGAAAAAGATCCCCGAGGACTGGGGTTCACATGATTGCAGAGTCAGCCCTAAATTTAAGAGCCGTTTGGGAGTTTTAGAAGGTCACGTCACGGTGAGGTCTTAGGAAGGGAAGGCTCGAATGACCTGAATTCAGGGGCCCCTTGGGGCTCAGCTCAGGGTCACATGTGAGGTTCTGATCTCTGTCTCGTCCTGCAGGAGAAGTCCAGCGGTCGCACCGCCCATTACAAGCTGACCTCCACGGTGATGCTGTGGCTGCAAACCAACAAGTCTGGCTCTGGCACCATGAACCTTGGAGGCAGCCTTACCAGACAGGTAGAGTGAGGGGGCAGTGCCCAGGCCAGCCCCAGCACTGGCCGTGTGTGGAGATGCGTGGGCAGCCGCCCCCACAGGGTCCAGGGGCGGCCTCTGTGACTAATAGGGTCCCCCCGCAGGCCTGTGGGTGATTGCTGAGACTCAGTCACGGGAGATTTTTTTCCCTTGGGTCAAGGTATTTATGGTAAGATGTTCCTGTGATGTTTGGGACATGCTGCTGGTTACATTTTCGAATGGATTCATTTCTTAATTGTGACTTCTGTCCGCAGGTGGCAGAAGTAAAAGCCACCTTAAGCAAAAACGGAAACAAGTCAGCTTACGTACTTGTGCAGTCCTGTCGTCGTCGTCCAGCCCAGCGGTGTCTAAGACACATGTGATGTGGACGGGACCCCGAACCTCTGCATGGGGGTGCCTGGCGACCTCTGGCCATCCTGGGGGAGAGCGTCTCCCTGCTGGCTCGGGCTGCTTGTCCAGAACAGAATCACTTCCAGGGTCCGGGGTCGCATGACTACCTGTGGGTGTAGTTAGACGAACGGAGGGGTGTCAGTTTCCTGAAGTGAAATCGGGCAGCTTTTCATAGTTTTGGGGGGGTTGGTGTGGGCAGCGTGAGCAGTGATGGTGGCCGGGGGTCTGAGCACCAGGCCGCTGGGGGGTGGCCGTCAGAGTCCCCAGAAGGAGAGAAGCGGCTGAGCTGGAAGCTGCAGGGCTTCAGAAGGAGAAGGAGAGCCTGCTTCAGTCTCCGAGCCAGTTACCAGCATCCCCCGGCAGCTGCCTGGTGGTCACGTCTGCTCTCTGCTCCTCTCCGGCCACCCCACCCCCAGCAGTGCCCCAGGGACACGGGGTCACAAGGGAATGACAGTCAGCAGCATCCTCCACTCTGCACCCAAGCAGGGCACTCTCCAGACCCCAGAGTGTCTGTTCATCTCATTCAGAAAAAAAGCGAGCATGTCTGGCTAAAGCAGTCCACAGCCTGCGTGAGGCACAGCGTCTGCACATTGGAGGAGTTCAGAGGGCATCTCCCAACCCGACTAGACGCCCTGTGCCCCACCTTGGGGGCACCCCGGGGTGCGCGGCCCTGGGGGGTAGCCCATTTCCTTCACGTCAGCCTCCGCAGGAAGTGGCATCAGGAGAGAACCTGCTTTCCAGGGTGGGTCCCCTGCCGCTTGGCGGGGCCCCCGCAGGCATGCGGTTGGCTGGGCTGGCGCCCCTGCCCCCGCCTATTTCCCGTGAACTATTGACGGTCCAGGGAGTTCCCGTTCTGTTCCTGTGTGGTTGATCTTGCTTAAAACGAGGTTTTCCCTGTGGACCCGCGTTCTGGGCTCTGTCCCTTCTGACCATGACAGATATGTTGAGTCTCGGTTCCCATCATCCCTGGGTTCGTTGTTCCTTCTGGCTTTGTTCCCACACGTTAACTCAGACGAATGCATCTGTCTTTGTAGTCATTCGCAGCCAAGCTCAGAGCTCTCTGGGATGGCTGTCAGAGACTTCCGTAGAGGAAGTTGTGGGGCGCTGGTCTTTAGGGTGAGCTGGTTTGGTTCTCATTCACCACCTGAGCAGACTTCACATTTCCAAATTCTGTTTGAGCTACCTGTGGCTGAATGCCGCCTGCCGTTTCCCAGCCAGCTCCCTGCCACGCTGGGACCAGGTGGCTGCAGGCTTGGCCTCACCCTCCTCATCCTCAGGACTCAGTGCGTCTCTGCACCTCAGGCTCCTTTGATGTTGCGAGAAGCCTTGCTTTGCTCTATTTCCTGTCGCTGTGGTCCTGCAAGCCTGGCGGGGCAGGTGGGTTCGCCGAGAGGCTTGTCGTCTGCAGCTCGGTGGCACCTTTCTGCCCGCAGCCCAGTGCAGTAGGGCCCTGCATCAGTGCTGCGGACTGCAGAGCTGGCCACAGATCCAGAGAGCGAGGGCCCCGCCCTGACCTACCAAATTGAGACCCCAATTTCATGAAAGTCTCCAAGTAATTTACGTGCCCATTAACATTTGATAGATGCTACTTTTCTGGGTTCCACAGCCAGTGCCATCTTGGCAGGGGTGGGGGTGATGCCCCATGCCACCAACAACCATTGTGCGACCCCAGGAGAGTGTCCTGCACGTCACTCTACCTGGAGACAGTGCCAGGCTGCACAGTCCCGCGCTCAGTCCCAAACGGCTGCCTGCCGCCCCCCCCCCCCGAGACACACCTTCAGGCTCCAGTGGCGGGTCCAGGTTGTCACCGGCTACACATCAGAGGTTCCCACGACCCTTCCTTGGGGTCCATTAGTTTACTAGAGCTGCACACCGAACCCAGAGAAACCTACTTACTCATTAGCCTGCAGGTTTATTGCAGCAGACATTTAAACATTTCAGATCAACAGCCAGATGAAGAGATCCACAGGGTGAGGTCTCAAGCAAGGCCTGCTGTCCTGGTGGAGTTTTGGGGCCCTGCATGGTGGCACCTGGAAGCCAATTGGTTTCTCACCCTGGAAGCTCTCTGATTCCCATCTTTTGTGGGGTTTCACAGAGACTTCCTTGTGCTTCCCTGGTAGTTCAGACGGTAAAGAATCTGCCTGCAGTGCGGGAGACCAGGGTTCAATCCCTGGGTCGGGAAGATCCTAGAGAAGGGAATGACAATCCACGCCAGTATTCTTGCCAGGAGACTTCCACAGACAGAGGAGCCTGAGGGCTACAGTCCATGGCGTCACAAAGAGTCTGATACGACTGAGCAGCTAACACACACACACAGACTTCCTGACAAAGGCGTGATTGATCAACTCATGGGTGATTTATTTGACCTCCAGCCCTTCTCCCCCGACCGCCTAGAAACCAGGAGAGGGACTAAAAGTCCCACCCTCCATTTGTGATTGGTGCCCCTGGCGACGAGGCCCCATCCTGAAGTGGTTTCCAAAACTCACCGTGTTCCCAGAAACCCAGTCATGGTGGAAAGAGCTTGTTGTGAGGGACAGGGCACTTGTTTCCCCTCTATGGCCCTGAAGCGATTGATGTCAGGAACTGCAGACGAGCCCGAATATCCTAAAAGATGCTGCCGTTGCTGCTCTCACTCAGGAAACTCCGGGGGTTTCGGGATCTGTGAGCCAGGAGCCGTGGACGAAGGCCAGGGGCACATGAGGAATGGGCTTGGGTCGTCCGAATGACCGAGTGCGTGTCCCTTACCAGTCACAGTATCACAGCTGCTGTGTGCCTTTATCCCACCTGCCTTTGGCTGAGGTTAGCATGAGCAGCTCGTCTCCAAGACATCCCTTCCAGGCGTGTGTCAGGCGAGCCGGGAGCTTGGACCCGAGGTGCCCCCGCCCCTAGAGCAGCCTTCAGTTCCTACTTCATGTGCTGCCTTAAGCTTCTAAGCAAGTTCAAGACCCTCGCTTAAGAGTCCACATTTAGGACTCGTCACAGGCCATCCCTTGGGGAGGCGTTTGTCCCAGGCCGGTGGTGCCTCTGTGTAACAGGAGAGGATGCGCAGGCCTCGGGGAAGCCGGGCTGGCAGCCCTGCAGCAGCCCTGAGAACATCTGTTCACGTCTTCAGCCTGGAACTCCATGAGGAGCCCTTTTAATATCAAGGTTTTTTTTTTTTTTTATTCACATGATTGCAGAGTCAGCCCTAAATTTAAGAGCCGTTTGGGAGTTTTAGAAGGTCACGTCACGGTGAGGTCTTAGGAAGGGAAGGCTCGAATGACCTGAATTCAGGGGCCCCTTGGGGCTCAGCTCAGGGTCACATGTGAGGTTCTGATCTCTGTCTCGTCCTGCAGGAGAAGTCCAGCGGTCGCACCGCCCATTACAAGCTGACCTCCACGGTGATGCTGTGGCTGCAAACCAACAAGTCTGGCTCTGGCACCATGAACCTTGGAGGCAGCCTTACCAGACAGGTAGAGTGAGGGGGCAGTGCCCAGGCCAGCCCCAGCACTGGCCGTGTGTGGAGATGCGTGGGCAGCCGCCCCCACAGGGTCCAGGGGCGGCCTCTGTGACTAATAGGGTCCCCCCGCAGGCCTGTGGGTGATTGCTGAGACTCAGTCACGGGAGATTTTTTTCCCTTGGGTCAAGGTATTTATGGTAAGATGTTCCTGTGATGTTTGGGACATGCTGCTGGTTACATTTTCGAATGGATTCATTTCTTAATTGTGACTTCTGTCCGCAGGTGGCAGAAGTAAAAGCCACCTTAAGCAAAAACGGAAACAAGTCAGCTTACGTACTTGTGCAGTCCTGTCGTCGTCGTCCAGCCCAGCGGTGTCTAAGACACATGTGATGTGGACGGGACCCCGAACCTCTGCATGGGGGTGCCTGGCGACCTCTGGCCATCCTGGGGGAGAGCGTCTCCCTGCTGGCTCGGGCTGCTTGTCCAGAACAGAATCACTTCCAGGGTCCGGGGTCGCATGACTACCTGTGGGTGTAGTTAGACGAACGGAGGGGTGTCAGTTTCCTGAAGTGAAATCGGGCAGCTTTTCATAGTTTTGGGGGGGTTGGTGTGGGCAGCGTGAGCAGTGATGGTGGCCGGGGGTCTGAGCACCAGGCCGCTGGGGGGTGGCCGTCAGAGTCCCCAGAAGGAGAGAAGCGGCTGAGCTGGAAGCTGCAGGGCTTCAGAAGGAGAAGGAGAGCCTGCTTCAGTCTCCGAGCCAGTTACCAGCATCCCCCGGCAGCTGCCTGGTGGTCACGTCTGCTCTCTGCTCCTCTCCGGCCACCCCACCCCCAGCAGTGCCCCAGGGACACGGGGTCACAAGGGAATGACAGTCAGCAGCATCCTCCACTCTGCACCCAAGCAGGGCACTCTCCAGACCCCAGAGTGTCTGTTCATCTCATTCAGAAAAAAAGCGAGCATGTCTGGCTAAAGCAGTCCACAGCCTGCGTGAGGCACAGCGTCTGCACATTGGAGGAGTTCAGAGGGCATCTCCCAACCCGACTAGACGCCCTGTGCCCCACCTTGGGGGCACCCCGGGGTGCGCGGCCCTGGGGGGTAGCCCATTTCCTTCACGTCAGCCTCCGCAGGAAGTGGCATCAGGAGAGAACCTGCTTTCCAGGGTGGGTCCCCTGCCGCTTGGCGGGGCCCCCGCAGGCATGCGGTTGGCTGGGCTGGCGCCCCTGCCCCCGCCTATTTCCCGTGAACTATTGACGGTCCAGGGAGTTCCCGTTCTGTTCCTGTGTGGTTGATCTTGCTTAAAACGAGGTTTTCCCTGTGGACCCGCGTTCTGGGCTCTGTCCCTTCTGACCATGACAGATATGTTGAGTCTCGGTTCCCATCATCCCTGGGTTCGTTGTTCCTTCTGGCTTTGTTCCCACACGTTAACTCAGACGAATGCATCTGTCTTTGTAGTCATTCGCAGCCAAGCTCAGAGCTCTCTGGGATGGCTGTCAGAGACTTCCGTAGAGGAAGTTGTGGGGCGCTGGTCTTTAGGGTGAGCTGGTTTGGTTCTCATTCACCACCTGAGCAGACTTCACATTTCCAAATTCTGTTTGAGCTACCTGTGGCTGAATGCCGCCTGCCGTTTCCCAGCCAGCTCCCTGCCACGCTGGGACCAGGTGGCTGCAGGCTTGGCCTCACCCTCCTCATCCTCAGGACTCAGTGCGTCTCTGCACCTCAGGCTCCTTTGATGTTGCGAGAAGCCTTGCTTTGCTCTATTTCCTGTCGCTGTGGTCCTGCAAGCCTGGCGGGGCAGGTGGGTTCGCCGAGAGGCTTGTCGTCTGCAGCTCGGTGGCACCTTTCTGCCCGCAGCCCAGTGCAGTAGGGCCCTGCATCAGTGCTGCGGACTGCAGAGCTGGTCACAGATCCAGAGAGCGAGGGCCCCGCCCTGACCTACCAAATTGAGACCCCAATTTCATGAAAGTCTCCAAGTAATTTACGTGCCCATTAACATTTGATAGATGCTACTTTTCTGGGTTCCACAGCCAGTGCCATCTTGGCAGGGGTGGGGGTGATGCCCCATGCCACCAACAACCATTGTGCGACCCCAGGAGAGTGTCCTGCACGTCACTCTACCTGGAGACAGTGCCAGGCTGCACAGTCCCGCGCTCAGTCCCAAACGGCTGCCTGCCGCCCCCCCCCCCGAGACACACCTTCAGGCTCCAGTGGCGGGTCCAGGTTGTCACCGGCTACACATCAGAGGTTCCCACGACCCTTCCTTGGGGTCCATTAGTTTACTAGAGCTGCACACCGAACCCAGAGAAACCTACTTACTCATTAGCCTGCAGGTTTATTGCAGCAGACATTTAAACATTTCAGATCAACAGCCAGATGAAGAGATCCACAGGGTGAGGTCTCAAGCAAGGCCTGCTGTCCTGGTGGAGTTTTGGGGCCCTGCATGGTGGCACCTGGAAGCCAATTGGTTTCTCACCCTGGAAGCTCTCTGATTCCCATCTTTTGTGGGGTTTCACAGAGACTTCCTTGTGCTTCCCTGGTAGTTCAGACGGTAAAGAATCTGCCTGCAGTGCGGGAGACCAGGGTTCAATCCCTGGGTCGGGAAGATCCTAGAGAAGGGAATGACAATCCACGCCAGTATTCTTGCCAGGAGACTTCCACAGACAGAGGAGCCTGAGGGCTACAGTCCATGGCGTCACAAAGAGTCTGATACGACTGAGCAGCTAACACACACACACAGACTTCCTGACAAAGGCGTGATTGATTAACTCATGGGTGATTTATTTGACCTCCAGCCCTTCTCCCCCGACCGCCTAGAAACCAGGAGAGGGACTAAAAGTCCCACCCTCCATTTGTGATTGGTGCCCCTGGCGACGAGGCCCCATCCTGAAGTGGTTTCCAAAACTCACCGTGTTCCCAGAAACCCAGTCATGGTGGAAAGAGCTTGTTGTGAGGGACAGGGCACTTGTTTCCCCTCTATGGCCCTGAAGCGATTGATGTCAGGAACTGCAGACGAGCCCGAATATCCTAAAAGATGCTGCCGTTGCTGCTCTCACTCAGGAAACTCCGGGGGTTTCGGGATCTGTGAGCCAGGAGCCGTGGATGAAGGCCAGGGGCACATGAGGAATGGGTTTGGGTCGTCCGAATGACCGAGTGCGTGTTCCTTACCAGTCACAGTATCACAGCTGCTGTGTGCCTTTATCCCACCTGCCTTTGGCTGAGGTTATCATGAGCAGCTCGTCTCCAAGACATCCCTTCCAGGCGTGTGTCAGGCGAACCGGGAGCTTGGACCGCGACGTGCCCCCGCCCCTAGAGCAGCCTTCAGTTCCTACTTCATGTGCTGCCTTAAGCTTCTAAGCAAGTTCAAGACCCTCGCTTAAGAGTCCACATTTAGGACTCGTCACAGGCCATCCCTTGGGGAGGCGTTTGTCCCAGGCCGGTGGTGCCTCTGTGTAACAGGAGAGGATGCGCAGGCCTCGGGGAAGCCGGGCTGGCAGCCCTGCAGCAGCCCTGAGAACATCTGTTCACGTCTTCAGCCTGGAACTCCATGAGGAGCCCTTTTAATATCAAGGTTTTTTTTTTTTTTCTTCAGTAAAATAATTAAACTTTTAATAGCCATTGAATGTTTTTTAACGTGGCAGAAATTATCAGTTGGGAGCTTGGTTGGCTCTGGGGGCTTCGTCTCTGCACACGGGCATTTTCTAGCTGCAGCGAGCTGGGGCGCCTGCTCTGGGGCTCACAGGTGTCCCACGCGCTGGCCCCTCGCTGTGGGGCCCGCGTTCTGGGCACCCCGGCTCTAGTCATTGTAGCCCGCGGGCTTAGTAGCTCAGAGGCGTGTGGAACCTTCCTGGGCCAGGGATAGAGCCTGTGCCCCCTATACTGGCAGGTGGGTCCTTGTACTCTGTGCCACCAGGAACATCCCTTAGTAACTTTTGTTTTTTTAACTTATTGAGTATATTTTAAATTAGAGGATAATTACCTAACAACATTGCAATGGTTTCTTCCATGCGTTTCTGTCTTAGTTGCTCAGTCGTGTCCAACGGTTTACAACCCCTTGAACTGTAGCCCGCCAAGCTCCTCTGTCCATGGGATTCTCCAGGCAAGTACTGGAGCGGGCTGCCAGTTCCTTCTCCAGGTTTTTTCCATACCTCACCATGAATCGGCCATAGGTATACATATGTCCCGTCACTCTTGACTTCCAGTTCAGTTCAGTCGCTGAGTCGTGTCCGACTCTTTGCGACCCCATGAATCGCAGCACGCCAGGCCTCCCTGTCCATCACCAACTCCCGGAGTTCACTCAGACTCACGTCCATCGAGTTGGTGATGCCATCCAGCCATCTCATCCTCTGTCGTCCCCTTCTCCTCCCGCCCCCAGTCCCTCCCAGCATCAGAGTCTTTTCCAGGAGTCACCTCATCGCCTTGGTAACTCTTACCTGCACTTGTGTTGCAGTCACAGAAGCGTCTCCATGCTCTTGGACACAAGCAGTGCAAGGCGCGTGCCTGCACTGAGGGTCGGGGCCTCAGGCACCCACAGAGAACCTGCCTGGAGCCACAGGGCATCTCAGGGGTCCCCTTCTCTGGCCTCAGGGCAGGGCTGTCTCCAAACCCTCCCAGAACCAAGGCGAGTGCTTGGGAAGGAAAACAAGGAATTGTTTTCCAGGATGCACTGATGAGGCAGGGCAATGGAACCCCCAGGCAGCTGGCTCCCCCCACCCCGCCACCCGAGGAGTGCTGGAAAATCCTAAATCCGTATCCGGAGACGGCTTCCTGCATCACTTACCGCTCTGAACTGTTTATAATTCCACCCAGTTTACAGTGACCTGGACAAATATTTAATCCCCAGCCTTCCTAATAGTTTAAATCAGAGCTGTCAGCCCACGGCCAGGGCCTGGTTCCGGCTTGCCGTGCACGGTGCCTGCTGCCAAGCCAAACGCCGGCCCGATGAGAGGCTGTCCTCAGCGCGCCGGGCCGGGCTGCGGGCCTGTGTGGATTGCCTTGTGCTCTCGGCTCTAATGAGGAAACTCGGCCTTCTGTCCTCATCCTCGCGGCCGCTCACATAACTCATCCGAGGCACGTTAAAGCTAGGGCTGGTTTCCAATGTAAGTAACTGCGGGAGGCGGGCCCGGGAGGCCACGAGGGTGACAAATTAAATCTAAGTTAATGACGCGTAGTTTCTGCGCAAACGGGGAAATGAGAGTTGTGGGTTTAGCTGTTTGTCCCAGGTGAACCTTGGGGGAAACGCCTCTGGTTCTCTTGGACGGGAAGCCAGGGGGTTCCAGGAAAGCTGAGCGGATCAGCGATAGGGTGGACACGTGGGGTGGCGTGAGCTGTCTCCACGGGTCGGATTGTGGACAGCATAGCGTCACTTAGCAGGTGAGGAAACTGGGGTTCCAGCTCTTCAGTAGTTTGCCCCGTGGTGACTTAACGAAGCGGCGGGCAGAGCTGGGACGTGAACCCAGATTTGTCCCTTAGGAAAATGGGAAAAGGCTGCGTTCCGCCACATGCATCTTTTGGTCTTAACTTGTCCCCTGCGCCTGGTATTCGTGAGATGCTCAGTAAGCATTTGCACACATGTGCATTGAGCAGTCGGCTCAGTGTAGGCGGGACGCTGCCCCGTGGGCGCCCAGGGACTCTTCGGTGGGCAGCGGCCGTGGGCGAGTGGGCCACACCTGCAGAGGCCCGTGGAGGGGCCAGGCCTCCCTGGGCCATGCTCAGTCGTGCTGCCCTTTGGGTGTCTCTTGTAGGAACCAGGTTGACCACAGGAGACGCCTTCACCGCCAGAAGCAGTGAGGAGGGCTTTAAGATTTTTAAGTAGTCGACCGATCAGATGTGTATCTTGAAAAGGTGGCTCTGTGCATGGAGTGGAGGCCAGGTTGGCAGGAGGGGGCCAGTAGACCTGCCCAGGAGAGGGGTGGCCAGGGCCCACTGGGGCAGCCCCAGGGGCCAGGGCATCTGGCCTGTGGCCAGCGGGTCAGTGAAGGGGCCTCACGGCAGGAAATAAGAGGAAGGGCAGAGGCAAAAGGAGGAGAGGAGGGGTGGGTTAGAGAATCTTGGGGTGACCCCCCCCAAGGTGTGTGCCCTGGGTTCAGAGGGCTCCTCCCTGGCATGAGTACCTCCGTGAGGCTGCAGTTGCTGACCCTGGGTGTGTGGAGGGAGGGCCCCGTCTCCCCGGGGCCTTGGTGCTGAGCCCCCGCCGCCCTGGCCCCAGGGGTCAGGAGCCGCCAGCCGGTTCGAGGGCTCCCAGCACATCCTGGCCACGCCACAGCCACACCGGCCTGGGGTGACCCCAGGCTCCCCAGCGTTCCCGCTTCCCTTGCCTGTCTTGAGTGACAGGCCAGGCCAGGTCTTAGCAGTGGATGCGCGATCTGTAGCTGTGGCGTATGGAGTCTGGTTCCCTGACTGGGGATCGAGCCCTGGCCCCAGCTCGGGCTTGGCGGCATTTGCCGCCCCCCTGTCCTCGAGGGCCCCTTTCCTTGGCTCCTCGGGCTTTGCCTCCGTGCCCTCCTTGCTCAGTGTGAACAGTAGGAGCCGCTTGCACTGACTGTCTTTCCCTCTCGGTGAGCGTGCCCACCTGGCTGACCCCCCAGCAGTGGGGATGCTCAGACGACAGTGCCTTCCCCCGCCTCCTGCAGCCGCGCCTTTGTTTCCCCCTCACCGAAGGGCGTCCCTTAGGGCCACACATCCCGGAAGACAGAGCGGACACGATGTTTTGGCAAGTCCCTGCAGCTGTGGGGCCGTGGGAGGCAGGCGGGGTTGGTCCTCACAAGGGCTCTCACAGCCCGAGCTTGTTGGGGCGAAGGCGGACGCTGGCCCCCGGGCTCCCGCGGGAAGGCCGCCGGCCGAGTACCAGCACGCCCCAGAGGATGCCGTGCCGCGAGGTCACTGCTGTGTGTCAGAGGGACCTGGGAAAAGGCGGGACTGCGGGTCTCTGGAAGGAAACCCATGGGCCGGGCCCTGCAGATGTGTGTTTGATTTTTTTTTCCCTCAGATTCTAAATATTTAACAACAAAGGTGGAATGTCTCGTGGGGCGGGGAGGTGAGGCCAGTCCCTTGCTCCCCGCGCGGCGTCTGCACGCAGTGAGGCTCCAGCCGGCGCCCCTGCCTGTGGGTCGAGGCCGGGAAACCCGCTTCGACCCTTGCTGGGCAGTCAGGCCGGGCACTGTGCTCGGGCCGGGCAGAGGCCCGTGGCCTCCCCTGCAGATGTGGGGAGCCCGGGTCCGCGCCAGGCCGGGGGTGGTTCAGGGAGGGCGTTCTCCTGGGGGAGGCTCAGCTGCAGCTGCTCGCTGTTCTCTGAGGCTCCTGGGTTCGGGGTGGAGAGGCTTCATGGTGTGGGTGCTGGGGGTGCCCCCGTGCAGGTCTGGGGGCCTGGGGTGGAGCGGCCCCGGCTTGGTCCAGGGGGCGAGCCAGCATGAGGCTGCCACCCTGTGCCGTGCCTCACCAGGAAGGTCGGGCAGGAGTGGAGTGGAGATCTGAGGGAGGGCAGGGCAGGGACAGAGCCGCTTGGAACGTCTGAGCCCTGCATTGTGGTCTGGCCTTGATTTTTCCGGTAAGGAGCATGGATGAGGTTGAGCAAATGGAGAAGTCTCCTGGAAGAAAACAGGTTTTGGAATCATCCAGGCCGTCGTCCCAATCCCAGCCCATTCTCCTTCCAGCTGTGTGACCTGGACAAACCACTTCCCTTCTCTGAAGTTCAGCATTTTTACCAGCGAGCCCATAACGCCCCTTTGGAAAGACTGTTAGAGCAGAAATAAAAGCCACCTTGACGCACAGGTTCTGCCTGACAAATAAAATAGTAGCTGTTGCTGCTGGTACCATGTACCATGCAAACTAGGCTCTATTAAATTTTTCCTGAACTGGGTGGACGGAAGCTCTGCTGCGAGGCTGTCCAACCACTATCTTCCGCTTGCCAGTGTGCCAGGCCCTGGTCTCCAGCCCCACGCTGACCTGGAGCCGGCCTGAGGCGAGTCCCAGGAACTGTGTAGCCGTGGAGCCCGGTGCCACTCTGGGCCCGGGGCGGGTGTTGGCTCATCCCGAGCACGGCAGCAGCAAGGAGATGGAGGCCTTTCCAGGCCGAGACCTGGCCCCAGGGCTGCAGAGTGGGAGCCGCCTGCCAGGCTGGCTTCCCGCAGGGCCCCGGAGAAGCGCCGCTCAGCACTCTGCTCACGTTTTCCCTTTTGAGGAAAACAGCCTGCTTTCTAAACAGGCCTGTGTCCTCCACTTCTCCCGGCCGCAGAGGGGAGCCGGGGGTACCGGACGGGGGTGGGCAGGCTGGGCTCTGACTTCAGACTCGGCTGGAACCACCTTGTGGAACATCTGTGCGACCACAGCCCATAAAAATGTTTTCCTCTGGCAGCCGCTTTTATGAGCTGTAATAATATCCGCGTTGCAAAAATAGCTTTGTTTTTGGTGGGTCAGCACTGCCAGTGAGCTGACCCTGACCAGGTGTGGAGGCAGTCAGCAGGGGGGCCGTGGAAACACGTCCGTGTGCCAGGCCCCTGTCCCCCCTCCCAGCCCACCCTCTTCCTTCCCCTCCTCGGGGCCCTGCTGGGTCTTTGCCTTGGGGTCAGATTCCTGGCCTCGAGCTTCGCAGCCCCTTGGGTCCTCCCGGAGAGTTGGTCTGCTCCCAGAGAAGGCTCACGTCCCTGCCCAGGCCTCTCTGACTTCTGAGAGCCTGGCAGTGCCAGCCTCTCCCTTTGTTGGAAGACAGCTCTGATTCTGAAGCAGAGAAGATGCCCAAGCTGTCCAACACCCTATGGGGCTTTGCTGACCCCACGGCCCTGAGCCCTTTGCCTCCGGTCCTGGCCTCAGCTTTGGGTGATTGGTGCTCATTTAAGGTGGGATTCTCATTGAGCTCACCGCCTCCATGCTTCCCTGGGTGTGCCAGGGATCCACCAGCCATGCGGAGCTGGGGAAACTGATTTGTGGGAGGATGTAATTGACTTGGGCCAGAGCCCCAGGCCTCTCCTTGCCCAGAAGAGCAGCTCTGAGCGGCCATCAGGCCAGGCACAGGAGCCTCCTCCCCAGGGAAGGAGAGAACCCTGGGTGACAGCGTGTTGGTGTCCAGGTTACCTTTCAGGATTGGGTGGGCACCCTCCGTTCTTCCCCCGGCAGGCGGGGTTCCGGCCCCGGTCGAGTACGCGTGCGCTCCAGCCTCCAGAGCCGAGCGCATCTCACGGACGCTGCAGCTCTGCCCGGCAGGGGCGCTTCTCATGCCTGAAGTGGTGAAGTTCACAAGCATGCACACCCCCTGCTTCGATCTCCGAAGATCGAGTCTCCCTGGGACCCTTAGCTAGAGTGCCTGGGGGGCTCAGGGCCCAGGGGCGGGGCAGAGAAGCCGGTCCTGCTGGCATCTCACCCCGTCTCCGGCTTGGCCAGCCCTCCGCAGAGCAGTCTGCTCAGAGCCAGGCGTCTTCCCTCTCAGAGACTTGGCGTCCTGGCTTTGGAAGGCGAGGACTTGGGTTCCAGACCGGCACTCCACTCTGGTCCCCCCCCTCCCCAGCTTGTAGCCTCGTGACACAGGGCCGCCCATTCCTCCGGGGACCCCTTTGGGGACCCGGAGCTCCTGGCTGTGTGAGCAGGCACTGCGACAGCCCCGCCGCCCTCGGCAGTGACGGGCATTGCTGGGCCGCCCTGCCAGGCAGCAGGTTCCAGAGCGCGGCCGTGACCTCCCATGTCCTCCTCCTGGCCTGAAACGCCCACATGTGTTCCCATTTCTTGGGCTTGGGATGTGCAGACCTTTGGCACAGAAGAGCGTGTCCATGGCTCTCTGAAACCCAGACTGCACCCGGCCGTGCCGATGGGGCCGGGGCGAGAGGGGCCCCTGCAGCTCCATCAGGGAAGGGGGTGGGCACACAGCCCCTGACCTGGGCACCAGGAACAGCTTCATTTTGATTCTGAAAGGTGCATGAACGCCATCCTAGCAGGCATCTCTCATTCTTGTCAAGGGAAATCACCCAAAACCCACCAGTCTCTCTGCTGGACCTGTTCCCCATGTTGCTCTCGGTGAGATTAACGTCTGAGCCAAAGTACGTGGTGTGCGTTTGCCCGGGTGCACGCGGTCACGCTGCAGTGGAAGGTCCAGCAGGGCTGTCGTCTGGACAGGCTCTGTGATGTCTGCCCGCCTGCTTCCTCGGGTGCGTGGTGGTCCTGAGGAGGGGCAGACAGACCGAGGCCCGGAAGCTCTGTGCTACACCGCCGACCTGTGCCTCTGTCTGGGAGTGACCCGTCCATCACCTCCACCCTTGACGCCGGTGGCCCACCCCACAAACCCTGTGCGCCTTCCCTTAGGTCCTGCACAGACAGACAGACCCAGGGCATGGCAAGGAATCCTGCGGGTGGTCCCGGGGAGCCGGTGGGCTGTGGTCCAGCCAGGGCCGCGGGATCCTGGGTGGGAAGCTGCCGCAGGGATGCGCTCTCGAGGAGTCTGTGTTCCTCAGCCCAGCATCCCCGTCACAGCCGGAAACTGGAGACTCTCATGGTACGTCGTGTCCACAGCCACCCCGCACTGGCTCCTGAGCATCTGATTTGAAAATGCGCCAGCAGATGGCTTTTTTTTTACTGGTCCCATCAAAAGTTGTGGCCTGGGTCAGCGTCAGGCCGGTGCCCGACTTCCAACGCCAGTCTGCCTTCTGCCGTGAAAGCGGGGCCAGCCTCCGCCCTCCGCAGAGTCCTGGTGCCTCTGAGGCGTGCTCTAGCTTTTCAGGGAGGTCTGTGTCTCGGAGTCAGATTTGTCTGACCCTGAAGCCTAATCTTTTTAAATGATCTGTGTCTCTGCTATCACCAGCTGCTTCCAGCTCTGTCTCCCTCTTAACTGGGTCTGTTGTACCTTTCCCAGCCTAGAAGTCACCCTGAAATTCATCGGTAAGAGAGGTCAAACCAGGTGAGGCTTCGGAGGCCTTTAGCCTCTGCACAGACCGCCGTCCGCCGCAGGCGTCCGCCTGCCCCGTTGCTCCGGCTCTGAAGGAGTTAGCCGCCCCCTCCACTCTGCTCTCTCACTGGTCTGAATTCATCCTGCGCTCTCGCCTCCCTGATCCGGCTCCTGTCTCCTCGTCCTGTCTCTTGGGCACTTCCAGAGTCTGTCTCGTCAGCAGCAGTGACTGCAGCCGGGCCGGTCGGGTTGGAGGCATTGTGTGCCTAGTGGTCCGCTCGGTGCCTGTGAGCGTCACAGGTGCATCTGCGCTGAAGGGTCGTGTGATCGTGGAGAGAATAAGCCCCAAACATGGGGAGGAAGTGCGGGGAGTCGTGGTGTGTCATGACTTGGCGTTCACATCAGGGGCCTCGTTGCCTTCTCCCCTTTCCTGTCGGCCCTCAAAGGGCTCATCCCTGGGCCAGAACCAACTCGCTGGGCACCCCTGCTCCAGAGCCCCCATCCTCCCTGCAGAAGGGCCATCTACATTATTAAATACTAAAGAGACACAAGTTCAAAAAAGTCATTGGTTTGGACAATTTGAAAAATAGCGGAGGGCCTCTGAGAGAATTAGTTGAGAAGAAGAAGAATACTGGGATGAGTGACAGGAAGTCGGAAGAAAAGAGCTGTGCTCCCTCAACAAGCGTGCCACAGAGGGAGGTGAGAGCCCGGCCACTAGACGGCTAAGTGGAGGCTCTCCTGCAGCGCTCTCGTAGCCGTAGGCAGAGGCTCTCCTGCAGCTCCTGCAGCGCGCTCGTAGCTGAAGGCGGAGGCTCTCCTGCAGCTCATGCAGCGCGCTCGTAGCTGAAGGCGGAGGCTCTCCTGCAGCTCCTGCAGCGCTCGTAGCTGTAGGCAGAGGCTCTCCTGCAGCTCCTGCAGCGCGCTCGTAGCTGTAGGCAGAGGCTCTCCTGCAGCTCCTGCAGCGCGCTCGTAGCCATAGGCAGAGGCTCTCCTGCAGCTCCTGCAGCGCGCTCGTAGCTGTAGGCGGAGGCTCTCCTGCAGCTCCTGCAGCGCTCTCGTAGCTGAAGGCGGAGGCTCTCCTGCAGCTCCTGCAGCGCGCTCGTAGCTGTAGGCGGAGGCTCTCCTGCAGCTCCTGCAGCGCTCTCGTAGCTGTAGGTGGTGGATGGCGCACGTCCTTTTCTGGCCACGCACTCCCCAGGAGGGGCCGCGCCTTCAGCAGGAGTGGACGGAACACAGGCTGGGAAGTGGGCATGGCAGTGACCCGGGCTCTGCCTTCCCCGCCGGTGTGACTTTGGGCGAGTCGCCCCTTCGGCCTGAGCCTGGGGTCCCCTGTCTGACACCTGGGCTGTTGCCCCCCCACCCCTCCCTCTGTAGCTGCCAGGCACCTTAGAGGCTCACCGTGACATCACAGCCTGAAGCCGCACGAGTGCCCTCCCGCCGTGGAGCCGGGGAGGCTGTGCTGCAGAGCCGGAGATGCCCCTGGAGACAGGCCTGTGGCCCTCGTGCCAGGCTTCCCACGGCCAGGACAGCAGCTTCCGTGCAGCCCCGGCGGCCTCCCTCGCCCGGTGTTCTGACTCAGCTGTGTTCCCATTCCCTTGCAGATGGAGAAGGATGAGACCGTGAGCGACTGCTCTCCACACATAGCCAACATTGGGCGCCTGGTCGAGGTGAGCAGCCGCCTCCCCCGGGGCCTCCCGGGCAGCTTCCCGCCAGCTTCCAGCAGCACAGCGGCCCCGCCTGGTGTCTTCTGTGCCTTCTGAGCCAGGCTCAGGGCCAAAGGCCCCTCCTCTGCTGCCCCCAGAGGACTCAGCGCGGGAAGCCCTCAGCCCTGCCCCACCTCCACAGCCAGCCCTCGGCACCCCCCCTTCCCCATGCCCCCCGGAAGAAGGGGTTGCTCTGCAGAGTTGTCCCCGAGCCCACGAGCCCACGGGAGGGCTGGGGGTGTCTCCCGCACTAACGGCAGGCCAGGCCCTGGCCGGGGGCTCCCGCGCACCCCCGTGTGGCCGCCGGGGGGTACTGCAGGGTGCCAGTGGGGCAGGCGCCTCCTGACCGAGCCCCTGACTGGCCACCTCCCTTCCAGGACATGGAGAATAAAATCAGAAGTACGCTGAACGAGATCTACTTCGGGAAGACAAAGGACATCGTCAACGGGCTGAGGTAACATACCCAGGAGCGCAGGCTGTGGGACCCGGAAGATGGGGGTTGTGGGTCCGAGGTCACCTCTCAACAGCTCCACTGCCTGGGGCCGGTCTCCTCTGCAAACCAGGGCCGAAGTGCCCGCCTGACAGGGTCGGTAATGCAGGTTTCCGAGCTAAAGCCCCGCGCACAGGACTTGTTCTCAGGGTAGACGTGCATGCCGAGCTCCTCCGTTTGTCTCCTGGGGGCCGTCCGCCTTCACGGCCGCGGTGCCCTCCTTCCTGCAGCCACCTCTCGGTCCCGTGGGCCCAGTCCTGCCTGAAGATTCTCCGTGTAGCTGCCGGCCCCGGGGCCTGAGGACCCCCAGGTCTGACCCTAAGACGCAGCAGGTTGCACGGCCCCCAGTTGGCCGGGTTTCGGGCAGCGGAGCATCCCCCAGAGAGAGCCCCAGCCCGCTGCTTTCTGCAGAGGGCCCCACCCCCAGGCCCCCAGGCCTTGTTCCCATGGTTCTTCAGCGAAGGCTGAGGGAGGCGCAGGGGCTCCCCGGGTCCTCCTGGTCACGGAGGGCAGTGGAGGCTGTGGGGGAGAGAGCCCCAGCCTTGGAGTCCCAGCCTGGGGTCTCAGGCAGCCTCTGCCACCCCGAGCTCTGTGACCTTAGAGCAGGGACTCCTCTTGGGGCCGTCCTGCCCATCCAAGAGCTGGGGTCGGGGGCCCAAGGCAGGGAGGATGGGGTCTGAGTCTCATCGCCACCCCACGAGTCCAGGGGCTCGTGCCCTGGCCTTGGCCCCCAGCCCTGCAGGCCCCCTGTAGACAGACCCCTCTAGGTCGGGCAGTGGCAGGAAGTGGCCTGGGGGTGGCCCTGGTTTGAGTCCGCCTAGAGGAGGCCATTTAGTCTCTCTCTCACACAGCTGTAAGAGTGGCACCTGCCCTGGGCTCGCCTTTCTGATTCCCTGTCTGTGGGGAGCCTGGTCTAGCCCCTGGGCTTTACTCCCCTGCTCACCCCACGCAGCATTGCTCTCCTTCGGCTGTCGAGCCCGGGGCCTGGGGAGTCCTCTCTGCTCAGAGTTTCTCGGCCTGGGGCCCCTGCATCATCAGACACACCAGACACGCCCGTCAGCCTGCATCATCCGGGCAATGGCTAGAAAACCAGGGGGAACCGCAGAGAGCCTGCGGGGGCTGGGCAGGCCCCCGAGAACCACAGCCGCCCTTCCCCGAGCCCCGCGGCCCCGACGTCCACAGCCTTGAGTGGCTGCGCCCCAGGGACGCCCCCTCTCCCGCCCGCGGCCCCCTCTTCCTCCACACTGGGGCCCCTCCGCGGCCCTCACTCTGCACGCTCTCTGTAGATCTGTTGACGTTATCCCCGACAACCCCAAGTTCCTGCAGTTGCAGAGGGAGCTTTCCCAAGTGCTGACGCAGCGCCACATCCACATCCAGCCCGATAACTAAGCTGCTCCAGGTACCCTGCCTGAGAGGCCTGCGCGCCGCCCCACTAAACAGGACTCACCAGCCCGCCGAGACCCTGCCAGCCCCTTAAACACCACTAACCTGTGTCCGCTCGGCCAGGAGCCGCCCCGTAACTGCCGACTTCGCCCTGTGTAACACGGCCCCGGATCACGTGTGCAGTGTGTGTGCTTGGCACTCCGGGCAGGGCCGCGTGTGGGGCAGGCCGGCAGGCCAGGGTCACGGTCACCCACGCCGCTCCCAGGGGCTGCTCGCTTCACCGGAGGCTGGGGCGGCCTCTGTCTGCTCTGTGTGCAGCCGGAGCTTTGCCACCTTTCCACCAAGGACCCCAGAAGCTCAAAAAGATCCCTTTTCGGTGAGCAGTTGCCTGGGGTCAGCTGCCCTGAGTCTAAGAGTGGAACACGGAGCTAGGTCTCTTAAGAGCCCTCTGTCGGTTGCCCGGTTGCCCGGTCGTCTCCGACTCTGCGACCCCGCGACCCCGTGGATTGTAGCCTGTCAGGCTCTTCTGTCCATGGAATTCTCCAGGCAAGAATACCGGAGTGGGTAAAGGTTCCCTTCTCCGGGGGATCTTCCCAACCCAGGGATAGAACCCAGCTGTCCCACGTTGCAGGCAGATTTTTAATGTCTGAGCCACCAGGGAAGCCCAGAGCGGGGCTGTAATGTCTGAGCCAGGCCTGGTGCCCCCAGACCAGGTGCCCCTGGAGCCGCCGGGACCAGCATCGCCCTCCACCCCCGATAAGCTGCAGCCATCCTCCTAAATGCCTTACGCTTGACAGAGGGGAAAGTCTTGCTTGTGGACGACACCCAAGAACATGACTTGAGCATGTGATGCATACAGATGTGCAAAAGCCGGCAGGACCCCCAGAGAGGAGGAGGGAAACCGAGCTGAGCAGGGCTGCAGAGCCGGGGAGTAGGGGCTTCCTCCCAGGCCAGGGAGCTGGACACGGGCTCCCAACCCAGAAAAGGCTCGGGGGGCTTGCACGGGGGCCGGTCCTGCTGTGGCTGCAGCCGTCTGGTCTGGGTGCGTGCCGGCGTCCGGCCTGGGTTGTCTCCCTGCCTTTAAAAGCGCTCCGTACAGTAGTTCTCCCCAGCCCCTCCACTTCTAGGGTGGGTCTAGAATCTTCTGGACCCCTCCCCTTGGTCAGGCCCTGTGGGGATATGGGACCCCCGCACCCCCATCCCCTGCTGCCCAGCCTGGCGACTTCTGTCTGGGACACACACACACAGCCTCCTGCAGACACTGGTTCCTGGTGGCTTGGCCGTGACCTCCTGAGCTCCTTTCCCTGAACAAGCGCTCTCCCCTCCCGCCTCCAGCTGCTCTGGCCTAACCTTCTGTCTCTTACCGGTCCTCCCTCTGGACATTTCTCCTTGTCGGGAGGTGGGGGTGCTGGGTGCAGCCCAGGCCTGGCGTGCCTCTCTCAGAGGAGCCAGCACACACTCCAGCCAGGGAGCAGAGCAGAGCAAGCACTCAGAAACGTGTGTTTCGCGGCATCAGCCGAAAGGTCAGCATTTCTCACGGGAGGTTTTTTAGCTGTACACAGACTCCCTGAGAGTCTTGTCTCTGCCACCTCTTTACCTTCTTGGGGGCGCTTCCTGTGGTGTTCCCAGGACTTGGTAGCCAGCTTTCCATATGGGTGCTCCTGGTCGTACCTCATCATACTTCTGCCCCGTTTGGCACTGGCTGAGGGGTTATTGTCTGGTCTCTGCTGCTTCTGCGGCTTCACGGCCAGTGTGTGTCAAGCTTGAGGTTCCTGTGGCTCCACGGTGGTCCTGCCAGCCAGCCTGCTGCCCTTGATCTCCACTGCCTTGAGGCTGCTATAAAGGCTGTACATAGTTTAACAAGCCCTGCTTAGCCTGTACGTTGGGAAGCCTTGACCAGGGTCACTAAGGTCATTGCCAGCGGCATTTCTCAGAGCCTCAGTTTCCTCATCTGTAAATTGGGACTAATGCTCGGACTCCTGTGATGCTTGTGAGAGTGAATGTGCTTGGGAATCACTTACAAATGACAAATGACACAACGTCCACAAAGCTTAGCTGTTGCTCACCTCGTCTAACCCCTGTGTCCGTGCACTCACGTGAACGTTTCCCCACAAATCCAGGAGTTGACCCGGAAGCCACTTGTGGTTCAGGCTCATGTTGTGACGTGTGCCCGGAGTCCAGGTCACAGCCAGCCTGGGGCAGGGCTGGGCCGTGGCCTCCCCTGCAGGGCCCGGTGAGGTGCTGAGGGGCCAGCCTCTGGCTCTGGGCCCCCCCGCACCCCCCGACCTCCCCGCACGGCTTGCAGCTCCGCTCCCAGAGGCGACGTGGGTGGAGGGGCACCCAGCCCCCCCACCCCGGACGCACCGCATGGCAGCTCTCACCCCCTTTTCCTTTCCTCTTCTGCCTGCTCATGACGATTCTTCCCCCCGTCCGCCCCACAGGTCTGTGCAGACTTTTGCAGACAAATCAAAACAAGAAGCTCTTAAGAACGACCTGGTGGAGGCTTTGAAGAGAAAGCAGCAGTGTTAAAAGCCTCTGCTCCCCACTGACCGGAGACGCCGTGCGCTGTTAGGCTCCTTTCTTAGACACTCGTTTCCTGCTCCCTGCCTCGTCCCTTCCCTCCCCGACAGGCCACACAACAACTTGCATCACCACCGCAGCGCCATCTCTCCCGAGAATAAACCCGGTAAACACCCCTGGTCTCGGAGGCCTCCTTCCCCCACCACGTTTTGCTATCACGACTTGGTATTCCCATAGAGACCGCATTTTCTGTCCGCCCTGGCCCCCCACGACCCCCGTCTCCTGTCTGTCTGCCTCCCTCCCCTCCCACCTTTTTGTTACATTGGTGTAAAAAATGTAAAACAAAAAAATTTTATGAAATAACTGTGGTGTGTGAAAGATAGAAGAAAAACTGGAAATCTGATTCCACGTGTGTTTGGGAGTTGCTTGGGGCTGGGGGCCAGCGGGGGACGGGGGACAGCTCTGGGAGAAAGGAGAGGTGGCCCCCAGCTCGGCCCACGGTGGGGGCGGGGCCTGCGGGCCTCTTGCCAGGTGCTTTTCTGTCAATTTTTATGGAATGCAAAAGGAGTTTTTGTTTTATTTTGTTTTTTTGTAAAGCTTAAAAAAAATCTACATCTTATACTTGAGCTTCCATACTTAAAAGAAAAAAAGAAAGAAAAAAAAACAAAAATAAATAAATAAAAAGAAACTGGGACGCAGTTAGCCTTGTGTTCTTGCTCGCCTGCCCCGCTTTCCCAGGACATGTGACTCTCTGGCTGCCCCGCTGGAGGGTTGACCCCAAGCAGGGGCAGGGGAACACGGCAGGTGTCGGGCGGAGGGAGTGTGGAGCCCACACACAGCAAATGAGCAGGGGAGGGGGTGTCCCTGCAGGGCCCCAGCTGCTTCTCTGGGCCTGCCTCTGCACAGACCCCACCCTGCCTGTCCTGAAGAGCTGGGGCCATCACGTGGTCGAGCATGATGGGGTGGGGCTCCCCAACCCCATCCCCTTTCACTTCGGCAGACCTGGGCACAGGCATGACCTGTCCAGACGCAGACCTGGCTTCTCTCCACTGAGTCTGATGAGAAAGTTCCCAGATGGGGGCGCATCTCTGAGTGCAAAGCACCGCTGAGATGGAGGCAGGGAACGAGACACCCTTGGACGCAGCGCCTTTTAAGGACCTTCAGGTGGAGAAGATGAGGGAGGTGGACAAGTGAAGGCGGGTGGAGCCAGGGACAGCCCTCCAAGTGTGCCGCCGGCTCCTGGGGGCAGAGCGCCTGGCTCAGACAAGCGAGTTCATTGCTAGTAGGTGTTCAGCCCTGGGGTCAGGAGTAACACTTGAAAGCCAGAAGCTGTAACTTTCACGACGTATGAGGCCTGATCTTACTAGTCTAGAATCTGCCGTCACTGGAAGGGCCTTCGCTGCTGTTTTCTGGCTGAGTCAGACTGCGTGATGAGGAGCCATGGGCTCAGAGACCAGATGTCCCCGGCGAGGGGCAGCCGGAAGGAGGAGGCAGGAGAGCGGTGTGAGCCCCTGGCTGAGGGCCACGCCCGGCCAGTCCTGACCCTGCTCGCACGGGGGCGGGCATCGTGGTGCCCGGCAGGCCCCCAGCGTTCTGCAGAGGGACGCTAGGCTGGGGAGCCGTGCACAGGGGCTGTGGGGGGCCGGAGGCTCCTGGGTCCCCCTGCTGTGGCCGACTCCTGGGGCTCGGGGGCAGCATCACACGCCCCCTTCCAGGGGCACCCTAGGTGATTGCTTGGCACTTGACGGATGATGGGAGGTCGCTGAGGCGAGGGAGGGGCAGCAGGAGTCCGGTCTGGGCCCGGGGCTTCCCATCTCGCCCGCCTTCTGATCTCAGCCCCACCGGAGTCGCCCTGGTGCGCCTGGCACCAGTGATGGTCTCCATCTCTAGAAGCACGAGGGCTCCAGCCGGTGACCCGGGGATTCCTTCTGCATGGCCCTTCCACTCCCCTCTTGCTGCAGCGTTAACAGGCCAGCCTCTCGGATGGAACCCTTCCTCAGCCCCAGATTCCAAGACTCTGTCCTCAAACCTTCATTCATTCAGATCCTGGAGCAAGCAGCCGCTGTGCTGTAGGGCAGGCCCGAGGGGACCATTCCGCCGGGAGGGTAGCCCAGGCCTCTGGACCTGCTCTGGGCTCCTCTGCACTGCCGCCCCCTCCCTGCGGCCCCGAGGGGCCGGGGCAGCCTTTGCTCTAAGCCCTCAGCACAGGCAGAGGCAGGCAGCCCGCCCCCCACGGTAGCCGGCCCCCTCGCTCACCCTACTCACCTGCCTGGCGCCTCCAAGAGGGGACCTTTTTCTTCTGACCAGTGATTGTTGCTTGTTATTTTAAGTATCTATAGCAAAATATTACAAGACAGTATGTCTCATTCCAAACAGTATTATTAAACATGATAAATAACATTAATTATAGAAGTTCAATATTATAAATTAAAATGTGTCACCATTTTTTCTCAGTGTAACTAAAACCTGTAAAACCTTCAGCAGGAAATCCAGATTATACTTAATCACACCATGTCAAGTCGATACTTAAAACTCCTACTTCACAACAGGTATTTTGCGTGAGAGGTTTCTTATTGATTCTGCAAATCGCTTTTCAGCTGTTCACAAAACAGGTGGTCTATTGATATTCTTTTAAAATTCATTGTTGAAAATTTTTCTTGTTTTATTAAAAGTTTGGACATAATTCCTGTCACTTCAACTCTAATTAGCTTTTTAAAAAGATAGGAATTTCAGAATACAAATAGTATTTTATATAAACTCATAATTTAAAGAAGCTTTCTGAAAGATATTTAAATGTGGGACAGTATTTTAAACATTTTTGTTTGAATTTCCTACTCTTATTTTCTTAAGTAATTTAAAATAACTTTAAATAATAAAATATTCCTTCATGAACACACTCATATGACCGTTCTCTACCTTCCTTGTGAATGGCTAAATGATACCATGTACATGTGTGCACATGTGTATGTATGTGCGTACGTGTGTGTGCATACGTGTGTGTGTGTGTGTGTACGTCTGACAAGTCTAATGAATGAAACCCTTTACTTCCTCCACTCACCTAACTGGCCACCCATTCCTCACGCACGTTGGACACAGGTTATTTTGTAGTAACTGTGTGAGCAGCAATGTTGCAAGATTTATTTTCATAACCCATCACTCGCCATTCGAGTTTTAAAAATAGCTGACGTGATATTTATTCAGACAGCTTTACCGAGATACAGTTCACATTCAGCTCACCCATTTAGTGTTCAAATGCAGGGACTTGCCTAGCGATCCAGTGTTCAGGACGCCACACATCCTCTGCAAGGGGACACGATTTTGATCCCTGGTCAGTGGAGAAGGCAATGGCACCCCACTCCAGTACTCCTGCCTGGAAAATCCCATGGACGGAGGAGCCTGGAAGGCCGCCCGCAGTCCATGGGGTCGCTAAGGGTTGGACACAACTGAGCGACTTCCCTTTCACTTTTCACTTTCATCCATTGGAGAAGGAAATGGCAACCCACTCCAGTGTTCTTGCCTGGAGAATCCCAGGGACGGGGGAGCCTGGTGGGCTGCCGTCTCGGGTCACACAGAGTCGGACACGACTGAAGTGACTTAGCAGCGGGGAAGTAAGATCCCACATGCTGCTTGGCATAGCCGTAAAAAATGAGTAGAAATCCATATGTTTAATGGAATCACTCTACTATACACCTCAAACACATTTTAAAATCAATTATACTTAGATAAGGAGCTTCCCTGGTGGCTCAGTAAAGAGTTTGCCTGCAGTGCATGAGACCTGGGTTTGATCCCTGGATCGGGAAGACCCCCTGGAGAAGGGAATGGCAGCCCACTCTCCTTGCCTGGAGAGTTCCACGGACAGAGGAGCCTGGTGGGCTGCAGTCAACAAGGCCACAAAGAGTCAGACACAACAGAGAGACCAACACTTTTCATACTTAAATAAAATTTAAATATTTAAATATATATAGAATAAGTAAACTGTACAAATCCAACAGGTGTGTGATGGTTGCGTGCCTCTCCGTTTGAGGGCTTCTTGAGGGACCGTCATGTTTCAGGCATTCACTTCACTCACTCGTTCGTTCGTTCACCCCTGTCCCGGGAACATGACGGTCACGGGGGATATTGGTATACAGTCTGGTGGAGGTAGGGAAATACTTGCCAACAAGTCTCTTGAGCACTCACGTGCGCTGGGTGCAGAGCCTCTGGTGGGTGGCTGTGTCAAGGGTGGCACGGGGCTGGGGGACAGATTCGTAGTTATCTTCTGGATTGAGTTAATCACAGCACAAGGCATTCCCCACTCCCTCGCTGTTCAGTCGCTCAGTTGTGTCCGACTTCGTGACCCCAAAGACTGCAGCACGCCAGGCTTCCCTGTCCATCACCATCTCCTAGAGTTTGCTCAAACTCATGTCCATTGAGTCGGTGATGCTACCCAGCCATCTCATCCTGTGTCGTCCCGTTCTCCTCCTGCCCTCAATCTTTCCAGCATCAGGGTCTTTTCCAATGAGTTGGCTCTTCGCATCAGGTGGCCAAAGTACTGGAACTTCAGCTTCAGCATCCGTCCTTCCAATAAGTATTTCTTTTAGGATTGACTGGTTGGATCTCCTTGCAGTCCAAGGGACTCTCAAGCATCTTCTCCAACAGCACAGTTCAGAAGCATCAATTCTTCAGCACTCAACCTTTATGGTCCAACTCTCACATCCGTACATGACTATTGGAAAAACCGTAGCTTTGACTAGATTGACACTGTTGGCAAAGTAATGTCTCTGCTTTTGAATATGCTGTCTAGGTTGGTCATAGCTTTTCTTCCAAGGAGCAAGTCTTTTAATTTCATGACTGCAGTCACCATCTGCAGTGATTTTGGAGCCCAAATGAAGTCTTTCACTGTTTCCATTGTTTCCCCAACTATTTGCCATGGGGCCGGATTTCGTGGTCTTAGCTTTTAGAATGTCGAGCTCTAAGCCAGCTTTTTCCTCTTTCACCCTCATCAAGCAGCTCTTTGGTTTCTCTTCGCTTTCTGCCATCAGGGCTCTTTAGCTCCTCCCCACTCCCTGCCATGGGATTCACGCTAACTGATGAGGCTGACGCTTGGACATGCAGCTCCTTCTGTTTCAGGGAGCCCTGTGGTCCCACCATTCCTCTCCGATGAGATCCAAGTGCAGCAGGAGGAGGGGTGAAGAGAGCGGACAGTAGATTCCTGCTTTTTCTTAGCTTCGGGGACTGAAGGCCATGCAGCCTGGGGAGAAAGGCAGTCCACCCGGGACCTTTCACCTCGGGGACCTCACCGGCCAGTGAGCACAGCCCAGTCTGGGCAGTAGAACTGAACGACGGTCAGACTGGTCCGCCCACTCTGGGAGGAGCCCAGGGCATCCCCTGGGTGGACACGTGTGGGTGGACACGCTGATGAGCCTTCACCTGGCAAACCTGCCTTGTGAGTCCACTACCACGATGGCCTCCGACAGACAGGGCATGCCCGAGTCTCCACCATCGGCCTCGCTGAGGAGGAAAGAACCAGAGCTCTCGTTAGACTGGGTGGTGCCTGCAAGCAACAGCCATCACCCCACCAGACGGGGTGTTCCCCAGAAGGAAGGGATTATGTCACTCCCCCAGGGCAGGGGCCGGGCTAGCTTGTGTCTCTTCCTCGCCCAGGCCCGCACCTGACTTCACACTGAGCCCCCAGGTCCTCTGGCTGGGGGACCGCCAGCCCGGCTCAGTGCTGGGTGGAGCCAGACCCTGGCTGCAAAGGGCACTGAGGCAGCTGGCACATGGGCGTGGGAGGTGCTGCTCGGGACAGTGGGGAGGGGGCCTGAGCCCAACAGGGTGGTGCTGCCCCCACGGGCAAGGGTGGGGCTGGACCCCCAGCCAGGGGCGGGGCCTCTGACGACGCGGAAGGAACTGCATCTGGCCCCAGGCCCCGGGCACGCTGCTTAGCTCTTCCAAGCCTGTTTTCCCATCTGGAAAATGGCCACGATGACCACACCTCCCTCCGAGGGCGTTGTGGAGAGCGAGAGGGCACGGCCCGGCCCCCCACACAGTGTGTGCTCAGCAAACATCAGCTGCAGGCCCATCCAGGATGGAGCTGAGGTGACGGGGCCCCCTCGCCCCAGCGCCCAGATGAACCCCAGACCCCAGTTCCCTCCTTCTCTCCACCCACCCCTGCCAAATCCAGCCACCTGCCACGAGCCTGGGCATCCGGCCCAGCCTCCACCACCATCTTCACATCAGCCCCACGTAAGGGGCGGCCCTGACTCCCACCCCCGGCCTTTGCACACACTGTGCCCTCGACCGCTCCAGGGCCCTCCTCCAGGAAGCCTTCCCCGATTGCCTCGTTCCTCCAGCAGATTGTACCTTCTGGCCACAGTCCTTCCCTCCACAGCCCGGCAACCATCTCCCCTCCTTGAAGGTGAGGACCAGAGTTGGTCCACCCCAGGTGCCCAGCACAGTGTGGGCCAGGGTGGAGAAAAGAGCTGCCTTTGGCAGTATTTGTGGCACCAGACTGGGCCGGGCATCCCCTGAGGCTGGAGAAGGAAGATGCTGAGAGACAGGCTCACACTGAGGCCCGCCTCCTCCCTACCAGCGTTCGGCCTCACCTGGCGCCTCCCACCCCGATGGCTCCTGGGACCTGGGCAGGCCAGGGAGCGGTGTGTGGGGCCAGAGGGGAGCTTTGTCCCCAGGTCCCCGCAGGGTTGTGACCAAGAGGAAGTGGACTCAGCATGGGGTCTGGGACACACACCGAGGCTGGGGCAGAGGAGCTAGAGCTCTGGGCTAAGCCCTGCCCTCCTCTCCACCCTTCCCGCCTGCAACACTCTTACTTCCCCGGGGTTATCTCCTGCTCATCCGGCTGCTGTGTCACCTCCTCCTGGAAGGCCTCCCCGATTTCCAGGGGAATCTGATTGTCCTCCACCATCAAAAAATGACCAAAGCTAACCTTCATGGAGCTTTTACTGCTGCCAGCCTTGGGTAACCTCCATAACCACACCATTTTATTTACTCCTTAGAAGGACATGTGAAGTGGTGGTACTATCGTCCCATTGCACAGATGAGGTAAGTGTGGCACAGGGAAGCTGAGATGCAGAACCAAGGTCTGAACCTTAACTGTCCTGCTTCTTGCTGAGCGCCACAGAGCGGGGACCCCCTGTTGGAGGGTCTTTTCTCACCGCTGCGTCCTTACCACCAGGTATGGAGCCGTCACGGAGAAAACAGGTTGAAGAACCCAGAGGCCCGGGAGGCTAGGAGGGACAGGCCAGAAGACACAGCCCCCTCCGGCCTAGATCTCCCACACTCTGAGCCCTCAGGCCCACCTGGGGCCTGACTCCCATCCCTCCCCGTTCCCCAGAGCCTGGCATCTGGGGAAGGAAGACCACCACAGGCCGCCTGGGAGTACCGTTTACTAGGCTGCGTGCGGTGGACAGAGCAGGCCTGGGTGCGCCTGGGCCCCTCCTTGGGGGGGTGCCAAGGGGGTGACGGGCAGTGAGGTAGGTGAGTCAACGGGGCTCAGGGCCTCTGAGAGGTAAATGTCCGCTGCAGCCGGTCCCCGGGCTCCAGGGAGAGTGGCCTCCAGCCCCGGGGAGGACAAGTCCCAAGTGGGGGTGATGGGCCAGGGCCGTTTTCCTGGAAGAGGTGGTCAGCCAGGGCTTCAGCTCACGAGCCTTTGAGGGTGCTGGGGGGCGGTTGGGCTGGCAGTTCTGGGCTCCTCGGTGCCCCCCTGGCCTAGACTAGGACAAGGAGCGCCATCACTGTGTGCTTCTCCCTTCCTGGGGGCGTCGCAAGACCCCGGGCACCGCCCCACCCCAAGCCCAGGCTTGGCCCGGTCCTGTTCAGCTGGGGAGGAGCGGCTGGCGCTCGGACGAGGGGGCAGCATGCCGGTACACGAAGAACTGCACGGAGATCTGGGGGTTGACGTCAAGGCCCAACATGCAGAGACGGGCTGGCCCCGCCCCGGGGGGCCCATTCAGAGCTGCTCCCCTCTGCCCTCTCTCCCTGCCCTACAACCTGCCGGCTGGGAAGGGTCAGCCGTGGCCTCCCGGCCTGTTTGTCCCCCTCGCCAAACCCAATTCATCTGCCAAGTCCAGTGCCGGGGTCCTCCTCCCCCAGGCAGCCTCCTCTGACCCCAGCCCCACCATCTGGCCTTCCTCCCCTCCTCTAATATCCTAGGGGGTCCCCCAAGTGGCGGTAGTGGCGGGCAGGGATCTGGGGACACTAGAGCTTAGCTTTTCTTCATCTCTTTGCACCCACCCTGAACGCCACAGACATTGAAACAAGGGCTATGTTTACTTCCTGCCGAAGGAGATCAAAGTAACTGCCAGCCTTGGGTAACCTCCATAACCACACCATTTTATTTACTCCTTAGAAGGACATGTGAAGTGGTGGTACTATCGTCCCATTGCACAGATGAGGTAAGTGTGGCACAGGGAAGCTGAGATGCAGAACCAAGGTCTGAACCTTAACTGTCCTGCTTCTTGCTGAGCGCCACAGAGCGGGGACCCCCTGTTGGAGGGTCTTTTCTCACCGCTGCGTCCTTACCACCAGGTATGGAGCCGTCACGGAGAAAACAGGTTGAAGAACCCAGAGGCCCGGGAGGCTAGGAGGGACAGGCCAGAAGACACAGCCCCCTCCGGCCTAGATCTCCCACACTCTGAGCCCTCAGGCCCACCTGGGGCCTGACTCCCATCCCTCCCCGTTCCCCAGAGCCTGGCATCTGGGGAAGGAAGACCACCACAGGCCGCCTGGGAGTACCGTTTACTAGGCTGCGTGCGGTGGACAGAGCAGGCCTGGGTGCGCCTGGGCCCCTCCTTGGGGGGGTGCCAAGGGGGTGACGGGCAGTGAGGTAGGTGAGTCAACGGGGCTCAGGGCCTCTGAGAGGTAAATGTCCGCTGCAGCCGGTCCCCGGGCTCCAGGGAGAGTGGCCTCCAGCCCCGGGGAGGACAAGTCCCAAGTGGGGGTGATGGGCCAGGGCCGTTTTCCTGGAAGAGGTGGTCAGCCAGGGCTTCAGCTCACGAGCCTTTGAGGGTGCTGGGGGGCGGTTGGGCTGGCAGTTCTGGGCTCCTCGGTGCCCCCCTGGCCTAGACTAGGACAAGGAGCGCCATCACTGTGTGCTTCTCCCTTCCTGGGGGCGTCGCAAGACCCCGGGCACCGCCCCACCCCAAGCCCAGGCTTGGCCCGGTCCTGTTCAGCTGGGGAGGAGCGGCTGGCGCTCGGACGAGGGGGCAGCATGCCGGTACACGAAGAACTGCACGGAGATCTGGGGGTTGACGTCAAGGCCCAACATGCAGAGACGGGCTGGCCCCGCCCCGGGGGGCCCATTCAGAGCTGCTCCCCTCTGCCCTCTCTCCCTGCCCTACAACCTGCCGGCTGGGAAGGGTCAGCCGTGGCCTCCCGGCCTGTTTGTCCCCCTCGCCAAACCCAATTCATCTGCCAAGTCCAGTGCCGGGGTCCTCCTCCCCCAGGCAGCCTCCTCTGACCCCAGCCCCACCATCTGGCCTTCCTCCCCTCCTCTAATATCCTAGGGGGTCCCCCAAGTGGCGGTAGTGGCGGGCAGGGATCTGGGGACACTAGAGCTTAGCTTTTCTTCATCTCTTTGCACCCACCCTGAACGCCACAGACATTGAAACAAGGGCTATGTTTACTTCCTGCCGAAGGAGATCAAAGTAACGCCCTGCCTGGCCCCCTGCCCGCAGACCCTCACTGAGCACACGCGGTGTGCAAGGCCCACTGCCGAGGACTTCCAGAGGCCTCAGCCCATGTGACTGCCCCGCGACCCGATGAGACACCGAGATGGGGACGTGCAGAGCGCTCCGCGTCACACAGGACACAGGGGAGCCAGGACTGGAACTCGAGTTTCTCTGCCTCCAATCCTCCTGGGTCTCCAAGGTGCAGCTTCCCTTCTGCGGCCTGGATGGGCTGGTTTATGCCCTGTTCCCCAGGGCCTTTGCACAAACTGCTGCCGCAAACATTCCTCCCTTGCCCTTGCCTCCCTAACTTCTTCTTTTTCAGGGCACAGTTCAAATGGCACTCACGAAGGCCTCTGCTGAGCCTCTAAAGCAGGACAGCCCCCTGGTCACACACACTTACAGTTTTTCTCCGCGGTACTGGGTGGCACCGCAATGAATTACTTATGATTATGTGTGTCCTGTTGGCCTCCCCACTGAGCTGTAAGCTCCCCGAGGCAAGGGCCATCTGTTCTTGCTCATGACTGGATCTGGTACCTACAGGGGTGCCCAGCACATGGGAGGTTTGACTCTTGAATGGGTGGATGGATGCATGGATGGATACAAGGATGGATGGATGCATGGATGGATAGAAGGATGGATGGATGCATGGATGGATGGGATATGTGGATGGACAGAAGGATGTATGGATGCACAGATGGATGGATGGATGGATAGAAAAACAGATGGATGATGGATACATGCATGGATGGATAGATAGATGGGATACATGGATGGATAGAAGGATGGATGGATGGATGGATGGATAGATGGATGATGGATGGATGGATGGAATATGTGGATGGATAGAAGGATGGATGGATGCACAGATGGATGGATGGATAGATGATGGATGATGGATGGATGGATAGATGGATGATAGATGGATGGATGGATGGATGGATGATGGATGATAGATAGATGGATGGATGATGGATGGATAGATGGATGGATGGATGGATGGATGATGGATGGATGGATGGATGATGGATAGATGGATGATGGATGATGGATGGATGGATGATGGGTGATGGATGGATGGATGGATGATGGATGGATGGATGGATGGATGGATGATGGATGATGGATGGATGGATGATGGATGGATGGATGGATGATGGATGAATGGATGATGGATGATGGATGGATGGATGATGGATGATGGATGGATGGATGATGGATGATGGATGGATGGATGATGGATGGATGGATGGATAGATGGATGGATGATGGATGGATGGATGGATGGATGGATGGATAGATGGATGATGGATGGATGCATGGATGGGATATGTGGATGGATAGAAGGACGGCTGGATGATGGGTAGGTGGATGCACGGATGCTGACATTGTGTGCAGGGGAGGCTGCTGCAGCCCCAGCCGCCCCACCCACCCTCACAGCCTGAAGGATACGATGGTGTCGAGCAGCAGGACGCCCAGGCTGCCCACGAGCCAGGGCAGGTGGTGCAGCACGTAGCTGCCCTTGCTCTGGCCCTCCTCGGGGTTTTTGAGCAGCACGCTCAGTCCATACAGTGTGTTCCCCAGCATCACCAAGGCGAACAGTGAGTACGAGATCCCCTGGGTCGACTTCCGCAGGAACTGGAGACGGGAGAGGAGAGGGTCAGAGACCTCCGACAGTGTTCCTGTCTCTCTGGACCAAAACTATCCACGTGCCCGTCTGCCCTGTTACACTGAGCTGACTGCACAGGGTGTGACCAGTGCCCAACACAGGCCTGGGGCCCAGACCGTCCCTCCCAGGGCCTGACTCCTCATCCCCGTCCCAACATCCTCGCCCAGGTCGGCAGGAGACTGCGGCTGCGCCACCCTGCCGGCCCCAAGCTGCCCGCTCCTCAGCCCCACGCCAGCTCCGCTCAGCAAGCCCTCACGGCCCTGGCTCCTCGCCTCCTGCCCTCAGCCTCTCGCTCCCACCTGACCCCTACCTCCCCGGGGCACGCAGGGGTCCTGTACCCCAGGCAGCAGGCGGGCATCTCATGCCCGTTTCCAGAGGCAGACAAGGAGGCTTGGAGAACCGGATTCGGTTACCCAAGCCAACAGTGAGAGTGGGCCGGATCTGCTCCACGAAGACCCCGCACCCCGTGCCAGTCCTTCACCAGGGGACCAAGCTGCCAGCCGGCCCTGCCCATGGCCCTGCCCCCTGCCCACGCTCACGTTGGTGCGGATCTGAGGCAGCCGGGAGAACAGGTACAGCGCGCTGGACACGGAGCCGATGGCGAAGCCAATGACCTCCTTTTCCGTGAAGGGCTGAGAGAGCGGGGAGGCTGCTCGGTGTCCCACAGAGGCCAAGGGTGAAGGGCGAGGGCCCCAGGCTCCCTTCTGGGGAGCGATCCCCCCAACCACGTGGCCACGCCAGACCCCCAACCCCACTCCACCCTCTCATGCCCGCATCTCACCTTATTGCCCGGCTCCATGGACAAGAGTGTCCGCCCCCGGAAGACCTCCCTCGGGGCAGCCCCCGAGCCAGCGCTCCTCAGCAGTGGGGTGGTGCACGCCACGCCCAGGATGAGCAAGAGCAGAGAGTTGATGGGGGCAGACGCTGGACATGAGCAGGGGGACGCTGAGGTGAGGGGTCTGAGCGCAGGCAGACAGACGGGGCTGAGTCCTGGCCTTGCCCCTCAGTGGCCGTGTGACCTTGGGCAAGTGACCTAACTTCTCTGAGCTTTCATCCCTCATCTGCAGAATGGGTATAACGAGACTACCCTTCTCATAGGGTTGTAAGGTGACTCAGTGAGGGTGGTGGGGGCAGGAAGCAGGTTACGGAGTATGGACATGCTCATGAAGCCCCGCCCCACGAGCCTGGGTTGTTTTCTGTAAAGCCGGGGATCTGACCCCTGCGGAACATTTCAGGGCAGCGATGGGCTGTGGGCCGGGTGCAGAAGAGCAGCCAACGCTGCGCTCAATGAAGGAGGCTGTGCGCACGACGGGGACGCCCCGTGTTCCTGCCCGGGTGTGCTCACTGCCCCCAGTTCATCAGGGCATCAGGCCACAGTGGTCAGATAAGGCCAGAGGAAGCCTTTCTGGGGTTCGCTGTGTCACCAGCAATGGGACACTGCCTCCTCCCAGCCTCCCAGGCCCCCCCGGCCCCTGACACCCAGAGGCCCCCGTACTCACACGGAGAGGGGCGCTTCTTAAACTTGTAATAAAAGTACAGCGACAGCATCAGCACGTCGGCCAGGACGTAGTACACGGCCGTGTAGGTCTGCAAGAGGGGGTGGGCCAGGGCGCTGGCGGCGGTCCCAGGCTTGGGGGCCACACGCCAGCACCGGGCAGCTCGGCCTCCTGCCAGCCGGGTGACCCTGAGCTTCACCGCTCGGGACTTCCGTTTGCAGGTCTGGGACGGAGTAGGTGGCAATTCCTAACCTGGCAGAGCTAGACATCAGGTAGGGGAGGGCCTGGCAGCACAAAATGGGGTGCCAGTGAAGTGGAGGCTACAGTCCAGCCTGACCCTGGAGCAGTTACTCACGGTGCCCCTTGGGAAGACAAGAGGTTCCTGATTTTGGGTCTCAGCTCCACCCAGTCACAGGAGAAGGGTGATATCCAGGCTTCCCATGGGAGAAGCTTCCTCCTCCAGGGCCCCAGGCCCTGAAAGCTTCATCAGGATCTTAGCATCTCAGGTCAAAGACCCCAGCCATCCTCTGGTTTGATGTGCTAATTTTGTAGATGGGAAAACTGAGGCCCACAAGAGGGCAGTGACCAGCCCGTTGTCACGTCGGGCAGCAGGCTGAAGGGGGCCCTCACTAGAGGGAAGGATGCCTCTGCCGTGGCTG
>SJXO01003912.1:154989-181869 GCA_006408615.1 Connochaetes taurinus
GACTCGCAGAGGAGGAGGGAGTCGCGGGGGCGGAGGGAGACGTGTGCTCAGAGCTGTGACACCACGTGGAGGGTAAATGTGGGAGACCAGGGCTGGGGTGCGGCCGCACAGGGATCACTGGGGACCGACCCCCCTTGGGTGGCATCTTTGCCCATCAGGGCTTCTCACTGGGAAATCCCTTCCAGCCCAGCTCTCTGGGATGTGCATCCTGCTGGAGTCAAGGTGGGGTACAGATTCCCCCCAGAGCAGGCTCTCACTGGGACCAGGGCTCAGAGGGTCCCGACGCTTTGTGTCCCAGAGACCCAGGGTTCTCCCTTCTATGGAGGGGTCTGGGGTGGGGGGTGGCGTGAAGGACGGATGGCTGTGGCCGCCGCCCTATCTGCAGGGAGATGGATGATAAGATGGGCCAGGCCTCGCCTGTGCCTGTTATCACCAAGGGCAGCAGAGAAGGGGCGGGGCTGCGGCTGTCTCACCACAGATGCCAAGGGGTCAAGTCCCTGTCGCTGATGGGCCTCTCTGGGGGTGGAAAGTCCAGGAACCAGGACTCATACCCCAGCCCCCAGGCTCCAGCCCTGCTCGGAGTCGTTCCACAAGGGCCACCTGCCACTTACGTTTCTCTTTAGTCATCTGCGTGTATTTAAGTTAGTAACAGGGAACAGCTAAACAGGACCTCATCCCGATCGCTGCAGACAGAAAGCAGGCAGCTGGGCCGGGCCCTGGGCCTCCCCTGCTGTCTCCGGCCGAGCGCCCCACCCTCTGCGATCCCGTGCCCCGCAGTTCCAGCCTCCCCCTCAAGGACCTTTCTTTTCTTTCCCTCTCATTTTTATTTAGTTTTTTGGTCACACTGCGCGGCCTGTGGGATCTTAGTTCCCTGACCAGGGGTCGAGCCCAGGCTTCCTCACTGGAAGGCGGATCTTAACCACCGGACCCGCCAGGGAAGCCCTCAAGGATCTTTCTAAAACCCCCATCTTGCCAAAATCTTTCAGAGCCTCCCACTGTCTTCAGCAAGGACCCCCGCCCTCCCGAGCACATCCTGACCGGGCCCCCAGGCCTGCAGGCCCCCTGCCTCTGCACTTCCCCCGCCAAACTTCACCTCGGCAGACAGCCCACCAGCCCTGCTGTGCATCCTTCAGGAAACTTCAGTTCCTCCTCAGGCCCTTCTCAGAAGAGAGCGCTGTCCGCGCCAGCCACCTCCTGCCGGACTCAAGCCTGCTGAGGGTCGGGACCGTGTCCAGCACAGGCCTGGCCCTGAGGAGGCCCAGAAGTTTGACACGGCCCCGAGTAAAGTCCCTCCCAGGACACAGTGACTTGAGTCTCCGTACGTCTCAGGGACAGGCCGATCCATCACTCTCACGAAAGGCTGAGCCCTAAGGAGAAGCAGGCAGGTGGCTGCCTTTCCATCCTCACCTGGGGCTTCTCCCAGGCCTCTGATGCCCCGTCCCTGGTTAATCAGCCAGGCACAAGGCTGGCATCATGCCCTGCTGGGAAAGAGACGTCTTAGCCCACTCCCTGTGGCTTTGGAGACGCCCTCACCCTAGGACGTGAAGCCCCTCTTTTACTTCCACCGGTTAGCCAGCTCCGGCCAGCTTGCCTCCTCAGGGCCACCGAGCCAGCCGCCCTGACCCCACTGCTTGCCAGCACCTGGCACAGCCTCCGAGGCAGCCTCTGTGGCTCCAGTCTCTCCCTGGCCCTCTCCCCTCTTCCGCCTTCTTTTGGCACATCGGAGAGGCAGCTGGGACAAGGTGAGTGAGAAACAAGTCGAGCTCCCAGCAGCATGCGGGGACAGAGGGCGATGGCAGTCTTTTTAACACCTGGTGCTGGGACAACTGGGCACCACGTGCCAAGGAATGAGGTTGGACCCCTACCTCACACCACATACAAAATACAGCTCGAGCTGAACCAAAGCTCTACATCAAGAGCTGATTTGTGATGCCATGATTTATAACAAGAAAGATATATATTTGGTTTTCTTCCCTGCTCCCTACAAAGCTACTAAAACCCCTGGAATGTCCTAAGGGGTGAGAGAAAGAGAGAAAAAGAGAGAGACGGAGAGAGTCATCTTTTGTAGCCTTAACGAGTTGATTTTTGGAAAGCCTTTAGGTTGCCTGAGGATAAGGACCAACTGTGTGATCAGATGGTTAGGACAGCCTTTCAGGCTGGGGGTGGGGGCTGTCCTGCCCCCTTCACCCACCTCCAGAAGGTAGAAAGGCTACAGAGTGAGCCCAGTCACTAATGACCAATGACTGGGTAATAAAGCCTCTATAAAAATCACTTCGCTGAGTTCCATGAGCCTCTCCAGCAAACTAATCAAGCCTGAGGCGGAGGGGAACCCCCGATCCATAGCGGGAGGTCCGAAGCACAGGGGACACACTGGACTGGTCTCTGAAGTGGGGAGAAGAGAGCACTATTCTGGGACTTGGAGGACTCGGTCCTTAACCTGTGGGATCTGCAGCTGTCTTCAGGTGTAGACAGTGTAAGAACTGACTGCTTGATTGTGTGGGGAAAAGACACACATCAGAACTAGTGTCAGACTTCGAGAAATCTATATAAAACTCTTAGAAGAAAAGATAAGGGTGAATCTTCTTTACCAGGATTAGGCCATCATTTTTTAGAAATTACATCAAAAGCACAGCCAGGGCAGGAAACATAAGAGACGTGGGTTCGATCCCTGGGTGGGGAAGATCCCCTGGAGAAGGGCATAGCAATCCACTCTAGTGTTCTTGGTGCAGAATGCCCATAGACAGAGGAGCCTGGCGGGCTACAGTCCACGGGGTCACAGAGTCAGGACTGAAGCCACATAGCGCGCAGGCATACACATCAAAAGTATGAGCAACGGGAGAAACACTAGACAAACTGGACATCATCAGATTTTTGAAATTCTGTGCTTCATGTGACACCATCCAGAAAGTGAAAAGGCAACCCACAGAACAGGAAAAAATCTTTGCAAAGTATGCCTAGAATATACAAAGAACTCAACCAAAAAAGACAAAGAATCCAACTGAAAAGTGGGCAAAGAATCTGAATAGACCTTTTTCCAAAGGGAACAGAAGGTGGTCAATAAGTACATGGACAGCTACTTAATATCACCAGCCATCAGGGAGACACAGATCAGAACTACAGTGAGGTACCGCTTCACACCCACTAGGGTGACAATCACGGACAATAACAAGTGTCGATGGAGATTCGGAGGGACTGGGACCTTCCCAGCTGCGGGTGGGAGCCTATAATGGTGCAGCCGCTTTGGAACACAGTCTGGCAGGTCCTCAGAGGATTAAACACAGGACTTCCCTGGTGATCCAGGAGTTAAGAGCCCACCTGCCAATGCAGGAGACGCAGGTTTGGCCCCCGGTCCAGGAAGATCCCTCACGCCGCGGGGTGATGAGGCCTGCGCAGCCTAACAGGAGCAGCCACGGCAACGAGACGTCCCTGGACTAGAGCAGCCCGATCGTCACAGCTAGAGAAAGCCTGCACGCAGCGGCCAAGACCCAGCGCAGCCAAAAGCAAGCAAAATGCATTTCACAGATCGAACACACTCGCCAAGGGACCCAGTATACTCGTATTCTCTTGGGCATACACCCAAGGGAAGCAGACACACACGCCCCACGAGGACTCGTACGGGAACCTGCAGAGCGGTCTCAATCATACTGGCCAGAGGCAGAAATCACCCACATGTCTATCAATGGACGGACGAATGAACAAAACGTATATACATAAAACAAACTGCTATTCAGATGAGACGCAGAGTGAAGTGCTAAGACTTCCCTGGTGGTTCAGGGGTTAAGAATCCGCTTGGCAACGCAGGGGAACGCGGGTCTGATCCTTGGTCGGGCAGCTAAGCTCACGCACCACAACTAAGACCCGACACGGCCAGTCAAATAAATTTAAAAAATAAAAATAAATATTTTTTAAAAAACAATGAAGTACTGACACTTGCTACGTACAACATGGATGAACCCTGAAGGCGTGCTGAGCGAAAGAGGCCAGCCGCAGAAGGCCACATCATGGCATGAGCTACTCATGTGAAGCGTCCAGAACAGGCGCGTCTGGAGACAGAGAGTGGAGTGGTGGCTAGGCCGCGAGCTTTAGAGGGAAATGAGGAACGGCTCATTTCTTCCCGGCTTTCTCTGCAGGGTGGTGAAAATGTTCTAAAACGGATTGTGGTGATGATCACACAGCTCTGCAGATACTAAAAGCGTGAACGGATACTCGTAAATGGGTGAACTCTACAGTATATGAACGATCTCTCAGTGAAACCACTTCTCTTTCTACCAGAGGAGAAAGATCATAAAACGCCCTAAAAGTGGAGAATGCTCTTACCCTGCAGGGCCCTTGATGACCTTGCTGACCTCACCCCTCCCTGCCCCCCGGCCCCCCTTACTCCCTCGCACAGTGTGTAAAGGCGAGCCTCATAGCAGCCCTGTGAGGTAGGGAACAGTATCCCCATTTTACAAACGAGAAAACTGAGGCCCAGGGCAGTGAGGGGACTTACGGTCCCACCGGCTTGGTGTTCCCCAACCGCAGCAGTGGCCACGCTGTTTTGTAATCGCAGCGTGCCCTTCCCCAGACGGTCTCAGGACAGAGGCCGAGCTGATGCGCCCCAGTCCTCCACTCCTCTGCCTCCTCTCTGACTGGATGTGCGACTCAGAGCCAGTTACTTAACCTCTCTGGGTTTCCAGTAAAGATTGGAGAGGAACTGTACGTATTTCACAGGGTGGTTACGGAGACTGTTGTTCAGTCGCTCAGTTGTGTCTGACTCTCTGCGACCCCATGGACTGCAGCGCGCCAGGCCTCCCTGTCCATCACCAACTCCCGGAGCTTGCTCAAACTCATGTCCATGGAGTTGGTGATGCCATCCAACCATCTCATCCTCTGTTGCCCCCTTCTCTTCCTGCCCTCAGTCTTTCCCAGCATTAGGGAAGACTCATCCAATGAATGGGCTCATCACATTAGGTGGCCAAAGTATCAGAGCTTCAGCTTATGAGGATAAAATAGGGTGAAGATACGTCAGGTTCTTAGAAAAGAGCTGGGTACACGGGGGAACTCAGTGAACAGGTGGTATGATTATCATCTGCGTGTCAGCATGGCTGAGCTCTGGGTGAGGCCTAGAGAGGGGCTTGCTGCAGGGCCCTCCGGGGGGGCTGGAAGTCAGTGAGCAGGGCTGGGGGGGCGCCCACGTGGCGTGAGTCTGGAGAGGCCCAGGGCCAGCCAGGAAGCTTCCTCTTGGGATAGCCCCCTTCCCACCCCGTGCAACCCAGCCCTGGTGCTACTCACGGGAAGGTGGATGCCGCAAAGCAGAGGATGGAGAGCAAGCCCAGGCCCACACTGGCCTTGTCCCAGCCGTCCTGGGCGCACTCGCCGAGCACGTCCCATATCCACTGGCTGGAGCCGTTGGGGCAGCTGGAGAAGTTGGCGGGGCCCAGCTTCACTAAGACCATGGCTGCGGAGGGATGAAGGGAGGGAGCCTTGTGCTGAGGCAGGAGACGGCTCTGCGGGAGAAGAGAGGAACCTTCAGCCTCAGGAGGTCCGGCGGTCCTCACTGTGGTCCTGCCACTCTAAGCCCACCCCAGGCTTCCTGCCTGGCCCTGATGGAGCCCCTGAACCCCAGGACACAGTCAGCACAGAGATCAAAGTGGACATACACTGGCTCTGCAGTCAGACAGGTGCGTGTAAGTCCCCACTCTGCCTGTGGACACCATGACGTCGGGCAAGCCGCTCTGCCTCACCGTGCCTCAGTCTCCTCATCTGCAGGATGGGGTGATGACAATGCCTCCCTCCACCCCATACACTCGTGAGGGTTCAGTGAGTTCATAAACCCAGCGGGGAGGACGGAGCCCTCAAACAATGCCACCTTTGCTCTAACTCTTGAACGTTTCCATAGTTTTCAACCTTTTCTTCTTGTAAATCGTGCTGCGAGGGTCTGCTGAGACCAGGTGCTCTAGGTACATCCTCTCGTTTAAGGTATGGCTAGGGACTTCCCTAGGGTCCCAGGGGCTAAGCCTCCATGCTTCCAGTGCAGGGGGCCCGGGTTTGATCCCTGGTCAGGGAAGTTCTGCAAGCCATGTGGCCAGAAAAATTAAAAAGTACGACTGTCCTGGGACTTCCCTGTTGATCCAGCGGTTTAGGACTCAGGGAACTATCCCAAGAGCCACATGGTGCAACCAAAAAAAAAGAAAAAGAAAGAGTATAGTTGTTGGAGCAATGCTCTAAGCAGCGGAGGACCAAGTGAGTCCAGGTTACACGAGTGGCTGGACTTCAAGCTTGGCGCTCCCAAGCTACGTTCGCCCAGCAGCCCGCATGTGAGGGGAGTCTGCTGGCAAAGAGCTGGGAGCCACTTCCCTGTTTTCACCACCGCCAATGCCAGGAGCTGGCTGGCTGCAGGGGCGGGTAGGGAAGTCCCCTCCAGGTGCCTGTCCCAGAGCAGAGTCTGTCCCAGACTGTCACTGCTTAAGTGACAGTCTCAGGGGAGGGAGAGGAGGCAGGGTTGCCGGAGCGTCTCTGCTGGGCAGGATCAACCCCTGATCGCTGAGTGGCTCGCCAGCTGTGTGCTCAGCACCGTGCAAGCTTTTCCGCATTTTGCTGCACACCAACTTCCCTCATGGCTCAGCGGGTAAAGAACCCGCCTGCCAGTGCAGGAGACACAGGAGACACGGGTTCAATCCCTGGGTCAGGAAGATTCCCTGGAGGAGGAAATGGCAACCCACTCCAGTATTCTTACCTGAAAAATCCCATGGACGGAGGAGCCTGGCAGACTACAGCCCAAAGAGTCACAAAGAGTCGGAGGCAACTGAGTACACACACACACACACACACACCCCACCCCTCTATGAAGTGGGGGCTACTGATACGTCTATGAGGACCCGGGAAAGCGACTTGCCGGGGCCGCCCAGGCAGGAAGCGCTCATGGCACCATACTTCTGTCCCTGGGCACAGCAGCACCCTCGTGTGGTCTGGCAGGGCTGCCCAGGGCCTCCTGCAGCCAAAGGCAGGCTTCCCCTTTTCTCACTGCGCTCAGAGGGGCTTTCCTCACCGAGGATGAGGCCTTCTCTAGCCACTTTCAGTTCCTGTCAGTGTCAGAAGGCCCAAGAGCCTCATAAAATGACATTCGTAGGCAAGGCTACAGACTCAGTCCTATGTCCTGTCCCCAAGTTCATGTGTTGAAACCTGCCCTGCAGGGCGATGGTGTTTTGAGGTGCAGCCTTTGGGGAGTACTTAGGTCATGAAGACAGAGCCCTCATGAATGGGATCAGTGCCCTTATTTAAAAAAAAAAAAAAGACCCCAGGGAGCTCCCTTGCCCCTTCTGCCAGCTGAGGATCCAGCGAGAAGACAGCCATCCGTGAACTAGAAAGTGGGTCCTCACCAGACACTGACTCTCCCAGCATCCTGACCTCAGACTTCCCAGGCTCCAGAACCGTAAGAAATCAGTGTTTGTTTCTAAGCCGCTCAGACTATGGTCCTTTGCTACAGCGGCCCAAATGGGCTGAGATACCCTGCTGGACCCTGGAACTGCTGAGGCCGCAGCAATTAGGGAGCAGCAGGCAGGGAAAGGAAGCGAGTCCGCCGCGTTTCTCAGGAGGCTCCAGGCTCTCAGCGCTAATGTGACTTGCCAGCGGGCCCTGGAGCTGGGGGTAAGGGCACTGCAGGTCACTGCCTGGCTGGTTCTCACCGCAGTCCCTCTGGGGCCCCGCAAGGGGGGCTGAAAGCCTCTTCCCGTGCCTCAGTGGCCCACCTTGACCTTCAACACAGCTGAGGTTGGAGCCGTCTATCTTACATGCAGCCACCAGCGTCTGCATGGCCGCCCCAGGTTGACACCCAGTCCAGGTAGGAAGGGTGCCTTTGCGGCGCCAAAGGCACCTCAAAATCAATCCTTTTGCTCCCCAACCACCCTACCCCTGGATCACCTCCTCCACCCTCTTCTTGTACAATAGAACCCACACACCGCCGCAGGTCATCAGGGTAGGACACCACCATCCTCATTAACTTCTCTGCAAAGGGAACACTGTCCTCATTAAGATAAGGCTGAGTGGCCTTGCGCAAGTAACTGTCTGAGTCTGGGTGAAAATGAGGAAAACGACGCTCATGCTCTGGAGTTGCTGTACCAATAACACACACACAAAGCTCTTAGCCCAGGGCCTGATGCCACAGGAGTGACTGAGAATGAGAGACTAGCATCTCAAGCACCCCGCGGCCACTCTCCCCCCGTCTTTTCACCAGGTGAGTGAAGAAGAGGGGCTTCCCTGCTGGCTCCGTTGGTAAAGAATCTGCCTGCAACGCAGGAGACCAGGGTTCAGTTCGGGGGTCGGGAAATTCCGCTGGAAAAGGGATTGGCTATCCACTCCTAGGAAGAAAGAAGGTGGAGGGCTTCCCTGGCAGCTCAGTGGTAAAAAAAAACCCCACCTACCAATGCGGGAGACACGGGTTCGATCCCTAGGCCAGGAAGAGCCCGCATGCTGCAGACCAAGCCGTGCACAACCACCAAGCCTGCGCTCGGTTTGTTGCAACGAGAGACAGCCTCTGAGCAGCAGTGAAGACCCAGACCAGCCAGAGCCAAATAGAACAGACAAACTGAAAAAGAGGGGCCACTGCAACGAGAAGCTCGAGCACCGGAACTAGAGGGTGGCCTCCACTGGCCTAACAGTGAAGACCCAGCACAGCCAAAAATACAATAAAATTATTTCTTTTTAAAAAGGTGGACACATGTCTGGTGAGGGAGGGAGGGGTGTCTTGAGGGATGTACTTCAGCTCACAGGGCCCAGGGCCCTGGGTGGGTGGCCCCCTGTCCATGCAAGGGGCCGTGTACAGCTCTGGGCTCAGGATACACACCTCTGAGACACACCTGAGCCCCGAACAGAAGGTGCTTTCCCCTGAGGCCCGCTGCGTATAGAGCCTGTCACTCACAGGTTCTGATCCAAGTAGGAAGCCATCCTGGGCCTACCTTCTGGCCAACAGCACAGAGTGAATGGATATCCAGGGTTGAAACAAAAGTTGCCCAGGTCTGTAGGTGTGATGAGGACCACAACAAGGTTTTTGTTTTTTTTTTTAGCAGCTGTACTTCAGGGGTGCTTATCGATGTTGGTGGTGCTTTTAATTTTATTGAAGCATAGCCAATCAGGGGTGCCTGTGAGCATGAAGGCCGCATGCTTGAACTTCAGGATCCGTGGGGCTGGGCTGGGGAGCAGGGATGTAAGAAGCTTCCCCAGCAGAGTCCGGGCCCTCGGATTCTGTGTACACGATCACATCTGGAGAATGGCGGCCCTGGAAAAAGCATCCCCTGCAACAGCCAAGCAACTCTTCCAGATCCCAAGCTGAGCCACAGAAAGCTCACCTGAAGCCGCCTTCATCTACCAGATAAGCTCAAATGCCTTGAGACAGAGCCCAGGGCACTCCAGATGCCCCTCCCCATCTCCTGTCCCTCCCTCTGGGCCTTCAGAGGCTCATCCCAGGTCTCCAGACTTATGTCTAGGCTGTTTCCTCCCCCAGGCTTCTCCCTCACCCTGAAGGGCATAATAAAAGACACTAAGACCAGTTCTAAACTATCCTCTCAATACAGAGGGGCCTCACAGGAGTGGCTGGACAGCACCTGTCATCTCTTCCCCTGCCCTCCTCCACACGCCAGAAGAATGCTCATCACCGTCCTCAGGGACCACCGCTTTTAAGCTCACTCCTCTCTGTCATCCTAGTTGGAAACATATTCTTAGACCCTAGATACAACAGCTGCACAGTAAAGGTTCAAAACACAGCAAGAAACAGTCAGAGAGGGAGGGTGGGAGAGAGAGAAAGGAAGGAAAGAAGGAAGAAGGGGAGAGAAACAAAGGAGGAAGGGAGACCTAATCGTCAGCTAATAGGTTGAGAAGAAAGCTCTCTGGAACTGACCTGCCTGGCGACTGCTAGAGTAGAATTCCTGGGCAAGTGACTGGGCCTCAGAGTCCCAGCCTGTAAAATGGGGAATAATGTAAGTATCCACCTGGGAGGCTAGCTGCAGAGTTACATGAAATAATCCAGGCAGAGTGATCAGAATGGTGCCTGGCACAGATTAAACACTCAGTAGAATCAGGAGGGATGGTGTTATTCCCTACTGGCGGAAGCATTCCCCTCCCACACGCAGAGTCCCTGGCAAACAGCAGGCTTCAGCAAGCGCTGAGTAGACAAGACCACGCCAGCCCTCATACTTCCGAAGGAAGACTGCCCATGTAGGCACTCTGGAAACCTGTCCTAGGGATGTGGTAACAGGGAGCAATCTAGGCTCCCTGCAGACTTGGGGCGCAGCCTTCCAGGTCCTCGGTCACAATTCCCTTCGAGTGACTCAGCCCAGCACCGGGCCGCCTGTTAGCGAAGATAATCATAGGGAAGCCGCTGGGGTCAGCGCTCATTCGCCGCGAGGCCCCCTCCCCTGGGGGAAAAACAAAGCCGTCAGAATAAAGGGGCCAGTCGGCCGGGATCGGGAGATGAACAATGGACCCCCTAACCTCTGTGCAAGGCTGGCCGGAGAGGTCGTGACGGTCGCTTCTGATGGGGAAGCGGGTGGGGAATTGGGCCCCCGAGGGCCGGCCAATTCCAGTCCAGAGAGCCTGGCTCCAGGATCTCGCGCCCCAAGGTGGGGGCAGCAGCCCCCAGGGCCGTCCCGGGGCTGGAGGAAGGTGTTGGAAAGGTATGGCAGCGAAGGCCCGGGGTCTCCTCCCCGGCCCGTCGCAGCCCCAGCCTCAAATTCGGCTTACCGCGTCTAGACCGTCCGCACCGCCCGGCTTCTCGGTTCTCCGGCTTCTGCCTGGGTCAGCTGATCAGAGGCCCCGCCCCGTCCCGCCTCGCCCCGCCCCGGAGCTGCGTGGCTCCGCCTCCCGAGCGGCGCTCCTGGCGGGGGCGGTCCCTGGGGGCGTGGTCAGCGAGCCGGGCGTGCGGAGGGGCGGGGTTACGCCGGGCCCCGCCCCAGCGGTGGGTGGGCGGGGCCGCAGGCGCCCGAGCGCGCAGGCGCCGGCCTCATGCTGGGGCCCCTGACTCGCGCGGTGGGCCGCGCCGCCGTCCGCTGCGCTCGCAGCCCGCAGCTGCCCGGGGCGCGCGCCGCCGCCGCCGCCGCCGCCATGTCCCGGTCCCCGCGGGCCTCCTCTGGCTCCCCGGCCCGCCCCGCCACCGTGCTGGGCACCATGGAGATGGGGCGCCGCATGGACGCGCCCGCCAGCGCCGCGGCCGTGCGCGCCTTCCTGGAGCGCGGCCACGCTGAGTTGGACACGGCCTTCATGTACAGCGACGGCCGGTCCGAGAGCGTCCTGGGCGGCCTGGGGCTCGGGCTGGGCGGCAGCGGCTGCACAGGTAACGCCCGGCGCGCCGACCGCCCGTCCTCACCCAGCCGCGTGCCGCGCGGATCTGTGCGCAGGACGCCGACCCGACCCGGCCACACGCCCGCAGCGGCCAGGGCCGGCAGCTCCGCCCGCTCCCGGGCGCCCACCTCCCCTCGCCGTCCCGCAGCTTTGTGGACCCCCGCTCGCTCTTCGAGCTCCGCGCGCATCCAGTCGGGACAGCTGAAGAGCGCTTTATCCGGACCACCTTCCCCTCCGCTCTTCTGGGGTTGCAACTCGGTAGCCCCAGTCTTACCCGAGCCTGGTCTAGTCCTTGCTTTCCTGTCTCTGTTGCTTTCTTGGTGCTCCTCTTTGCGGCACTGGTCTCCAGAGCTGTGCCCTACCCCGCCTCCTACGCTGCCAGGTGCGCGTAACCGGTCCCCAGGCGCTCTGCCTGCGCCGCTCTCCCCATTGCCTTCATGGCCGGTGCGCCCCCTCGAGCTCCCTTTTCTTTTCATCCCGCCTTAGACTTCGTTCATTTGGCAGTACCCCTGGCTCTCCCACTGAGAGCTGCAGCATCGGCCCTGGCGAGGCTGGGAGAGCAGGGGTGGTGGGCTGAAGAGTGGGGAGGTGTGAGAGAGGGGGTAAGGGCTTTCTGTCCACTTCTGTAGCCCCGTGCCAGCTTCTTATGGAGGTAGAACCCGCCTCCAGGGAGCTCGTCGTCTAGTGGGGAAGACGGAAGCAAATGATGGCAGAGGAGCCTAGAAGAGGAAGCCCTTTTAAGGGAGGAAGGCATGAGGGGGCCAGGAGGAGGACCTCGGAAAGGCTCAGAATGCCCTGGAGCTGGACCATCGAGGACCAGTTGTAGTTTGCTGGGCAGAGAATGAGAGAAAGGGGCATGAGAGGCAGAGAGCATAGCAGTGCCAGGCCTGGTGTGTGGAAGGGTGGCCTGGAGGCAGGTGTGGCTTGAGTGATGTGTGTGTGTGGAGGGATGGTCCCTCATCGGCATAATGCCATTCGACGTGCCTGCTCTGTTTCATCCTGAGGCTTTTCCTTCCCAGCCCTTGTGGGTGGTGCCCTCTGGGTTCGCCTTAGATTCACAGCTTGGTGGATCCGCAGGAACTGGGAATGTGCATCTCAGACCCACGCTCTAGCTCACCTGGCTGCCTTCCTTGGCTAATGAAAATCTGGTTCCTGAACTGGTTTTTCTCCCTCCGGCCCTTCCCCGCTTCCTTCTTTGAGGCCAGGTGCTCACTGAGTCCAAGTCCTCACGTTGGACCCAGGCAAAGTTCACACCGAGAGTGCAGCAGGGGGACTGACAGAGGTGGGGACGGAGAAAATCTGGACTGGAAGCTGAGGGACGTGGTCCGCCCCTCTGAGCCACCGAGTTGCCTTTGCCACGTGTGGAAAGGACAGAATCCAGAGCGCTGGCCTTCTTTCCCTTTTCGTTGTTTGTTGCATTGCAAGGCTGAGGCCTGGGTAGTTCCCAACCAGGGATCAAAACCCGTGCCCCTGCAGTGGGAACACAGAGTCCTACCCACTGGGCCACCGGAGACGCCCGGAGAGAAGGCATTCTCCACGGCACTTCCAAGCTGCTTGCATGCCGGAGCACTCTCTTGTTCTGCTGGGGGTGGGGGGGTGCGTGCTTCCAGGAGTCTGGAAGGGAGAGGCCGACTGCCCCTACCTTCTGCTCGTTTCGCCTTCTACCTCTCTCTCACATGGACCTGCCGGGGCCGTGTTCCGCAGCTGTGTCTCTTCCCGAATTCTTGGAGCAGCGTGTCTGCTCCGTCTCCAGGCCTGTCTGTCTGTGGCGCAGCTGACTGGTTCAGTCAGGAAACCTTTGAACAATGGATGGGATTTGAGAAAACCCTTTGGAATTGGGTCTGGGCCCCCTTCTCTTGTCTCGTGTCCCAGCGCTCCCTGCCTGGGGCTCACGCTCTTATAACTCAGTATTCCACCTACCGTGCTTTCTTGCCTTTGCCTAAGTTCCCTCCCTCTAAATGTGCTTCCTTGTTGGCTGGGACTCTTTTTAGAGACTCAGCTTCGGGGGTCAGGAAGCCCTCCCTGAAATTCCTCAGTTGGACACGCAGATCTGCTCTGGCCTCTACTGCGATTTCCTATTTAACATCAGCTTCTAGCCTGTGAGCGCCTTGAGGGCAGAGATGGGAGTGTGATTCGTTTGTCTCCGCATACTTGGGCTCTGCCCCAGGCTCCCCAGCCAGCAGTGGTGACTAATGGCGGCAGTGAGTGTCAGGAGCTCACGTGAGACAGTGTTTAATCCTCATGTTGTAGATTAGAGAACTGAAACTCAGAGAATCTAAGTAATTTCTCCAGGGTCACGTGGCTAGCAAGTGGTTACATTAACCATTACATTCTTCCTGCAAAGCGAAAATTGCTACCAAGGCCAATCCCTGGGAGGGGAAGTCACTGAAGCCTGACAGCCTCCGGTCCCAGCTGGAGACGTCCCTCCAGCGGCTGCAATGCCCCCGGGTCGACCTCTTCTATCTGCACGCGCCGGACCACAGCACCCCCGTGGAAGAGACGCTGCGCGCCTGCCACCAGCTGCACCAGGAGGTGAGGGCGGCCCCCCACTCCCCATCCCGGCCTGTCGGTGCCCAGAGAGCAGAGGCTCCAGGGCTGTCCCGGAGCAGAGCAGGGGACGGACCCCACGCCCAAGGTCCCAGTCTCTGGGACTGGCCTTCTGGGCTGCGGGGGAGTCTGACCGTGGCCTCTCCCCCGCAGGGCAAGTTCGTGGAGCTCGGCCTCTCCAACTATGCCGCCTGGGAGGTGGCTGAGATCTGTACCCTGTGCAGGAGCAACGGCTGGATCCTGCCCACCGTGTACCAGGTGAGGCCGGGGCTGCAGAGGCCCGACTCCAGGGCGCCTGCGATCCCAGGTCCTCTTGCGCCCCCCGCCCTCTCCCACTCCCCTGCTCCCAGCCTGTAGACGGCCCCCCGGGGCCCTCAGGCCCTGGCCCCGCTTCCTGCCTGCTTCTGGCTCTGCGGTCAGCCCGAACTTGCCTCCCCCTTCTCCCTGGAAGGAGTGCCCGGGAGTCACTTAGATAACTCTTCCTCTGGAAGCCTTTCCCCACAGCCCAGTGGGTCCTCCAGTCTCCAGACCCCAGCTTTATGCATTGAGCGAGTATTTCTGAGAATCTGCCGTGATCACAGAAGCCACCTTTATGTGACCATCTGTCTTGTCTTTTTTGTTGGTTTGTTTATCTGGCTGCCTCGGATCTTAGCTGCGTCATACAGGATCTTGCATTGGGGCCCACGGACTCTCTAGTTGCGGCTCTCAGGCTTAGTTGCCCTACCAGGGATCAGACTCGTGTCCCTTGCATTGCAGGTGGATTCTTAACCACTGAACCATCAGGAGAGTCCACTCTGCTTTGATTTTAACTCGACTCTGACATCTCTTGAAGCAGAGAGCTCACCACATCCACGTGTGTTTGAGAGCTCAGGGTCCAGCCCATGGCTGGTTCCTGCGGATGTGTGTGGGATGGCAGAGCCAGGCCGCCGTCCCTTCCTGGGGCCCGGCCCCCTCTCCCCGTGCACCAGTAGTGACTTTGGAAACCAGGCTGGAGTCCTGGGGGTCTTGACCGAAGACTCTGAGAGCAGGCTGGGGCTCCCCGGCCGGGCCCCCGCTCAGCTGGCCCTTCTGCCTGCAGGGCATGTACAACGCCACCACCCGGCAGGTGGAGACGGAGCTCCTGCCCTGCCTCCGGCACTTTGGACTGAGGTTCTACGCCTACAACCCTCTGGCTGGTACGGGCTGCGGGCACAGGCTCCCCTGGGCGGGAGGGCCTTCCTGACCCCGTTCTGCCCCTTCCTGACCCGGGAGAAGCCTGGCCCCAGGCCTGGGAAGGGGAGGGGTTTGCCAGGACCTCCATCCGTCCTGGTTCCCCGCCATCACCCCCACTTCTAGCCAGACGGGCTCTGGGGCAGTGCCTGGGGGTCTGACTGCAGCCTTCCCGCAGGAGGCCTGCTGACCGGCAGGTACAAGTACGAGGACAAGGACGAGAAACAGCCCGTGGGCCGCTTCTTTGGGAACAACTGGGCAGAGGTCTACAGGAATCGGTGAGCTGGGGGCGGACGGCGCCAGGACGGGCGAGGTGGGAGGGGTCCCCATAGTCTGAAAGCGGGGCGTCCCTGGGGCTGCTTTCCTTTCAAGGCCTTCCCTTGCTGCCTGGCCCTAGCTCTCTTGATTCCTGGAGGAATTAGGAAAGCCTCTGCAAGGCTTCGTTTTGTTTTCTTGGGACCTCCGTGAGGAATGCCGATCCCTGGGCCTTCTGGCCGACCTTCCAAGTCATAACTCATGCCTAAGAAAACTGGTCACCTGCCAAGGGGGAAAGACAGGGCCCCGGATGGAGGAGCAGGAGGCCTGGGGCCGGGCTGTGCCCCCGTCCTGGCTTCCTGTTTCTCCAGGTAAAGTAAGGGCAGGGTTTGAGTTCTTCAGAGCAGAGACATCCTTGAGGTCTCTGGTGAGAGAGCCAGCGTCCTGGGTGGTTCTGAAGCAGGAGACGCCCTGCTCGAGGGGACCCTGGCCCCTCCATGCTACGGGGCTTCCTGGGTTGCTCTTAGGCAGTGGCCCCCCGTGTGACCCGTGGTCCTGACCCCGTGCTCCCGTCCCCACCTGTCCAGCTACTGGAAGGAGCACCACTTCGAGGGCATCGCCCTGGTGGAGAAGGCCCTGCAGGCTGCGTATGGCGCCAGCGCCCCCAGCATGACCTCAGCCGCCCTCCGGTGGATGTACCACCATTCCCAGCTCCAGGTGACCTCCCCGCCCCCACCATCCCCGGAAGCCCTGCCCCTGCTCTCTTTGAGGAGCCAGCATGATGTCTAAGTCGTTTTTCCCTCTGACATCTCTCTGGTCCAGTTCTCAGGCAGCCTTCCTGTTGTTCTGGGTGGCTGCCGGAGAACCGGGCCCTGTCGCGAGGGCTCTACAAGCATGGATTGAACGATTGCTTAGGCCTGCTGAAGTGGGATTATTCCAGTTTTACTGATGAGCGCACAGCTGTGGATGGGAGAGAAAGTTGTCACGGACTTTACCTACAGCCCGCTGGTCCTGCTCCTCTGGGGGAGTGGGGGTTCCCTCTCTTTGGTGTCCCCTGTCTTCCTGGCTAAACCTTTTTTCCAGCTGCAGCCGTACACAGTTGCGTAGTGTCTGGCATGTATACAGCAGGTTTTCCATAGATGGGAGTTAGGTGCTTTGTGTAATTTCTCATTCCCATAAGCACGGTGAAAACTGAGATCTGAGTCTTGGGCTTACATAGCTAAACCAGGTTCGCACAGCTGCTGAGTGGCAGAACCGGGCTCTGAACTGAGGTCTGAATGAGGTTGAACATCGTGGCAGCAGAGGAAAGAAGAGAGGATTATGTAGGGTATAAAGAGTCTGCCCAACCCCAGGTCTTGGCAGGGGCGGGGCTGGGTGGGGGTGTGTGTGACGGGGTCTCTGTGGGGCATCAGTGCGTGACGTCTGGCCGTCTCCCCTTGCAGGGCGCCCACGGGGACGCGGTCATCCTGGGCATGTCCAGCCTGGAGCAGCTGGAGGAGAACCTGGCGGCCACTGAGGAGGGGCCCCTGGAGCCGGCCGTCGTGCAGGCCTTTGATCAGGCCTGGCGCCTGGTCGCCCACGACTGTCCCAGCTACTTCCGCTAGGCCCCCACCCGGCTCAGGCGCCCGAGGCGTCTCCCTCTTCCGTCCTCTCCTGCTCTCTCCCTGGCCAGCCTTTGCCTTAAGCTGATTTCGCGTGGTCGTCCCCCATCGTCTGGATCCCCGCGTTATTTTTCTAGACCCCTGCCTCCCTCCCAGGCGCCTTCACAACGTGTAGCGCCTTGGGCTGAGCCCCTGTGGGGCGTTTCCCGTCTGAATAAAGCCAACGCCAGCCCTGCCTGTGGCCCAGTCCCTGGGTGGGCCCCGCAGGTTTCTCTCTGAGCTGCTGTGACTCGTCTCCTCCCTGCCTGCGCCTTCCTGCCCGAGGGGTGGACCCACGAGCCGGGGCCAGCACGGGGCAGAGGCGGCGGGGGGTCTCCCAGCCTGACCTCTCGGGGGGCTGCAGGCGGCCCTCACGTTCCCACAAGACAGAGGAAAAGAGGGCCGTCCACCCTGAGGTGGNCAGGTTTCTCTCTGAGCTGCTGTGACTCGTCTCCTCCCTGCCTGCGCCTTCCTGCCCGAGGGGTGGACCCACGAGCCGGGGCCAGCACGGGGCAGAGGCGGCGGGGGGTCTCCCAGCCTGACCTCTCGGGGGGCTGCAGGCGGCCCTCACGTTCCCACAAGACAGAGGAAAAGAGGGCCGTCCACCCTGAGGTGGGTTTCTCTCCGAATTATCTCACTGGATACTCAGAAAGGGAATAATTTGGATGAAAACCTTTCAAGAAAGATAAAACCCCCCAGGATGCTGGGGGGCATTTTAATGCACAGTCGCCTCACCGGCGACTTCCCTCCGCTCCCGTCCTCTGCTCATCCTCAGATCCTCCACTGTACTCCTGGGCCTCCTTCTTGATGGGAGTGGTGTTGGCAGTCAGGAACCCCATTTCCCCCATCAAGTCCCTATTCCACGTAGGAAGGACCCAAGACTGGAGAAGAAACGCAGTCCCAGGCCTGGTGGTTGCTTTCTGAACATGCCCAGGGCGGAAAAATCACACCCTGGGCCAGGGGTGGTTCGTGGGCCAAGCAGCAGCAGGTGGTGAAAGGGACTCAACTGGGAAATTCAGACGAACCCACCAGTCAAAGACTCTTTATTGGACTTCCCTGGAGGTCCAGGGGTTAAGAATCCATCTGGCAATGCAGGGGACATGAGTTCAATCCCTGGTCAGGAAGATTCCACAAGCTACGGGGCTACTAAACCCATGTGCTACCCATATACCCTGGAGCCGTGCTTTGCAACAAGAGGCGTCACCCCCTCTACAGCTAGAGAGAGCCCGGGCACAGTGCCAAGGCCCCGGCACTTAAAAAGGATGCATTTGAATCAGTTCTAATGAGGTGGATGAAACTGGACCCTATTGTACAGAGCGAAGTAAGTCAGAAAGAAAAGCACCAATACCGTATACTAACACATACATATGGAATTTAGAAAGATAGTGGCGATGTTCCTATATGCGAGACAGCAAAAGAGACACAGATGTGAAAAACAGTCTTTTGGACTCTGTGGGAGAAGGCGAGGGTGGGATGATTTGGGAGAGTAGCATTGAAACATGTATATTACCGTATGTGAAACAGATCGCCAGTCTAGGTTCGATGGGTGAGACAGGGACCTGAGGGAGGGGGTGGGGAGGGAGGTGGGAGGGGGGTTCAGGATGGGGAACACGCATACACCCATGGCTGATTCATGTCAATGTATGGCAACAACCACTACAATACTGTAAAGTAATTAGCCTCCAATTAAAAATAAGAATTTTAAAAAATGAAAAATAAAATTTTTTAAATGTGAAAAAAAGGGACCCAGCACAACCATAAATAGATAAATAATTTTTGAAAAGAGATTCTGTTCAAAGGAAGGTCCTACTCGCCATCTATTAGTGAAAGGAGACACACACCTGCAGGTAAAGTCTTATTTACAAGAAAGACACCCTCCTCTTGTCTTCAGCCATGATAAAGTGGATGCTTCCCCAAGTGGGGTAATTACCCTCCTCGCATTAGTATTACAAATTCTTTTAGTTCTACCAGCTTATTGCTGCCAACCCACCTCCCTCCACCCTCGTGCACGCATGTTTAGTCATGTAACCCCACGGACCGCAGCCCGCCAGGCTCCTCTGTCCACAGACTTTTCTAGGCAAGAATACTGGAGTGGGTTGCCGTTCCCTTCTCCACCTGCTCATATTAATCATAACATAAAAATTATTGTTGCACAGCAAAGCACCCCAAAATTCTGTTGCTTAAGATGACAAAATCCGAAACTGACCTAAGAAGATTCAATGCAATTTCTAGCAAGTAGCTTAAAAAGATCAAGTACAAAACTACCGTCTATTTTTTTAAGGAAGAATAATAGCTCTTCTGTGCCGATGCCTCCCCTGCCTTAAGGGAGGAGACACAAAACCTGAGAGGTTTATGCTGAGGTGGAGGGAGTGTTCTGTAAAATTCTGTGGCTTGCTGATAAAGGGATTGGCGCTGTGACCTGAGACTGAAGCGAACATGAGAACTTTAGAGGATGGATGTCGTCTCCAGAGTAGAGCGGCCATTCCCTGCCTGAACTGCACGGTTTGATGAGTGCATTTGGAATCTGTTGAGGCAGTCTGAGCTCGGGTTGGAAAAAAATTCCAGACACAGAGCATTTCGGAATGGAGTGCGCTTATTAGGAGCAAGGAGCAGAGATACTGAGGGTGCGCGAGCCCAGCGGGGCAGGTCAACCTCCAGACGGGCCAGGGAGAGCTGAGGGGCTGCGTCAGAATGCTGGGCTGGCTCAAGGGAGACCCGAGGCTGTTCCTGGAACCCACCTACAAAACCTCTGGCCAACCGCACACCCTGATTCATTACATTTCATCCCAAGAATACGGTTTGCTTTATATTTGCAAAGCAATCAGTGTTGCAATGACATCAATCAGCTGACGTTAGTCAACTCTATTGGTCAAAGGTTTTTGTAGGTAGGTTCACGAAGACTACCGGGGTTAGTTTTTGCTGAGTCATACAGTAAGTGTATTTTTAACTTTATAAAAACTCACTTATCTGTTTAAAAGACTAAACATGAAAAAAGGTTAAAAGTTATCTTTATCCTCACGTTTATCATTTCCAGCACTCTTCTTTTTGTGTGTGTGTAAATCCAACTTTTCTTCCTTCTAAAGAAATTTTCCAAATATTTGCTATAGTGAGAGCTGGCTACTATGCATTCTCCCCAACCTTTGTCAGAACAAAGTCTTTATTTTGCTTTCATTCCTGAAAGGTGTTTTCGCTTGAGTTATTTCAGTACTTTAATACAAATGCTGGCTGGAGCTTTTGGCAAGTCCCAACAAAACCACAGAGCTGAGTTCTGGGGCCTGCAAGGTGGCAGGAAAACAATCGATATAGTTGAGTGTACCAACACCAGGGACTTCCCAGGTGGCGCAAGTGGTAAGGAGCCTGCCTGCCAGTGCAGGAGACAAACAGGGGTTTGATCCCTGGGTTGGAAAGATCCCCTGGAGGAGGACACGGCAACCCACTCCTGTATTCTCGCCCAGAGAATCCCATAGACAGAGGAGGAGCCTGGCGGGCTACAGTCCATAGGGTCCCAAAAGTCAGACATGATTGAAGTGACTTAGCATTCACACATACTAGCATCAAAGAATAAAATGCTTATGATTATCTCAATAGATGCAGAAAAAGCATTTAACAAAGTTCAATACCCATTCATGAAGGAGAAAGAAAAAAAAACCCTCAGCAAAATAAGAACAGGGAATTTCCTCAGAATGAAAAAGGGCATATTCAGAAAACATATCGTTGACATTATATTTAATAGTGAAACAATTCTCCCTCTAAGATTGGTAACCAGGCAGTGATGTCTGCTCTTGAGGCAGGCGGTAGATGGGTCCCACCAGAGTAAACCGATTAGACAGTCATTCCCTGTGAACCGAAACTCCAAGATGAGGAGAGCAGGACAGTGAAGAGAAGTAGCCGGACCCTGCCCAGACCACATATTCCTCATTCTCGAAGTCAGGAGACCTTCCCAACCACACATGCACAGAAGGGCTCCTTGGAGGTCAAAGGGGAGTGATAGCAAGGGATACTCTAGCCATAGGCCTTTGCGGTAGAATCCATCTTGGCTAAGACATGTGTGCGCCCACATGCGAGGAGCCTGAGATACACTAACTGTGGACTGTGAACCAGGCAAATCGAAATGATTGGCCAAAGGAAACCCGGAAGACACGCCTGATAAAAGTAATCCAAACTCCACAAGGGCGCGACTCTCCTCTCTCTCTGTCTGCCAGCGTATCTATCCACATGGACTGTACTCTTTTCCCACTTAAAAAATACCTGTTTCACTACTTTCCGTCTCTGTGGGAATCCTTTTCTGCAAAACTGAAGGGCCAGAGCCCTTGTCCGTGACCACTGGTCTAGTGGTTAGGATCTGGTGCTCTCAGAGCCGCAACACGGCCTGAATCTCTGACTGGGAACCCAAGCCCCGCTTCAAGCCATTCCGGGGGGAGGCTACCCGAGGTCGCTCTCACTCCTCTCATTCAATACTGTGCTGGAGATACTAGAGATGCCCATAAATGCCAGGGTGCAGGCATTGCAACAGGCAACTTCTTACTTAACTACAAAGCCACTGTCACTAAAAATAAATGCACAATTCTTTTGTGTCACTTAATACCACATCTATATTCAAATGTCCCTGATTGTTTTTAAAAAGTTTCAGGTGGCTTCAGGACTTTCCCGGTGGTCCAGTGGTTAAGAATCTGTGTTTCCAATGCAGGAGATCAAAAATTAAAAAAAGTTTCAGTAAGACATGGTTGACACATTACATTTGGTGGTTATATTTCAAAAGTCTAGTTTAAACTTCAGCAGTCTCACCGCTTTTCATGCATTTGTTTATGGAAGAGACCTACCGGTTGGCCTATAGGACACCTCACATTCTTTTTGCATAGTCATAGTTTCATTTAACTTGTTCCTCATATTTTTCACCAAATGGAAGTGCTAATGACTCGATTATATTCTAGTTCAACTTTTTTTTTTTTCCCTGTTAAGAATGCTTCATCTGTGGTCCCATGTACTTCCCAATGCGTAACATCAAGGAGATAGAAACAGCGGGGCCGATCCGCTCCTGATAATGCTGACATCAAGCAAGCAATGGGCTCGTGTGGTGTCAGCCTGCTCCCTCCACTGTCGGGTTCCCAATCTTTCATTTTAGGGTTTCGTTGCAGGAAGGGTACCCTGTCCAGGGTCCAAGGATGAGCTCTTGTCTAGCACCTGGGAGTGAGTTGTCCGAGGAGATAAGCACGCTGACAGAGCAAGGACTTTATGGGGAAGGGGCGTCTGGGCGGAGAGCAGGTCACGGAGCCCGGGAGGACGGCCCTGCCCCGTGGCCCGCAGGCTCGGGTTTCGTAGTAACGGGAAGAGTTTCTGGGCTGTCTCCTGCCGTCATTCTGACTCCGGGTACTTCCTGGTGGCACACGCATTGCTCAGCCAAGATGAATTCCAACAAGGAAGATTCTGGGAAGTTGGTAGGACATACGGATTGGCCTCTCCTCTCTCCTTTTGACCTTGCCCAGATTTTTCTGGCTGGTGGTGGCTTGTTAATTCCTTGTTTCTTACCAGCACCTTCTGTCCTAAAATAACCCCTGCAAGTGGTTACTGTGGTGCCTGGTCCAAGGGTGTGGTTTCAGTCAGTGTTTCCCCTAACAGTTTCATCTATTGATGATCTTTGCCTGAAACCAAGATAGAATCTTAAAGTCTCAGATTATGTTGCGTACATGCTAAAAACAGATCTTAGAAGTATAACTTTAATATATGTGACCTTCTGACGACAACTGGCCCCTGAACAACATAGGTGTGAACTGGGCAGGTCCACGTATACACAGATTTTTTTTATTCAGTAGTAAACACCGCAGTACTGCACAATCCAAAGTTTGCTGAACCCAAGAACGTGGAAGAGGGAACCATGGGTACTGAACAGCCTCATATGCAGAGGGCTGACTCTAAGTTAATGCAGATTTTCGACTGCGCAGGGGGTCAGCGCCCCTTACCTCCTTGTGGTTCAAATGTCAGTTTACTTTGTTTTTTTTCTTGCTGTACCACGTGGTCTGCGGGGACTTAGTTCCCTGACCAAGGATTGAACCCAGGCCCAAGGCAGTGAAAGCAGAGTCCTAACCACTGGACTGCCAAGGAATTCCCTCAACTGTAATTTTAAATGAGAAGTGAAGTACAGGCGTTCTTTTTATAATTAAACTTTTTAATTTTTGAGAAAGTTCTAGATTTATATGCAGTTGTAACCTATAATACAGAAATGCATTGTACCCTTTTCCCAGTTCCCCCAACATCTTGTAAAATTATACTATGCTGTCATAACCCAGATACTGGCATTGAAACCGTCCATATACGATCGTTAAGTGGAGTGCCCTATAAATGTTGATTAGATTCTGCTATTGATGGCTCCTTTGAGTTCTTCTATATCCTTGCTGATTTTTCTGAGTAGTTATTCTACCAGCTGTTAAGAGAGGGGTGTGGGAGTCTCCGATGATAGTGGTGGATTTGTCTCTTTTCATTTTCAGGTCTGTTAGTTTTTGCTTCACATATTTTGGCAGCTGTTTGGTGTTTATTTAGGACTGCTGTTCCTCTACGTGTTGACTCTTTTCATCATTACATAGTATCCCTCTCTGTCTCTAATAGTTTTCTTTGTTCTGAAGTCTACTTTCTTAGACACTTCCATAGCCATGTTCGGAGAAGGCAATGGCACCCAACTCCAGTGCTCTTGCCTGGAAAATCCCATGGATGGAGGAACCTGGTGGGATGCAGTCCATGGGGTCGCTAAGAGTTGGACACGACTGAGCGACTTCACTTTCACTTTTCACTTGCATGCATTGGAGAAGGAAATGGCAACCCACTCCAATGTTCTTGCCTGGAGAATCCCAGGGACGGGGGAGCCTGGTGGGCTGCCATCTATGGGGTCGCACAGAGTCGGACACGACTGAAGTTACTTAGTAGTAGCAGTGGTATAGCCATGTTAGCTTGCTCTTGATCAATATTTTCACTGTATTTCTTTCTCCATCCTGTTACTTTCAGTTTGGCTGGATCATTATATTGTAAGTGACTTTCTGTAGAAAATATGTAGTAAGGTCATTAGAAAATTTATTTATATATGTGGCTGCACCAGTCTTAGTTGCAGCATGCAAAATCTTCCTTCTTCACTGCGGCCTGTGAGATCTTCAGCTGAAGCACGTGAACTCTTAGTTGGGCATGCAGGGTCTAGTCCCTGACCAGTGGTCGAACCCAGGCCCCCTGCAGAGTTTTAGCCACTGGACCACCACCAGGGAAGTCCCAAGTCTTTGCTTCAACAATCAAGTGTAACTCAGAAAACTTTTAAGAGAAGGAAAACCTATCATATTTATCCATATTTCGCTTACCATGTTTTTTCTTCCTTCGTGATGTTCCAGGATTCCTTCTTTCATCATTTTCTGTTTGTTTAGAGAATTTCCTTTACCGATTCACTAAGGATTGATCTGCTAGCAACAAAATCATAATTTTTCTTTATCTGAGAATGTTTTGATTCCCCCTTCATTCCAGAAGGATATAGTGCTGGGTATAAGATTCTAGGTTGATGACTCTTTCCTTTCAGCGCTTGAAAAATTGTTGCACCACTTCCATCTTTTCTCAATATTTGGTTTCAAGGGCTGTGCTGAGGGGATCACACATTTTATTCTATGGTGTTTGTGGCATGCAGGAAAGCAGTTATTGTCTAAAACTTTTCCATCTTGCCATGATGCCCCTTTCCTAGTTCTTTGGCTAGAAAAGGCAGGCTTTTGTTGGGGCTTTTTCTATCTGTGTCAGTATTTCCAGGTTGCTGGCTTCTTCAGCTCTAAGTCTAGGATATAAGAAACAAAAAGAAAACTCAGGAAAATTATCTTGGTCATTCCTTGGGTCCTGAGGTCCCTAGCTAGTCTGACTTCCTCTTTCCACCTTTCAGAGTCTTCTTATATTTGTGTTACACATGGTGTCCAGGATTTTTATTTGTACTTGGTAGGAGAAATAAAAGGAAACATATGTCTATTTTATCTTCCTGTAAGCAGAGGTCCTTTAGTTTTGCTAAAACTAAAGTTACAAATATAATTTTCATATAATTTAGCAATCCCACTTCTATATATGCACCAGAGAGAAAGGAAAGCATATGTTCAGGTACTTCCCTGATGGTCCATTGGCTAGATCTCCAAGTTCCCAATGCAGGGGCCTGGGTTCAATCCCTGGTCAGGAAACTAGATCCCACATGCCACAACTAGGACCCAGCACAGCCAAATAAATAAATAAAAATAAATATTTTTAAAAATATATGTTCAAATTTATTGTTGTTTTGTTGCTCAGGTGTGTCCAACTCTTTTGCAACCCCGTCAACTGTAGCTCACCGGGTTCCTCTGCCCATGGAATTACCCAGGCAAGAATACTGGAGTGGGTTGACATTTCCTTTTCTGGGAGATCTTCCCCACCCAGGGGTCAAACTTGTGTTTCCTGCATTGGCAGGTGGATTCTTCGCCACTGAGCCACCAGGGCACGCTACGTCACTTCAGTCGTGTCCGCCTCTTGTGCGACCCCATGGACTGTAGCCTGCCAGCCTCCTCTGTCAGTGGGATTCTCCAGGCAAGAATACTGGAGCGGGCTGCCATTTCCTGCTCCAGGGGATCTTCCCGACCCAGGGATGGAAACTGCGCGTCTTAAGTCTCCTGCATTGGTGGATGGGTTCTTTACCACTAGTGCCACCAGAGAAGAGAAGCTCAATATTCAAATACTTACACATTAATGTTTATGTCAGTTCATTCACAAGAGCCTCAAGTTGGAAACAACCAATCAACCTGTGGTACATTCATACAATGGAGTATGATATCAGTTCAGTCAGTTCTGCAGGCCCCACGGACTGCAGCACGCCAAGCCCTCCTGTCCATCACCAAAACCCAGAGTTTACTCAAACCCGTGTCCATTGAGTCAGTGATGCCATCCAGCCATCTCATCTTCTGTCGTTCCCTTCTCCTCCTGCCCTCAATCTTTCCCAGCATCAGGGTCTTTTCCAGTGAGTCAGTTCTTCGCATCAGGTGGCCAAAGTATTGGAGCTTCAACTTCAACATCAGTCCTTCCAATGAACACCCAACGCTGATGTCCTTCAGAATGGACTGGTTGGATCTCCTTGCAGTCCAAGGGACTCTCAAGAGTCTTCTCCAACACCACAGCTCAAAAGCATCAATTCTTCAGTGCTCAGCTTTTTTTAATAGTCCAACTCTCACATCCATACATGACCACTGGAAAAACCATAGCCTTGACTAGAGAGACCTTTGTTGGCAAAGTAATGTCTCTGCTTTTTAATATGCTAACTAGCTTGGTCATAACTTTCCTTCCAAGGAGTAAGTGTCATTTAATTTCATGCCTGCAATCATCATCTGCAGTGATTTTGGAGCCCCCAAAAATAAAGTCTGACACTGTTTCCACTGTTTCCCCATCTATTTGCCATGAAGTGATAGGATCAGATGCCATGATCTTTGTTTTCTGAATGTTGAGCTTTAAGCCAACTTTTTCACTCTCCTCTTTCACTTTCATCAAGAGGCTTTTGAGTTCCTCTTCACTTTCTGCCATAACGGTGGCATCATCTGCATATCTGAGGTTATTGATATTTCTCCCAGCAATCTTGATTCCAGCTTCCTCCAGCCCAGCATTTCTCATGATGTACTCTGCATATAAGTTAAATAAGCGGGGTGACAATATACAGCCTTGATGTACTCCCTTTCCTATTTGGAACCAGTCTGTTATTCCATGTCCAGTTCTAACTGTTGCTTCCTGACCTGCATACAGATTTCTCAAGAGGCAGGTCAGGTGGTCTGGTATTCCCATCTCTCTCAGAATTTTCCACAGTGTATTGTGATCCACACAGTCAAAGGCTTTGGCATAGTCAATAAAGCAGAAATAGATGTTTTTCTGGAACTCTCTTGCTTTTTCGATGATACAGTGGATG